>JAESVK010000152.1:358949-452835 GCA_017140935.1 Hamamelis virginiana | reverse complement strand
AAAAAAAAAAAAAAAAAAGGCAATCTTCAGGTGAAAGTTTCGGCACATGGGACCACAAGTAATTAGAATTCATTTGAAAGAGGGCTAGCTTGTTGCACAGGCTTTAAAATCAGGATTTGGGCAATTCTTTAAATTATTAGTCCAAACCCAATCCTAAATGTCCTATGGTCTATGGAGAGGGGCATTGGAGAGGGGACTTTTTTTTTTGGGCTGGGAAGTAATATATATGGACTAAGGATATTGAAGGGGCCTTTTTTTTCCCTATAGATAATGAGGGCCTAAAGCAGCTGCTTGGGCTGCTTTAGGTCAGGGCCGGCCCTGCCTAGCTGATATTCTTCTTGTCTTCAATATCTAACTTGACCGTCGGAGTTTAGTAGGTTGGCACCACACCGGCGGCCATCACCAGTTCATGATCACAACCGGATCATCTAAACTTTGATCCATTTCCCGTTCACCAATTTTTGACATCATCACTGACCAATTGAATATGAACTCGACTGTTTTTTATTTCAATATTGTTTGATAAATCCATTTTTCTGTATATTAGTTCAGTCTTGTTTAGAAAGTCAAGTATAAATACATTTTTTTCAAACAAACTATAAATTGATTTATATAAAAACCAAATAACAGATAACAGAAAAAGGGAACCACCGTCACTCCATTTCCAGAATTCCCAAACAACCCCTCATCTTCCCATTAAAACTCCCAAACAAGAGAAAAAGGGAACCACAGCCCCTCCATTTCCTTCCTAGTTTTTGTTTGGCAACTTTTGTACAATTAATGAGCATTCATACATGTTTTGAGAGAGACAAAACAAACACCCCACAAAAAAAAAAAAAAAAAAAAAAGATTTGGGAGAGGGGTCATGAATTGATTTTGTTATGCTAAAGACCTATTGGGCATTTGTTAAAATTGAATTCCATTATTATTTTTTAATTTAGATTCATCATGTGGATGAGATTATTACAAAAACAGACAACCGTCTTTACAAATGTAGTGAAAATTTGAAATCGTGATATTTTGAGAAATCTGAAAATTGATCTTATACAATTATTGGTACCAGTATGGTGGCCATAATTTTTTTAAATGGTCTCATTTTAGATGATGGATTAGTAACTTCAATTGTTAGACAAAAATCATTCAATTTGTGTACAACGTACATTCAAATAAGCCGTTCACAATTGCTTGATTTATATATATAAACACACATGCACACCCACAAAAATAATTACTTACTATGAAATTCAATTATAACGCAAATAACAGCTATTTGATTATGAGTGTGTGATTAGATCAACCAAAGAATTTTGATTTATCTTTGAGCAAGAAACCAGGAAATTACTGATGTGAGTTTTCCAACAAATTATGAAAACACCAAAAGTAGTGACAAAGCACATATATGCTAGAGATCTATCGGGTGATATGATCCCTAATAAAATCGAATAGTATAAAGAATTCATGCAACAAATTAATTAATCTTATATGATTGAGATTAAAAATAAGTTGAGTTGTAATATCTTTTATGTGGTCTGCTTTTGCCCAACAGTCAATTTCGATACTAAGGGCTTGTTTGGGAATTTTGAAAACTGGGTCTGGCGAGTTCTGATCTCTTTTTATTATATGATTTTTATGTAAACCAACTTACAGTTGGTTTGAAAAAAACTGTACTTATGCCTTATTTTCTGGACAGGATTGAACTGATCTACAGAAAAAAAAAATGGATTTACCAAATAGTACTAAATAAAAATCAGATAGATTTTTAAATTTGCCAAACACCCCCTAATAGGCAAACCTTGTCTAGAGTGGACCCTATTGGTTCAGTGCACTAGGTTACGGCTCCGAACCATAACCTTGTCTACACGCAATGATGTGAACCAGAGGTTTTTCCTTCGGTGTTCGCGAGGTGTCCATAGGTCGGTGCCATTCTTCAATGCACCAGCAGCATACTGATATAGTTAAAACTAGGTTGCCTCATGCAACCAAAAAAAGCATTGAGAGATCACCATACAAAATAAAAATTTGAAAAATTTCACAAACCTTACTATATAAAGCTACAAACTTAGGGATTTTTGGATAAATTTTTCTTTCAATATTTATCTTTATCAAGACTTTTAATATTTGAGTGAAAGAATTATCATTCTCTTCCAGCATTGGCCCTACGTGGTAAGTGATAAGATTTGATTTGTCCATTTAAATACGGTGTTAAAATACAGGGCAAGTTGTAATTTTCTAAATCTATGAAATATAGGACATGTAGCAAGTTTTAATTTACTATAATTTAATTAATTTGACAACACGTAATAATTTGTAAGTGGCAAGAATTTTCCATCTCTACATCCTTCATTTCTTTTCTTCTCCTCTCCCCATTAAAACTTTCAAAAAAGAAAAGGGAAAATCCACCCCTAGAGTTCTCTTCTCTTCTCTTCTCTTCTTCTCTTCTCGATGAACACTCCTCTCAAACATATTACAAATTTGTCCACACTTCCAACGTGACAAGCTATCCCTCTATTTTTCCCAATGATAGGGATGCCCCTATTACACCTACATTGACATGTTATCGTTACCGAACATGAAATTTGGTTTAGTGGTTCACGTCTCTCCTTTTATGAGATAAGGTTATGGATTCTATTAGTCATGGATGAGAATTGACCCATTTGTTATTTCCTTTCCTTTCTAACAACTAACCACTAAACTTACTAATATATATTGCTTGGAAAAAAAAATTACAGTTTGCCCCCCCCTGAACTGTAGGTTGTTTTTAAATTGACCCCTGTGGTACCGATCAAAGCAATGTGCTCTCTAAACTATTGGCTGTTTTCAAATTACCTTATTTGCAGTTAGTCATTTGTGTTTTTGGACTTAAAAATAATATTAGGCTAGTTTTTTTTTTTTTTTTTATGCAATATTTATCCTGAATTGCTAATGAGTTTAAATGCATATTTGTGAAGTTTCATGATTTTTCTTAATATATTCCATTTATTATGAATTTTATTTACCCTATAGATAAAATAATTCATAAGAATTAAAATATGTTGAGAAAAATCATTGATATGCTTATTATAGACACATTAGTAGTTTAGGATAAATCCTGCACCAAAAAATAACAAGTCTAATATCATTTTTAACATACACATCGAACAATTTGTTGCATTAAAATAGTCAAGGTGCACATTGCTTCAATCGATATCACATGGGGGCAATTTTAAAATGAAATGTTTATTGATAGACATTGGTCTATCAATAGATGGAAAGTCCAAAGACGCTCACGATTCCGCCCTATAGTTCAGAGGTGCAAACTGTAATTTTTCAAGAAAAAAAAAAAAAAGACATATTACCATTACAATATCCCCGAAAGGCTAAGACTACAAATTTGATAATCGAGTCTCATATGTATAATGTAAAACAAGTCGATAGGCTAATACAATCTTTCTCTTCGTGATGAGATAATCACGAATCAAACTGTTGATTGACAATAGAATTAAATATATGTTTTATAAATTAAACTATACGAGAACAATGTGTTTGAAAATAAACTATAAATTAAAACTTTATAGTTTATTGAAAATGAGTATGACTAGATTTTATTATAGTATTATTTGGTATATTATAGTATTATACTTGTCAAACGGGCCATCATAATTTGCCAACCCAAGCCCATTAATTTAATACCAGACGAGCTTGGATCGGGTCTTGAAGGGACATTCACAGAACAGAATAAGAAGAAGAAGAAAAGGAGGGACATAGCACCGACCACCGTTTTAGCCTTCCGATTCCACGTAAGTTCATCTCTCTCCCTCTCTCTCTCTCTCTAAATTCATGAAAGTTCTACTGGTTGAGCGGGTTAATAGAAAATGAAAAGCAACGGAACAATGTCGTTTTCATTTTGACAAAAATATCGGGTGGGGATAATGATCGGGTTGAATTGGGAACAGAGAGTGTTACTATCCGGATTGAGCTCAGGTTGACTTCCAACCCGTCCCAATACACCCGAAGGGAAGCACTAGCTTTGAAATTTGGGTTGGGCACTTTGATTTGGCTCACAAAACTCAAAACCCTAACCCTAACTCTGATATTTGCTTTTAGGACACCTTCCATGGCGGATATCGGTGAAGGTTCGTCGGCATTGCCTAAGTCCATGAATGAAAAGCCAGTGATTGTTAGGGTTAAGCGGAAAGCAGTTCAGTCTCGACTCGAAGCATTTTGTGAGTAGTTATTTTGGCATTATTTGATTAGCATTTTAGAAATATTTTTATTGCCTTTTTTAAAGCGAGTAGTTGCATTGGTTTTAGCTGCTCCATTAAAAGCTAGAAAAGTACTTCTAAAATGCTAATTAAATAGTACATTGTTATAGTGTCTCATGGATTTTCAGTTTTTTTTTTTTAATCCTTAATTTTCTTAAAATTTGGTTTGGATTTGTGTGTTTTAGGGCTAGAAATCAATGAGAGGCCACTGAAGCGGCCATTGTTGGATTTTGAGAAGCTATCAATTTCTGATTCTTCCGGAAAAGGTAATCTTCCTCATTATTCATTTGCTTTTTGAGTCTGATTTTTTTTGCAATCAATGTGCTAAAACCCAAATTAGTCCAAGCAATGACAATGCTAGCTAAGTAGCTATTGTTTGGTTAGGATTTAGGAAGTAATTTTGTTGGTTTTTTTTTTGTCTAAGTAATGCTTATATGTTGACATACATTTGTCACTCATATTACATCTATTGCTTTTATAACAATGTGTTTGGACATAACAAATCTCTTTCTGTCTTTCTATCCTCTGATGCATTCTCATCATTTTTTGTATTAGAGGAATTAAAGACGAAAAAGGTTTTGGTAGAACTTGTGGAGACAGTAAGCAGCTCTAAGGTCACCTTTGATATTTTGCGATCATTTGTGGTTAGTATGGGCGTATGGAAATCTTGCTCCTGTTATGCAATTGTTTTTTGTTAATTATGTGCTTGTGAATACCGTATTTCAGTTTACTGCTTGTATGTGTGTGTGTGTGTGTATATATATATATATTCATTCTTCCTTTCTATAAGAAGCTTATCCCATTGCAAGATGTCATCTACTAGTCATTGTGTCATACTGTTAAGGACCTGCTGCTTGTTTTCTAATAAGTTACTGTTTCTTTAACAGCCTAATTCTGCCGAGGCTTCTAAATATAAAACCAAGAGTGAAGAACGAAGACACACCTTTAAGAAAGAGAATGTAAGCTCGCTCTCTCTCTCTCTCTCTCTGTGTGTGTGTGTGTGTGAAAATATTGTATCTAATGGCTATATGTCTAAAACATTGTGTGGTAGTTCGTGTCATTTAATAAAATTAGTGCTGAAACTCTCCAATCCATAAATTTGATCACTCATAATGATTTCAATATAAGTTATTATAAGACATTAAGCATAAATTTAGAATTTAAATCAGATTAGATCGGATTCAGTTTCTACTGATGATATCATGTGGATCCTTGCTAGGGTGGTTCCAATATATATAATCTATGTTGCATGGACCCTTTGCCTCACTTCAAGTACCTGTATCGACACAACATGACATGGGTGTGGGTACTCCTGCTGGATACTCTAAAGTAGTAGAAAATTTTGGAAAATAGACAAATCAGACACTTGGACACATACTCGCACTTGACACCCATACCTGAGTCCATGTAACGTAGTATATAATTATCTCAGTATTTCATGGGATACACTTGCTTGGATATGAGAGAGATCATGTGATTATAATAGTCCTCTGTATAAATATAGTTCTTTATTAAGAGAGTAATTGCAGTAATATTTTTTAGGGGGGTTGAATGAAATTGATTAAGGTAGCCTAACAACAGATTGCTGACTCTAAACCTTGTGTGCGTGTGTCAAAAGCCCTTTTAACTAGGTCACTATATGTATAATTAATTAATTTTGTGTAGGATACAGACATTTTTCTTGTGTTGATCTTTTTGAATGACAATGAAGATGGACCGCTTTCTCATTGAATATTGTTACTAGTATTTTTGCCATCATATCTTGATTTTTATGGTTTGTAAGCACCAAATGAGAATTCAAGCTTAGTCTTTAATTTGTTAAATAATATATTATTTTTATAAGCTTAAATAATAATATCTATCTTTAATTTTATTGTGTAATTTAAATTTTTTGTAGTACGATACACACACATTTTAGTAGATTTGTGGATTTGCTTCTTCATCATCATCAGTTATTTTTGATATAGAAGTTATCAACATTGATATTATTATTAATACTGCATTTATTTTGGCTTGATGCTTTATGTTTAATTCACTCCTCCAACAATGATTAGAACTTTAATTTAGTTCTTGGTTTTATCAGTAATATTAAAACCTTAGCTCTTTAGAATGATGCTTTATGTCCCTGCTTCAAAGAGACTCCAAGTTACCTGTTGTTACTAAAATGTTGGTATTTTCAATCTAATGTTGGCAGAGACAAGATCAGCTGTTGTTCAGATCCAGACAGAAACATGAGGTACATTAAATAGTAGATTTTGTTTCCATTGATTTACCTGCTGAATTTAGGCCTAGGTACCACCTTCACATCAACTTGCTATGATATATGCCTTCTTTTAGGAGAGATTTATATGTGTGGCCTTTTCTTCATATTTTGGATTTAATTTTATTTATTTCTCCATGTGATAGACATTCATGCATTCTTTCTTAAGTCATTATTTTGTAATTTTCATTGTCCATTTGTATGTTTGGTTTTTTGTTTGTGATAATAATTATTGTTGTCATTTACAATGCCGCTTTTTATGTTGAATACTTGAATCTGTGTTTATTATTAAAACTGCTGTTTTTTATGTGGAATTTGTGTTTATTATTAAAATTTTGCAAGTTTTGAATTTTAGGACATATTAATTTTTATGTGAAAATTTTCATCAATTTTTTATGATGGTTGTTGACTTGTTTTTATGCAATTCAGTTGTAATTAATTATTACCAGTTTTTCCAACAATAAAAAAGAATCTATCCATCTAATGAGATATAGCATAAACCGAAGAAAAGTGATTCTAACTGTATACTGGACAAAAAGGTATGCAATGGAACCCTATAAGAAGAAAGTTGGGACCAACTTCTATGTTGTTGAGTTTTTGTCAGGACAAAAGAAATCTATATTGCTGAGCATATGAAACATCCTTAACATGGGCTTAACAAATTGTTGCACTGAAGTCACTTGGCTACAATTTTTAGCACAACATATCTCTTCATTATTTTTTTCCACATCCAATGTTATGAATTGTGAAAATCTAGCTTTTAGGTTCATTGAAAACCTAAAATCTAGCTTTTAGGTTTATTGGCATATTTGCTTGTGGGCTGGGAAAAACCTTAGGCGTGATCTATTTCACATCCTATGCCTATGTTACATTGACATTTCAGAATGTGTAAACTGTAAAGTACCACATCTAACACAACATGTGTATGGTTTGAGATGTGTCTGACAAGCTGAATGAAGGAGATGTGCCTAACAGGTTTGTCGGACAAAGGAAAATAAGAACAGTATCCTAGTTCACTATAAGCTTCTTTGTATGCTTTCTTAATTTGCTTTTATAATATGGGTATTTCAACACAAGTACCCATGTCTCTGTCACTATGTTGTGTGAACATTTCATTTTACCCTAAGGTATAGAAGACATTAAAATTGGAAGCACTTCGATAACTGGGCCATGTCCTAGCAATGTATCAAGTTATGATAAATGAGTGGGGACTTTGGTAATCCTTTGTGTCAATGTTGGTTAATAGTTTAAACTTTAAACCGTGGACACTCATACCAATAGTGACAGTTTTAATTCTTATAGGGAAGTAGTGAAGGTATTAAAGAGTGTTGTATTACAAGATGCTTCATGTCATTTTATGCTGATTCATGCACTTTCATGCTAGAGCAATCATTCATTGAACTGATCCAATCACTTTTATCATGTAGCCAACATGCATATAGCAACCATAGAAATGAGTTGCCCTAACTATTCCTCTGTGGCGATAGTGGATTGTTTAGTTCTATGCTGTCAAGCCCAATTCTCTTACTCATTCCTCTAAGCATCTTAGTCTCATATGGACCTCATCAGAGTCTTGTATAGAGACAATAAAACCCTGTTACAAGAACATGAGCTTGGAGAAATTTCTTTATTTATTGATAAATGAATATTGAAAATGGTTATGTTATTGCTTATTAAGCTTTTTATGTATTTTGATGCTTATGAAGGAAAATGAAAATTATGCAAATTTGTTTCTTGAATAAGCTTGACTATATTCCTTTGTGGTTCGTGTTTATGTCATGTTCTTTCGGTCTGTCAGGTTTTGACAAAAAATGCTCGTTTTGAACAAATATGGAGAAGCAGAAAGGGAAACAAAGATGCAGTGCATGATAAAGCGCTGCGTGAAGCATGTCGTCTCTATGACGTTGAACGTGTTGATGTTGAGGAAACATCAACTGAGGTGCATAAGCCAGAGTAAGTTATGCTATTGTGTAATTTATTTTTCATCTTATGGTCCCACAACTCTTTGTTGGGATTAATTAGTCTCATGTATTATTTGCAGAGATGTGTCTTTGGAGGATCACATGATTTTGCGCAACTATTTGCCTCTATTAAAAGAGTTCATTCCAAGTGCTGCTGAGGAGATTGAATCTGATATTCATGGTTACATGTATGAACAAGGTTGTGTTCTGTAGTTCTTGCTTCCTAAAGATTGTGATATCTTTCATGCATGCCTTTCTGTTTTAAGCATTCATGTCAGTCATTGGTTAAAAGTAGTTTCTAACCTTACGTCAATGGATGAAAAATGATCAAGGGTGCTAGCTCACCCAGCAATAACATTTTGGGCTAGTGCTTTGTTAGTTTTCTTGTGACACTTATCTTGAATTCCCTATTATTCTTTGTTTATGTCTTTGTATACTGTTTAATAGGCTTCCTTTATGTGTTATACAGCATCTAAGCATGAATATGTATATGACTACTATACTGTGAATGATGACATAACTGATGAAGATGTTTTAAACCCATTTCCACTGTAAGTTATTCCTATTTTGTATTTGTTTGGTTGCATCTCTTTTTCTTTCTTATTGAAATGTGAACGTATTTCTGGTTCAGGGTACAAGTTGATGATGATGATGATTTCTATGATGGTCCAGCTGAATCAGAGTATGAAAGTGATGATTCAAATGGTATCATCCACTTATTTCTTCTTTATCCTTTTCTCTAAACTAAAGATGTCTTAAATTGATCTCTCTCTCTCTCTCTCTCCAGCTGAAGATAATCCACGGAATGACTATCCAGATGAGGACGAGGGGATATCTGAAGCAGAGGAAGATAGCGCAAATGAAGACGAGGAGACATCTGAAGAAGAGGAAGTTGGGAGCAGAGTCTATGATAGTGAATCAGAACTTGGAAGCGAGAATGCCAGTAATAAATTTCCAGAACCTGAGGATTTAAGACACCATGACTTGTCAGAAGATGCAGACCTGTCATATGAAGATGAGATTTACGATGATGATGATGGCCACAGCGACGGTGATGGCTATGGGCATGATAATGATGGCGGTCGATGGTGAAGGGAAAGACTTGCGATGGTTAAAGATGAGTCGAGCTTTACAAGATTGCAGATGGTTAAAGATGAGTCGAGCTTTACAAGATTGCAGTTGTTTCTGGTAGGAATTTTAGCTTACTGGAATACCTTCGTCTCTGTGAAATGTGAATATTTGCTTATGAACTCGCCACCTTCATCTCTGTGAATATTTGCTTAAAACTGCTATTTTACTCTTTTGAAGATGATATTTAGCACTAGTTGAATTTATGTGATATGTTCATCTTGTTAGTAGTGAATGTGCCAGGTGGGTGCTCATTTGCCTTTAGATGCATCATGCTTGTGTGTCAAACCGGCTCGAATCAAAACCTAAAATTTGATTTACGAACTGAGAATCCAAAATGTATTTTTTCTTGTTTGATAATGTAATGTAGAATTGAAAATGATGATTATTGCTTAGATTAAAGAATAAATTTGTTTAGTCTCTTGACCTCTGGACATTACTAATTGATATAGCAAGCAAGATTTGAGTAATCAATGGAGAAATACCAAAGAGCATATTGAGAAGACCAAACCAGTCCTTGTTGTATAGTGGGTTATTCATGTCAAAAGGTGAAAGTTACGAATCCAAATCTTTGATTTTTGGGATGAGAGGGTTTTAGGAAAGAGAGTACCAAAAATACATGGGATCACGCTTGGACTTGGCAAAAATTATGGCCCTAAATGGAATTCGGTGAAAAATAAGATTCATGACCAAAGGAAGGGTGTAACTAAGTTTGGTTTGATTTGGTTTGGAATAAATTTGGAATTGAACAATTTTCAAGGATTTTTGCTAAGACTCCATTTGGAATAGCTTTGTTTAATACCACTTTTGAAGAAGTGTCTCTTCACTTCATTATCAAAATTTTCATATTAGAATAGAAGTGATTATGGCTGAAGCTATCACCCCTTGAATAGTCTAGAAATGATTATCATCCCATATTTTTCGATCAAATAGCATTTTAAAGCTCCAAAAGTAATTTTGGGCAAAACTAATCCAAATATGACTGAAACCAAAATTAAGGTCGCATTAGTTTAATTCATTTTCCCGGTTTATAAAATTTTATAAACTTCCTTTCAAATAATACATATTTTGATGAAAAAAATGATGATTTTTTATTAACAAATAAAATCTACAAAAATTAAGATAAAAAAAAAATATGAAAATCAAATTAAGAGCATATTCTTGACAAAAATAATGAAATAACTAACAATAAAAATTTTAAATAATTAGCCAATATTTCAAATAATAGGACCCTAATTCATTATTTTTTTGTTTATTGTGTATTAAGTTTCTTTCAAAAAAGAAAAAAAAAATGCCTATTAGGTTTTGTGGCATTAAACTATTGAATATTTTTTTATCCAAAAGTTCCAATTTAGCTGCTTTTTTTTTTCTTTTCTTCTTTTTTTTTTCCCTGAAGTCCTTTTTTAAAAACCAAAAAGTCATTTTTTTTCTTTTGTTTTTTTTTTTGTTAAATTAGCTATAGAAGTTATTTTTAACGACAAATTTGCCCCTCAGATTTGCCCATTCTTCTATCTAAGTATCTATCAAGCAAGACATCCATCACATCCTTGTGCTCCACCTTTTCTCTTTCACGATCGAGAAGTTCCTCCACTACTTGATCGAAAAAACGATCAAAGCATGGAAAGGTGTTCATGTCTTAATTTCATGCCTATCATGCTGTTTAAAACTCCAAGGGAGGAAATCTCCAATGCTAAGCCCTCCAAGAAACACTTGATACTCTGTGTGAAATCCTTATAATTGTATGAATGCCACCCGAGAAACAACACTAATAACATTACTCTGCCACCCGATGAACCATAAGAGCAATTTCTTCATCTAAAAGCCATGCTCGATTCGTATGGGTATAAAACTGATGTATGCATCCGAAAATTGATTAACTCCACACAAAACTTATGCATTTTCAGTAAACTGGTGTGTGCCTCCGAAAACTAATTAATTCCACAAAACACTGATGCATTTCTAAGTAAATCAGTTTCCTGCAAAATCAAAAAATAGAACAAAATAAAGTGAAACAACAAAACCAAAAAGACACATATCATAACAAAAAGATTCATATATACATAATATATATAAACCTACCTCAATTCATCTGAAACTGATCTAATGTATGAACAATAAAATAAATATTATGCTAGGGTTAACATTCGTATTCTTTTTTGCCTTCTTTTTTTTAAACGGAATATGAATTCTGCAATGTTGGTCTTGCTTCTCGAAAATCTAGCTAGTATTTTGATTTTGAAGGAGGTTGAATCGAGTTTAGGGTTTCAGTTTCCTCCTGAAACTGAATCAGTTTTGGGAGTTTCCTACTTTCGAGCGGACAAAGGCACCTTTTTCTTTTTTTCTTTTTTGGGTTACGGGGATATATCCCTGTTAGAATTTAAATCCCTTCCCAAAAAGTTAGAATTTAATATTTACCTATTTAATATGATCTGACATATATACCATCAATTAATTACTAAAAATTCAAACTTTTTACCATTTTCAGTTTGGGACAAAAATGGTTAGGATGAGTTCCAACCGAATTTCTAGGCGGCAGAGAAGGGATCATATCCCTGTTACGAGAGTTGTGCAGAAGCACATTTTTACAGCAGCAAGAAGTGGTCTTCGACCTCGATGGAGAGTGGAAAAGTCAGTGAAAAATTCTCAAGACAGGAAGAAATTGCAGCCGACGATAAATCTCCTAAAATAAACGTGACAAAATGGACGGTTCTATTTACTTTGCTGCCTTGCAACACCACCAAATCTCAGTTCCCATTAATTACGAGCAGTGGAGTAATAGTAGGCTACTGTTGTTTGGGACCCAAATACATAAACGCTACTGATTTGTTCTACGTGCTTACATTGCAAATATTAATCCTCCATAACCCCGAAATAACACCTAAGATGTTCGACGAAATGTCCCAGTGAAAGAACCACATTGCAACATGCCAAATAAGTAATTTTACTATTCTTTCTAGATTATATTTGTAGGTAAATTTACTTCTTTATTTAAATACATATAAATAGGTAAATTTAATTATTTCCAAATAAGTTTACTTATTTCTAGTTAATATATATAGGTAAATTTATTTATTTTCAAATACGTTTATTTATTTTTAGTTTATATATATAGATAAATTTACTTATTTGTTTAAAGACATAAAAATAGGTAAATTTACTTATTTCCAAATAAGTATACTTATTTCTAGTTAATAAAAATAGGTAAATTTACTTACTTCCAAATACGTTTATTTATTTCTAGTTTATATAAATAGATAAATTTACTTATTTGTTTAAAGACATATAGATTCATATTTGCAATATGTGGGTCTGCTATCAAAAAGACAAAAAATGTTAATGAAAATGAGAACTAAAGCATATTTAAAAAAAAAGCATAAAAAAAAAAAGATGAGAAATAGAGGAAAATCATACCTTGTGAAAGAGAAAAGTGAAATAAAATTACTATTCTTTATAGATTATATTTATGGTCAATTTATTTATTTATTTAAACACATATAAATAGGTAAATTTAATTATTTCCAAATAAGTTTACTTATTTCTAGTTAATATATATAGGTAAATTTACTTATTTCCAAATACATTTATTTATTTTTAGTTTATATATATAGGTAAATTTACTTATTTGTTTAAAGACATATAAGTAGGTAAATTTACTTATTTCCAAATAAGTTTACTTATTTCTAGTTAATAAATATAGATAAATTTACTTACTTCCAAATACGTTTATTTATTTCTAGTTTATATAAATAGATAAATTTACTTATTTGTTTAAAGACATATAAATTCATATTTGCAACATGTGGGTTTGCTATCAAAAAGTCAAAAAATGAGAATGAAAATGAGAACTAAAATATATTTCAAAAAAAGTATTAAAAAAAAATGAGAAATAGAGGAAAACCATAATTTGTAAAAGAGAAAAGTGAAATAAAATTACTATTCTTTCTAGATTATATTTATAGGTAAATTTACTTATTTATTTAAACACATATAAATAGGTAAATTTAATTATTTTTAAATAAGTTTACTTATTTCTAGTTAATAAATATAGGTAAATTTACTTATTTACTTTTTTCCAAATACATTTATTTATTTTTAGTTTATATATATAGGTAAATTTACTTGTTTGTTTAAAGACATATAAATAGGTAAATTTATTTATTTCCAAATAAGTTTACTTATTTCTAGTTAATAAATATTGGTAAATTTACTGTTTATTTATTTCTAGTTTATATAAATAGGTAAATTTACTTATTTGTTTAGAGCAATAAACGGATATATCACAATTAAAAATCAAAATTTGAATTGAATTAAATCTAAAAAACTTACCATAATGTCAGCAAAACAGTTACACTATTTAAAATGTAATAAAACTCTCCATAAAAACAATAAAATGGTAAATTTGTCATTAAATAATTAAAGTTGACTTTAGAAAATCCTGGAGGGGGTTATGGGTAAACATTATAGTGTTTTGGGCCTACTGGTATAGAATTCAATATCTAAGGGGGGTCTGGATAATTTTCCCTTTTTTTTAAATCAAGTTTGGGATTACAAATGGACATTTTGGTCAACTTATTTTCAAAAGGACTTCACACTAAAGTAAAAAGATGGAAAGTCTTTTTGGTAAAAAAAAATTATAAAAAAGACCCACGAGCTACGGGAATAGATCCCTAACTGACAAAAGTAAGGAAATTACACTTTGCCCTTTGAACTATTGGCTCTTTTCGCATTGGCCCCTATGGTTTCGATTGCAATACTGTGGTCCCTAAACTATTAGATTATATTAAATTACATCATTCTATCAGTTAGTCATTTGTTAATCTGGGAGAAAAATGGCATTTTAATGTGTTTATAAGCATATCAGTGAAGTTTCATTATTTTTCTTAATATATTTTAACTTTTATCAATTATTTTATTTATACAATAATTAAATTTCATAATAAATAAAATATATTTAGAAAAATCATGGAATTTCACTGATATGCTTATAAACATAGCAATTTATAATAAATACTGCATAAAAAAGTAACAACTCTAAATAATTTTTTTTTTTTTTTTTTTGTCAAAGAAACAAATGCCTAACTAACAAAAGTGGTTAATTTGATAAAATCTAATAGTTTAGGCCTTAAAGGGCACATTGTTGCAATCAAAATCACAGGGGCCCAACATGAAAACGACTAATAATTCAGGGGCAAAGTGTTAATATAAATACATGAATGATCAACTCAGCATATGCTTACATAAAACATAAGATTATGAAAGCATGAAACTATTGGATAATTGTGGGATACATGTTTCGAAACTGACCATTGAATTAAATAATTTATGTATATCATGCATGTCAAAAATCATAGTGATCAAATGGTCGGTTTCTCAGAAATGTTAGTAAGAAAAACTGTAACAATTTTTAGTGGTCACAGTTTTTTCGGTAAATATTTTAAGACATTTATATTAGATCACCGTGATTTTTTGCAGGCATGACATCCATAAAAAGAATATATAATCCAACGGTAGGTTTTTCACAATATTTATCCCTATTAGCTAGCTTCATGCTTACATAAGATATATAAGCATATGCTTACTAGATTGGGATTGTGTGTATGTATATGTGTGTGCTTGTGTATATATATATATACGGGTCCGAGCGACACGTGATTCATACCCATATAATTTGACACATAGTTTGCAAAACTTGAAGTGGAGTAGTTATTATGCGAAATCAACTATTGGATTAGATATTCTGTTAATATGTATCATGTATATAAAGAATCACAGTGATCAAATAGCCACTTTTTCCAAAATATCACAGTTTGAAATGAACTTTAAAAAATTGTGGGGGATTGTTTTAGTTTTTTGCGATTGATTTTCTAAAAAAAACAGTTGTTGGATCAATGTGATTTTTGACACACACACACACACACATATATATATATAATTTTTTATTATATCAAATGAAATTATATTTTATTAAATAAAAGCACATAAAAGTATAAACATAAGTATGACCAAACAAGACATATAAATGTCAATTTAATTTGGTCCAGTTCTTCATTCAAATTAGTTTAAATACTCTCCAAATTAGAATCAAGGATGATCGATAAAAACATTAAATTAAATTCAAACCAACATTCAAAACCAAATTAAGTGAAATTAATTTACTCGATTAGATTTGATTCTTGATTTATACTGATCTTGCATCCAAGGTGTCACTGGTGGAACAAAATCCTACTCGTATTATCAAAATAAAAATAGAAAAAGCCAAATATTAAATTTGTATCGAGTAATTGTGTAATAAGTGCGAAACTCGTGACCAAATTCCTGACTAAGTCATACATAACACGTGACGGGGTCTCCATGAGTCTCGCTTTAAGCTCTCACTATAAAATCTCTCACCGACTTTCTCACTGCATTTTTGGGTGAAACAAAGATTCTTTCTCTTTCCTCTTCGACGACAATTAAAAAGTTACAGAGCGAAACAGAAACAGGGAGAGAGAGACAGTAGAGATGCAGAGAATCTTCTTGCCAAGGGCATTATCGAGAACAAATCTCCGGTGGAAGAGTCGCTCCTTCTGCCAGCTTGAGCAGATTGAAACGGCAATTCGAGAGAATGATGTCATTGTTCCCGAAATGCCCCCATTCGATTATAATCCACCTCCCTACACAGGTCCCTCTGCGTCTGAGGTCTTGCAGAAGCGCATGGAGTTTCTCAGCCCCTCCCTTTTTCACTTCTACAAGAACCCAGTAAGTCTTCCTTCAACACTACCTACCTTTCTGGTTTATATATGTATATGTGTGTGTGTGTGTGTAAAATGAATTATATGTTGAGAAACTTATCTCTGAATTAGATGTTTCTCTCATTCCTATTCGATAGGAGATTAAGATCTACTACATGCATGAATGGGACATGTTTTAGTAATTAAAAATGAGATTATATGGATCAAATGACTAATGTGTTTGAATATTGGATTAATATGATTTTTGATATGCAGGACATTCATGGGAGTTTTGCTGAAAATTGATAAAATTATAGGCCGAACCCGACCTTATATGTATATAGAAATATAATTATTGCATGCACGTTGTTTAAGGTGCATCTTAAGCAATTGTTTAAGGTGATCTGTTTTTAACCGATATGGGAAGGAATTTGAGAAACCAACCATTAAATTAATTCTTGATCCACTGTCAGTTTCTCAAAATACACTTGTCCAACGGTGAACATAGACATTTTTGAGAAACAGCACGTGTATTTTGGGAAATCAATTTTTGGATCAATGTGATTTTTGACATGCATTACATGCATAAGATTATTATATAATCTAATGTTTAGTTTCTCAAAATATTCATCCTACGTTAGTTTAAACAGACCATTTTACGCAAAGTTATATAAGATACACCTTATATATATATATATATTGTCTTTGTGATGAGTTCTATAATAAATGAAATTCAATTGAGAATTGGAGCACCGTCTGATGTTGCCACCTAAGAACATGGTTCACCAGCTGGTGGGTCCATCTGCAGTGGCAGGATCAGGATGGTACTGGTTTCTCCCATTGATGGTGAGGTGCCTTGCTACTCTTTGCCAAACGTTTTGGTGTTCAGGTGGAGAATTTATTACTCATTTGTGCTCGATTTGGTTGCTGGGAAAATTTATTACTCTTTGCAAATTTTAGACTTCACATTGTTTCAGACCCGGTTGGAAAGATGTGCTTTTTCGCTTTTGTTCTAATAGCATCCCTATAACCAGTGAATCACAGTCATATGGTCACAATGATTTTTGAGGTTTACATACAAATTATGTACAATTGAATCTTCAAGTGATTTTCTTGATGAAGTTAGAAATGTTTTCCCACAGTTGAAACTAAAGAAGTTCAAGCATCCCCATAACCAGTGTGGTTTTCACTGTCAAATGGTCACAATAATTGTTGGGGTTTGCATATATACAATTGAATCTTTAAATGATTTTCTTGATGAAGCTGGAATTGTTTTCCAACAGTTGAACTTGGTAGATGGAAAGATGCAATACTTGTTTGACGAAAATGGTCGTCGATACCTCGATGCATTTGGAGGGATTGCCACTGTGAGTTGTGGGCACTGTCACCCTGACATTGTTGAAGCACTTGTTAACCAGATAAAGCGTTTACAACATTCTACTATTTTGTATTTGAATCATGCCATTGCTGACTTTGCTGAGGCACTAGCCTCCAAGCTTCCCGGAAATCTCAAGGTACGTATCTGTGCTTAGAGTTTTTGATTTATGATGGATCAGTTTGTGGTGTTTGTTCATTTATGCTGAATTGATTTGAACTTGTATGACTTTTCAGGTTGTTTTCTTTACAAATTCTGGGACAGAAGCAAATGAGCTGGCTTTGATGATGGCTCGGTTGTACACAGGTTGCCAAGACATTATTTCACTTCGAAATGCATATCATGGTAATGCATCTGGGACAATGGGCTCTACTGCTCAACGTAACTACAAGTTTAATGTTGTACAGGTATATTTCTTATTAAATTGTCTTCTTTACTTTTTGAAGTGATTAATAATTTGATATCATTACATTGAGGATCTTTTGCATTACTACTAGGCTGTCTATTTCTAATTATTTCTAATCATCATCAAGTTTCACCTTGGCTTCATCCATAAATCCAATGATGATTGATTGCATGAAGTAAGCACTTGCCTGTCTATTTGGTTATTATGTTTTCAACTAGTGCCATAGTACCTCAATTATAGCAGTTTCAAGTTTTCCAATCATTGTGTGTTTCATTTGGATCACTTTCTCCTTTGTTTATTTGTTCTTTATTGTTCCTTTTGTGCCTGTGCATGTTCTTATAAGTTTATATATCTTTGTCTTCTCCTTTTACTGGTTGGTGAGATAGGCCATAAACATGAATTTTATGGAGTCTAGGCAACAAAGGCAAGTGGCTAATTTCCACCTTTTTTTACCTTCTAGTTTAGTTAAAACTTCCTTCTTACTATCATTCAATTTCCTTCGGTTGATTCTTTCATACATGATTGAATTTTCTCTTGATTTATGTATTAAGGTGTTGAAAGGTAGGAGTGGGGTCAGGGGTGTCTTAAGTCTCTGTGTAGAGCAAATTTTTTTACTATTTATAATTATCTAACAATTCTTGATAACTTTCTTTCGGTGTGCTTCAATGATCAAATTAGTTTTACCATCAAACAATTTATCCAATTTCCCTAGTTGCTCCTTAATTTTCAACTTTTAGAACCATACATTATAACCCTTGGTGTTGAGTTCTGGACTATTTCTTTTTTCTCAAGGGAGAACTTTTTGAAATATACAATGATATCTACTTAAACGAATATTATTATTCTTCTTTTTTGCTTTTCTGGACAAGTAAGAGCACCAGAATGGTACAAATTGGAAATACTCAATCCTCATGCCCCTAAATGGTAATATTTTTTTCTTAATCTTCTTATTCTATTATGTTTTGGCAATTTCCAACAGACTGGAGTTCACCATGCCCTGAACCCAGACCAGTACAGAGGTGTTTTTGGTTCCGATGGAGTGAAATATGCAAAAGATGTCCAAGACATCATTGACTACGGAACTTGTGGCTGTGTTGCTGGTTTTATTGCGGAAGCCATTCAGGTAGCGTCATCAGTGACACACACACACACAAACACACACACACACTCACTGTTTTATCCTTTGCATTCTAATTAAGATAGTAATATTCTTTTCATTTCTAAGCGGAATGCATGCTTGACAGGGAGTGGGTGGAATTCTGGAGTTGGCTCCTGGTTACTTGCAATCTGTTTATAGCAGCATAAAACAAGCAGGAGGCCTTTGTATAGCTGATGAGGTTCAGTCGGGGTTTGCTCGAACTGGTAGTCATTTCTGGGGGTTTGAGGCCCATGGTGTTGTGCCAGATATTGTGACAATGGCAAAGGTAGATTCTTTTAATATTCTTTGATCTTATTTCTTCCAACTCTTTAGGGAGCTTATTAAAAAAAATCCCTAGCAATACATCTTCTAGCAATATATATAAATTGTAAACATAGATGCATATGATGAACCACATTATATTGTGAGAGGAACAGACTTAAGTATAGGAGATAATTTGCCAATGTTCAGGGAACCTTGATTTTATCTTTTGCTGAAGAACTGTCCATACATTTGCGCTTCTTGGACAGTGTGTGGGCAAGATATTTGCTGCTTCCCAATTATTCCATTTACAATCCTGCTGCATACAAATAGGGGTCAATTGTTGGGATTTTACAAAAGGATAGAATCAATAATCTCTGTTGGGGTTGAACTATCCTCGCAATTTATTTGTAAAATGAAACTAATGAAAATTCTCCAACAAGTTGATGAATTCTTTAAAAGGCCAATTTTTTGATCGCCAGGAACAATTCTATGCACTTCCCTTACTGTGCCTAAGTGGCAGCTTTTGTGGTGCTGAGTTTTTCCTTTCTGTGGTTTCCTCAGGGCATTGGAAATGGCATTCCCATTGGTGCAGTTGTAACCACTCCTGAGATTGCAAAGGTCTTGACTCAACGTAGTTATTTGAATACTTTTGGGGGCAATCCTTTGTGCTCTGCTGGTGGGCTAGCTGTTCTTAAAGTGATTGAGAAGGAAAAGCTTCAGCAAAATGCATTTGTCGTGGGATCGTATCTGAAAGAGCGTCTTACTGCCCTCAAGGAAAAGCATAATAGTATGTTTCCTCTCCCTTTTGGAAGTTAGGAAATTTGAACTCTCCATCTGAAATCATTTGGGTGATTACAAATGCAACATTGCATAAAATAGGAGTGAGTTGTTTGGGCATCATGTTCTAATATACATGTCACTCAAAAGATTCAGAAAAAACACTCTGGAGTCTTCATTCTCTTTCATTCAGTTTTTCACAGCTCACCTCCGAAAGAGGATTCTTGACGGGTAAAACTTGTCTTGGTTCTGCAGTTATTGGAGATGTGAGGGGAAGAGGTCTGATGCTTGGGGTTGAACTTGTAACTGATCAACAGCTAAAAACTCCAGCTAAGGTTGAAACTCTGCATATTATGGACCAGATGAAAGGTCTCTCTCTCTCTCTCTCTCTCACACACACACACACACAAAATTTTAACTAATAAACCTGCATTGCTATTCCAGAAATGGGAGTGCTGATTGGGAAAGGTGGGTTTCATGGCAATGTATTCAGAATCACGCCTCCCCTCTGCTTTACTAAGGAAGACGCTGGTTGGTTTCTCCTTCTTCATTCCCTCTTTTACTATCTGGCATTTATCCACTTTTCTCTGGTTATACTTATCCTTGTACTAATTCAAGCACGTCTTTTCTGGTTGTAGATTTTCTTCTGGGTGTGATGGACTACACATTGTCGAAGCTGTGAAAGCCCATATGCAGTACTCTGAATGAAGACGGACCGTTTGAATCATCAGAAAATCAAATTATCACTGGTGTATCAACATCAGCTGCAATTCTAAATTGTTAATATATATGTATGGTTTATATTGGATTAAATATTGCCATAGTTTTCTTCTAGAGGATGATGAGACACCACCTCGTTGTCTCTCTCTTCTCTGGCATTTGGAACTTTTTCGCCATCTACTGTCAATGTTGTTTTTAAATAAGCATGGTGTGCAGCATAATCAAGTGAGAGGAACATGGAAAGCAATGGGGAAACATATGTCAAGATAGCTAAGGTTCAGGGTTAAGCAAGTTCAGATCATAATTTCATATGCTCTGCTTCATCTCGACAGAAACAAGGTATTTTTGTATGAGTTTGGAACCCAATCTGACCTAAATTAATCCTACCTTCAAGCAACTAGTTTAACCTGCCTAAATTAATTACAGTTAATGTGAATTAACATATAGGGCCTGTTTGGTAATTTAGGCAAGAAAATATTACTAGTTGAAGATGAGTTTGACTTATTTTTATTTTTTATTTCACTGTTGATGAGTAAGTCTTTTTTTTTTTTTTTCAAATTTTAAAAATAAAGTATAAATATAATTTCTTTGAAATTAACTGTACAAAGTTTTCTACGATGATTTAAAAACCAAATAGCAGTAAGAGAGTGAATTTCGACTGAATTTTCAAACGAACCCCTGAGATTTATTTATATCTAAGGAGTCGTGAGGTCAAGAGGAAGGCAATGACAAAGGCATGGATACCCTCACCATGTGCTTGCATACAGTAACTAAATTGAGTTGAGATGGCAAGGGAGGCAAGACCAGGGCCATATTTACAATTGAACTCAAATCAGCTAAGCTTTGATTCTAACATGAGGTTTAGTTACATGAATAATATTTATTTGCTCTTAGCTAGCTTTATATGGCGCTATTTTCTCCATTAAATCTCTAAACACAAAAATTCTAAAACATTTTATTTTGTAGTCCTAAACGTGCAGATCTTGACCTTTTTCAACATTGAGTTTTTTAACAATATTTTATTATAGTTTTCTTAACTTAGTGGCAACTTATGACTATTGTAAAAAGAAGAACCACATTGATTCAAATTTTAAAAAATAAATAAATAAATAAATAAAAATCTCAAATTAGTGTATAAAAAAACAAAAAAAGCCATAAAGCTTAGTTCACACTCAAGTGGTCAAGCCCCTATCATGCATTCGTACCGTACATATAAGCTAGGGAGGAAGGTTTCTGATACTTGTCCCACTCTTAGAGCATCTCCAATGTGACCTTCTAAAATTAACCCTTTAGTCACACCACCTCATTTGTTTAAGTGACACGTGTCCACCTTTTCATCCTTTAACTTCCACACTTTAATTTAAAACCATGTATTCTACAATGCACACTTTAAAGCAACACTTTAAGTGTCCACATGGCAAAAGTAAAATTGAGTTATTCCAATTACAATTAATAATCGATAATACATTTTGAATTTAATTTAAATTCTTTTTAAATTTACTAAATTAATATTTAATATTCATTTAATTAGTTTTAAAATTAAAATTTTTAATTTTTATATTTTAATTTATTGGCTCGTTGATAACTTTAATTTTCAAATAAATAAAAAATAACACCTGATTTAATTACATTTTTAATTTAATAAAATAAATTTTATTGACTATAGTCTAGCTAATAGTATTTAAATTAAAACCATTAAAAAATTATTTATTTTTTTTGACACAGTAATTATTATTTCTAATTTAAATTTTATTTGATCAATTTCCACCCACCTCCAACGGCTATATTCTCCAACGGCTATATTCTCACTCACCTCAAACGGCTATATTCTCACCCACCTCCAACGGCTATATTTCAAACTTATATAAACATGCCATTTTTTCTTCTTGCAACTCATCATTTTCATTGTCTACTTAAATTTTAACATCATTTTGTTACAGACTTACAGTTCTAATGGCTTTTTCATTGCAATTTTTCCCTTCAAATGATTCGGGTTCTTCAAATTCTTCATCCGATGAGAGCTCTTCAATTTTTCACCGTTATCGAAAACGAATGCAACCGCTAACGAATTTGCTAACTTCGCCTCAAATGCTAACAATATTGTCGCAGCCGTCCAATAGGAGACGTCATATTACAAGAGATCGAGAGGGAAGTCATCAACAGATATGGAGAAATTACTTCGCCGCCGATTGTACTTACCCACCTCAATACTTTCGTTGACGATACTGAATGCGTAGAGAGTTATTTCTTCGCATTTTATCCGATGTTGAAGCATTTGATCCTTATTTCATTAAAAAAAAATATGATGTTGGACGGTGGGGATTATCTTCCATTCAGAAAGTAACAGCTGCGATGCGTATACTCGCATATGGCTTTGCAGCAGATCATTGTGATGAATACATAAAAATTGGAGAAAGCACTGCGATTGAGAGCTTAAAGCTATTTTGTGAAGCTGTTATTGGTTTGTACGAGCGATAATACCTGCGTGTGCCAAACGAAGTTGAACTAGCACATCTCCTTCAAGAGAATGAGGAGAGAGGGTTCCCAGGTATGCTTGGGTTTTTAGATTGTATGCATTGGCAATGGAAAAATTGTCCTACTGCGTGGTATGACTCACACAGGGACCATCACGGTAAGCTTACCCAGATTTTGGAAGCAGTTGCATCACAAGATTTGTGGATTTGGCATGCTTTCTTCGGTATCGCTGGTTCACATAATGACTTGAATGTCCTAGATCATTCTCCTATATTTGACAATTTCATAGATGGTGAGATGCCTTCGGTAAATTACGAGGTGAATGGAAGTCAATACACCTTAGGGTATTACCTATCAGATGGTATATACCCGAAATGGGCAACTTTAATGCAGACTATTCCACACCCAAAAAATCCTAAAGAGAAAAACTTCGCTGAAAAACAAGAAACTGCTAGGAAGGATGTTGAGCGCGCGTTTAGAGTGTTGCAAATCAAATGGGGTATAACCCAAGGACTAGTATGCTTTTGGAAAAAGGATGAAATTTGTAGCATAATGAAAACGTGCATTATACTGCACAACATGATTATTGAGGATGAGCGCGGAAAAGATTTAGAACAATGGAGTCCTTTGCCCGAAGAGATTATCTCCCACCCCACATATGATCAAGATCCAGCAGTTTTTGCAGCACACATCACATCTCGTCTTAACAGAATTCGTAATAGAGGGACTAATTCTATGTTACGGATCTATCTCATGGAACATGTGTGGAATCGCTTTGGTGATGAGGCTATTTAAACTATTGAATATTTTATGTAATTTTTAAATCTATGTTAAGTGTGCTTTTTTTTTTTTGTAACTCAAAACCTGAGATTGTTGTTCGACTTGTTAACGTACTTTCTTTTAGTGAATAATATAGTTTCATTTAAATAATGGTAGTTTGTGTGGTATAATCAATTAATAATGTGTTTGGAAAATTATATTTTGGTGACACGGTTAATTTGTGTGACAAAATCAATTTACAATTAATTTGTATGACAAAATCAATTAATAATGTGTTTGAAAAATTATATTTTGGTGACACAATTAATTTGTGTGACAAAATCAAGTAATAATAATTGTAGGAATTTTATATTTTGGTGACACAATTAATTTGTGTGACAAAATGGTGACACAATTAATTTGTGTGATAAAATTAATTAATAATAATTGCAAAAATTTTATATGTTGGTGACACAATTAATTGTGTCAAAATCAATTAATGGTGACAAAATCAATTAACAGTGGATTGGAACGGCTACTTTAGCCACGTTACCATTTAAATAAGAGGCCACAGTTAGAGGCATCAGTGAAGTCTGACGAAAATTTTCCTGAGTTGAAATGTTGCATTGCGGCTCGTTTGGACGGTTTACAGTGTTAGTCTGACAGTAACACAAGAAGAAAAACGAGCATTACAGATGCTCTTAGGAGTTTGCTGAGGGGTCCCAAAATCTTAAAGCCGTGGAATTTTTAGAGAGAGTTGAAAGACAAAACATAAAGCTTGAAGCTAGTGGTGAATTGATGGTGTTAACAGATCGATTAGAGAAATTAGGGTTTCATGGAAGAAGTAGATTCGAGTGGAGGGCATTAGTGAACATGATGTGGGTGCCGTTGGACATGTTTGGGTATGCGAAGTTGTGTTTTTTTCTTGCTCCCTTGCCGCTTTGATCATTCAATGAAAGGTGGGGTCAGAGTACTTGTTTCTCTCCCCTAGAGAATTAGCCTCTATCTCTAAAAACTTAATGCAAAATGAATCATTCAATTTCGTCTAAAAAACCTACATAAAATATTAGCCCTTATCTACATAAGAAAAAAATGGTAATTTTGGAAATTAGGGTTTTGAGGCCCATTCCTTCATAAATGATTGATCATTCTCGACCAATATGACATGAAATGATGACTTAAATGCTTTAAGTAAAAAATAGAGTGTCTTCAAAGTGCTATAGAGAATTAGCCCAATTCCTATACAAAGCGGCCTCACTTCCACACTTATATAAGTGAGTCTATCAAGGATACTCCTGTAACTTTGACATCCCACCCATAAGGGCTATATAATTCATTAAGAGATTAAAATAATATCAACCTCTAAATTGTTACAGAGTGAGATACACTACACCGTAGGGATGGACAATTAGTCTTTTAAGACTTTTATTGTGTATGTCCATTCAAACCATTCCATGATTCGTTTTTCTCTTGAATTTAGTACTTGGGATCTCCAATTCCTAGGCAGGGTATCTTCATAGGCGATTTAATATTCTCAATATCAATTATATCCAATTGTAACCGAACTCTAACAGTAAAAAAAATAATAGTTTTAATAGTCATAAAAATAATTGTAGTAAAGTTACAAATAAAAATTGATGACATCTAGGGATGGCAATTTTCCCCGTCCCCGCGGGGACCCGCCCAGCCCCGCCCCTATAGGGGCGGGTTTTTTTTGAAGTTTGTGGGGTATGGGGCGGGGACGGGTTTACCATGCCCCACCCCGCTGCCCCGCCCCGCTCATTTTCTCCACCCGGGGATTCCCCATTCCCCGCCCCGCGGGGATTCCCCATCCCCGATTCATTTTCATAAAAATAATTTACATAGTTTGTAGGGAGGTTCGAACCTGGAACCTCATTAAACATATGCCTTATATGCAAAGGCCTTACCATTAAGCTATGTATAACTTTATTTTTCTAAGTTGTGATATATAATTTTTAACCTTATTTCATATTTTTTTTATAATATATACTACTTATAAAAGGCCAAATGTTAGAAAAAAATTTGATTGACTAAAATGATTAAGTTTGAATGTATTTATGCAAAAACTTACATTTGCAGGTACTTTAAAAATATATTTTTTTATGCAAAAAATTACATTTGTAAACTTATCTAGTCATGAAATATATATATAATAATATTTAGAAAAACCAACCATTGAATTATATAAACTTCATATAATTGTCGTGATTGCAAAAAATCATAGAGATCCAACGATGGTTTTTTGGAAATATACTGTGAAATTAGCCTTATACCCGTAACCTAAGTCATTCAATCACAATGTATACTAAGCACGAAGTTGCGTGAGGTTAGTTGAATAGAGCCAATATCCAATTATATTTAAAAAAACCCACCATTAAATTGGATAAACTTCTTATGAATGCTATACTCGCAAAAAATCAGAGTCATCCAACGGCCAGTTGACCTTATCCATTATAACAAAAACTACTTATATTGGTTTCATTTAAGCTGTGTATCATATGGTTCTTATTCATATTGTACAAATGTTAACATAGGGGTGCTATTTTGTAAAACCGACCATTGGATAAGATGTTCCACATATAGACATTGTGCATACAAAAAATCACATAGATCCAAGTATCCGAGGGTTGGTTTTTGAGAAAACATTTAAATTGTTTAGACTTGTGTATCATGTGGTTCTTATTCATATTGTACAAATGTTAATATGGTGGTACTATTTTGTGAAACTGATTGTTGGATAAGATATTTCATATAAACACATTGTGCATGCAAAAAATCAGATAGATCCAACAGTTGGTTTTTGAGAAAAACATTTAAATTGTTTAAACTATGAAAATTTAATATCATAAGTTTTACAAGAAAAAAGAAAAAAATGACCGTTGGATCAACATGATTTTTTTCATGCATGTCTTACATAAGCGAAACATTTCATCCAACGGTCATTTTTTAAAATGTCACCGTGAAAATTATTATACTTAGATATTAGGATTTGAGAATAAGAAATAAAAGAATTATTGAGTTATTCCTATCCAAAACTATGCCGGTTTAATGGTTTTAACAATTAAAACCCTAATTCCTAAACTATTTAACCTTCCATATTAACCATTTAATGCGAGTGTATTTAGTCGATCAAAAGTTTATTCAAAATTGGGCCTTTTATAAGTAGTATAGATTTCTAAAAGAATATGAAATAAGGTTAAATATTATATATCATAACTTAAAAACAGAAGGTTATAATAGCTAAGTGGTAAGGTCTTTCTATAAAAGGCATGAGATTCTGGGTTCGAACCTCTCCACAAACTTGTATTAATTATTTTGATGAAAACGGGGCGAGGCGGGAAATTTTCCCATTGGGGTGGCGCGGGGAAATGGGATGGCGCGGGGAATTTTCCCCGCAAGTAGGACGGGAAATTTTCCCCGCGGGGTGGGAACGGGGAATGTAATTCCCCGTAGGGGCGGGGATGGGGCAACCATTCTATACCCCGGCGGGGTACGGGGCGGGGATGGGGAGTGTTTTTCTTATCGGGGACGGGGACAGGGTAGCTGAAAACCCGCCCGCCCCGCCCCGCCCCATTGCCATTCCTAATGACATCCATGTATAACTCTTTTACTCATTTACATCAATTTATACAATTCTCCAAACGCGGGAATTATTTTTCAAAGGCTAACATAACTCCCACATTAAATCACATATCATCAAGTGATTACAAAAAGTTAATTTCAATAATAACATTCTTAACCAAATAATCACTCAAAACTTTATGCCATAATCAATTTATTTGCAAACCCATCATTAGACTATTAAAATTAATTTTACAACCTTTAAACTATTAATTTTATGACCGTTGAAGTTAGGTTAAAATTAAATGTCATTATTTGAAAATATTGTTAATAGTGGGGTTATATGAAGACTTTGAATTGTGAGAATATTTTTTACATGATACTACAATTATTTGATCTAGTGGCAACTTATGAAAATTATGGAGCAAATTGAGGCGAGTTCAAATCTTTTGCCTTTGTAGACATTGTTTATTTTTTAGAATATTTTAATAAATATTCACATGCTGAGAACATGTTTGATTTATATGATTTATTAAATATCACTTAATTTCTTATATGTGGTCAAATTAATTGTCATTACACATGATTGTGAATTTTTTTTTTTTTACTATATTGGCAATAACAATATATGATTTTGAAGATGCCAATTATGATGTGTTACTTTCGAATTATCCAAGATGATTGGAGATGCCTTGGTATTATCCAAATTGATTAGAGATGCCTTGGAATGATAAAAAAAAAATAGAGAATTAATACTCTATAAGATGTAAGATTGTTGATATAAAAATCATAACAAATATTTATTTGTGAATGAGATATTGACTATACTTGAGGCTATGGTGACGATTTAAATTTTAATTCGCTCAATGATTCTAGGTTTACCACTAATTAGTCCGTGAATAAGCTAGTTAGCAAGTTGGTTACGATATTTATTTTTTGAGATATCAATGTGTTCATATATTATGATAGTACTATTGCAATTTGCAGAGTACATACTTGTTCAAGAATCTTAAAACATAGTACTATGATGTTGTATTATGTGAGATAAGATGATAAAATATATAAATTACATCGAGGGAGACGAGACTTAAGCCTAATGATAATTAAATCGCCTATAAGGATACCATTCATAGGGACTGGAGATCCCAAGAACTAGGTCAACAGAAAAACGAATCATAGAATGGTTTGAATAGACATACACAATAAAAGTCTAACAAGACTAACTGTCCATCCCTATGGTGTAGTGTATGTCATCGTGTAACGATTTAAAGGTTGAGATTACTTTAATTTCTTAATGAGTTCTATAACCCTTATGGGTAAGATGTTAGAGTTATGTGAGTATCCTTGATAGAATCGCCTATATAAGTGTGGAAGTGAAGCCGCTTCCTATGAGAATTGGGCTACTTCTTTAGAGTGCTTATTAAAATCGGGATAAAGCACATGACCATAATGTGCTGGCTTTTGAAGCTTATATAAAGACACCTTAAATAACATGTGTGTGATGTAATTCTTGTATCTTCAAGCAGTCTTAGTTGCTAAGTCCACTTTGACTCTAATACCAGATTTACCGAAATACTAAGTGAAGGTTTAAAGGCAGTGCTACCTTCATTATGCATGTAGTTCTAACTTTGCCCAAAGTTGTTTTATTGATTTTTTTTCATTAAAATAAGTGGGGGGTTGTTGGAAATTAAAATAAAAAAATAATTATTATGGAATTTATTGTGATGGTCCAATTTATATCATGAGTTATAATTTTGATGGTCAAATATTTACTTTTTCTTTTAATTTTGAGTAACTTCCGTAACCTTTCATTGGGGTTGTGATAGAATTTTAATTCTATGACCATGAGTTATAAATTCTTACACCTATAAAAAGATAACTATTCTAAGCTATACACACACACACACATGCACTCATATACATACTTTTCCTTCATCTCTTCTATTTTTATGAGTCTTTTATAAGTTTTTTATGACTTCTTTGGATAATTAAAGTAAGGTATTGTGTGGAGCTTCTATCTCCTTATAGTTGTATAAACTTTGAGAAGATAACAGTAAGTGGCTGGACTGTTTTATCCTAGAGGCGGATATAATCCGTAGTGGCGCGAAATATCTTAAAGAAAGCGATCTAGTCCGCACAACAACCTTAGAGATTTTCACTTTTTCATAGTAGTTCATAATAATATATGAGGTAATATCTATCTATTATATATTATAAAGGTAATACTTGTATATGAATTGCAACATCTTCTAATCATGTTTTCTAAATAATTGCCGAGTATCTAATAGATTTAGGAATACTCCTAGAAGAGTGCATACATTAAATAAAGGCATAGAATGAAGAAGCAAATAATTATCATGTTCTTCTATAAAAATTGATGTGGTATGGGTCAACTCTTTTGGCTATAGAGTGAAAAAGTGAATGGATTTGGTAGCCTGAGAGAGAGAGAGAGAGAGAGAGAGAGAGTCAAACACCCTCATTCAATGAACTATTAGGATGAAGGGATGAAATATCTAGACAATGGTTTTGGAAATCCACAAAAGAGGACAAATCCACAAAATATCTAGACAATGAAATATCTAGACAATGGTTTTCTTTAAGAAAGGCCTCTTGCTTATTCTTAGCCAAATTAATAAAGCGACCTTTAATGGTCCTCCTTTATAATTCCACTGTCGCATATCAGACAATTAAATCCGATTCATTAATCTTGGCACCACTCGGGCCAATATAACATTTGTTATATATGGGGGTCATTGTCATCAACAAACTTAATCTAATGGCACACATTATGCAGTGTAACTAATTTGAAAATAACCAAGATGACTAGCTTGCTAGGAATTGAAGATACGATAACAACGTGGGCGGCCACCAAATCATGTTACATTTAAAATACATATATACATATATATATAATATGCGAATGCTTGGATCCACCTAATTAGTGATCTAATCAATTGCTTCGTCATCAAGTTTCGTCATAGTTGCATGAATAATGTTGTAATAGGCATCAATGTATATATAATTATATACTAAATGTTCTCATGCGTATGTATACATATAAACTTATGTGAGGGGTTGGATTTTTAGTTAGTGGGTGATATGTATTTTAGAAAATTAACCGTTGGACTAGATGGTCTTATTACTCATGTCATGTATATATGTCAAAAATGGTACTGATCTAACAGTTAGTTTATAAATATAGATTGTAAAAAATTGTGACAGTTTTTACGGTTGAATAATGTAACACTTTTCACAGTTTATACTTTAGAAATTAACTATTGGATTACTGTGATTTTTTCTATGCATGATATTTATAAAAAAAGAGTATCTAATCCAACGGTCAGTTTTTCAAAACATCTATCCTATATTGACTAAAAATTTAGGTCCTTGCGCAAACTTTTATATATATATCTTGAAAAAAATAACTCTATAATTGTAACACATTTATGTCATATCGTATAAGACAATTTTGACGATGGATATTACGAGGAATTCCCTCCTCCATGGCATTAGGTTTTTAATAAAATCATTTTCATGCGAACATGATTAAAATGATTGAGACACAATTTGATGTTATTAAATCAAATATTTTTAAAATTAAAATGGTTTAAAAATTGTTTGAAAATATAAAATTTTGTTTAGATAAAAATAAATTTAATTAATTTTGATTTTATGTTGATTTTATAAGTTATTTTCTAATGGAAATTACAAATTACACTCCTGAACTATCAATTGTGAAACATTGACCTCCTGTACTATTAATTTGTGATAGATTGCACTCTTCTATCAACTAATCGGACATTCGTTTAACAGACAGAAAATCAAGTGTGTTCACGTGGAGGTATTTTTTCACCAATATTAAGTCAATATATGAATGCATGAGATTTTTTCTATTAAACAGGCATTCAATTAATTGACGGAGACGTTTGTTGCAAATTGATAGTATAGGGGGTCAACGTGTCACAATTGACGGTTCAAAAATGCAAAGTGTTTTTCACCGGAGTCAATCTGTAATTTTTCCTATTTTCTATTATAAATTTATTAAGTATTATTTTGGGTTATAAGAACTTATGTAGGAAAGTGAAATATAAGAAATTAAAGGTAAAAAGGGAATGAAAGATAAGGAATTTATTAAAATTTGTTTTTTCTATAATTATTTAGGCACCATTTGGATTTGTTTTTTACAAGTACTTATTTGTTTTTTTTTTTTTAATTTTTCTAAGAAATTACATATTGCAAATTTTTTAAAAAGTAAATAAGTACTTATAAAAAATAAATTCAAACGTTGCCTTAGTTTATTAGAGTAAGTTATGAGAAAATGTAAGTTATAATTTTCTATAATACTTGTTCTCATTAAAAAAAAAAGAGAGGATATTTTTAAGAAAATATTTTCCAATACGAAATTCTTGCATGGATTGGTTAGCTGATGAAGGGATTCAACATGAATATTGAGAACCTCCTAGGATTAATTAAAGCAAATAAAGTTTTTCTCGAGCGGGAAGATATGCCATCTGGCTTAAGGCCATTGGCAGAAAATAATAATTTAAACGTGCATTTCAACAGCCGCCCAGAGTTTGTCGGAGCATGATTTCTGTGTTTTCGCTTTCTACTTGGCTATGAGTGCGTCCGGGAAGTGAGATTTTAATTCTTATTTTTCCCGAGAATTAAACGTTGGCAAAGAAGAGAAAAGAAAATAGTTGGCAAACTATTTTCCAGAGAATCAAGCACTCAAGATTCTATCAGTCCTAATCTGCTTTTTGCCGCCATTTATTTTATTTTATTTTATTTTAATGCGGATTCATCTTCATACCTGAAAGAAGCGTAACGCTTTGTCTTTCTCTCACTCACTATCTAGAGCTGGATTCTTCGTCGTTTCCTTATAGATTCTCTATGCGTCGCTGGTTTAGTGGTTTCGTCGATTAGTTTGGTTTCAAGAAACATCTCCGATTTTAACGGATAAACCTAGGTTTTAGTTCGTTCTTTCCTTGTTCATGCTATTGGTGAATTGAATGGCGTTGGGGGATCCGAGTTCATCTCGGTTCTCGCAATCAACGACGGTGGTTTTGGATCATTTGGAGGAGAATTCGAGACGAGAAGAAGGTGAATTTGGCGAGCAAAGAAGAGATTCTGAGACTGTAAATGATAATGGCGGAAATGAGGACGCAAGAGCGAGGTTACGCATGGTGTTTTTGCCACAGAATGTTGTGTTATGTAATGAGTGGCATGAAGAATTTGAGGCTTCGGCTCCGTCAGATAGTAGGGTTGTCTTGAACTGGCGACCTAAAGAAAGAGTGAGTTCTTAATTTCTATCTTTAACTCTTGTTTTTGTTATGCTGTTTACATCAGTTCTATAGTTCATTTTATTTGATAGTCTGTGCATTAGAAGGCTTCTTTGATTTTCATAATTTAGGTTATTGTGGAGTTTCTATTGGTACCTATAGAAATGATGAAAAAAGTGTGAAAATCTTAACCGGTATTAGTTGAAATAAATTAAAGAAAGATATAAAGAGGAAGGAGAAAATTTGGAAATTGTTGGGGGAGCTAAATTAATGTTTTGAAATCAAGAGAGTCAAATATTCACTGATGGTGATTATGGGAGTGTCAGATCTCTTGGATTTGTCAGTGATCTTTGTTGCCAAAAAATCAGAATATAATGGGGGAGTGTTTGAAGATTGTGAAAAGGCTTAACAAAGCCAAGCTTCAAAAACCAAATTCTCAGCTAGGCTATACTAATTTGCAGCCCTATTCAAATCTTTGGAATTGGGAAAAGTGATACTGACAATTCAAAGTGGGTGTCATCTAGAATAATGGAGCTTGGCAGATGGCTTGGTCTCTCTTGTGATGTGTTTTAGGTGGATGCAAAAGAGTTTTATATTAGCAATTGAGAAGAAATGGTGATAAGGTGCCCAGAGAAGTGAGGGATTTATAGTGTTAACTATAGTGGGAGTGGGAGGCAAAATTGGGTTTGATGAATAGGAGGCAGACATTGGCGGTTTTGGAAATTCAAATTGTTTTCTAGAATGTTAGAGACTCGTGTTGGTTCAAACTGAAGTCAAATATAAAATTTATTTCCTAAAATTTCACATTGGATGCTATCAATATGGAGGACTCGAAAGGTCTAATGATTCTGTAATCACGGTGGTTTGGGAAAATGGGTGGCTTTTTAGCTGCTAGCCATTTCTGGAGTGACCATTATCATGTGGGATGGGTGGGTTATTAAGAATTTTCACGTGTTGTTTTGCCATGCATCTAAATGACTAAAGTTTGAAAACGTGGAAGGTTAGCTGGAGTGGTGCCTTCTTGGTTGAACATGGTCAAAATGATGGGGAAACTTAGAACTGTTCTGTTGGTGAAGCTGGGGAATGTCATCTGAAGGCTGGACATACCTTGGTGTTTTCAACGTCATGTTGATTGAAGATGATTAGAAGGAACATAATTTTGTGCATGTGGAGTTTTCTAGCTTTGAGGCAACTGATGAACTTTTAAAATTTCCTCTTTTGATAGGTTCCTCCTCTTATTCTAATGACCAAGACCCCCTAATCCTTAACCCCTAGAGTCTTATTGTTGCTGGGGAGAATAGAGGGGTCTCTTGGAATTGTTTCCAGATTCGACCATTCTAGACCTATTTCAAACCATATTCCTATTATCATGGAATGGAGGTGGATGATTATTAGATCGTGTCTTCAGGTTTTAAATAATGTATTTAGAGGTTGGTCTTTGTAGAGAGTTCCTTTCAAGCCAAATACTCTACAATGCTGTCATTTGATGTGTGAAGTTTTCCACATGGATGGAACTCAAATATGATATATAGGGTGTTTCACTGATGTCCGTAAAGTTTAATTTACCGAAGTTATTCTTTTTTGGTCATTCATTGTATGGGATATGAGTTCGGATTAAGTTTTGGGATTATTTCTGATGCCCTAGACCCCCCCCATCAGAGTCATTTCTTGTCTCTTCCAATTTTCTCATGTCAGATTTGCCTCTATTACTGAATTGATTGTTCCTTCCTGATATGGCTGTTCATGGAATTTCAGTCTTGTGTGCAACCTTTATGATGCTAAACTTTTAGGGAATTATCTCTTGCCTAAACCTTCTAAAGGATTTTTGCTGATCCAAACCTTTTCAAGTTTAGAGAATTCCTGCTCTTGGGCCTCCTTTTCTTCTATTTTTACAATAATCCATACCCTGAAAGTTCATGTGCATATTATTTGAATCTCTGAACTTCTTTCGAGAGTCAAACTTTATCTTTGAAAGTTTTAAAGTTCGGTTTGGATGCACATTTTAATTGATGGGAGTGGTCATTTTTGCTCACATCATTAATGCAACAAATTTGTATTATTATGATTTGCTAAAGTTGAATATTCTATAACTTTGATATATTGATGGAGAGTATGGTATCTGTTGGCCAAAGCTTCATATTGATCATTTACCATGCTAGGTATCTCAACTTTTGAGCTGACACAAATTTTACACCTAGAGTAATCATTTGATCCATGGACTTGGTGGCCACATTTTGTTAATTAGATCCATGATTCATTTTCTTGCCTTCATTGATGTTCATTCAATGTGCTCATTCATTCATTTTGTGTTCTTATAGTTCAAGGTAGATGTTTATGTTTCTGAATGTTTTACAATGGCTGCCACGTTAGTTTGACTCCCAACTTTTAGTGCAGATGAAAACAGGATGTGTAGCGCTTGTTATGTGTTTAAACATTGGTGTTGATCCACCAGACGTAATTAAGATATCTCCTTGTGCTAGGATGGAATGCTGGATAGGTACAGCCCTTGACCAAATCTATCATGTCATATATCTGTTTGTTTGTCTATAATGAGTCTTAAATGTGTATCATTTGTATCTGCCACTATTGGAGTTTCCAATTGTATTCTTTTACTGATGCTCTTTTTTATTTATTTATATTTTTTAGGGGAAACTACAGCTTGCTTCCATGTACTATTGGTCAAAAACACTCTGCATTCCTGTACTTTCAATTGTGGTACATTGACCCCTGTATTTTTAAAATGTGACAATTTCTACTATTCTGTTAGCTAGTCATTTGTTTATTTGACTGAAAAATAGTGTTAGACATGTTATTTTTTATGCAATATTTTTCCTAGATTGCTAATGTGTCTATAAGCATATCGGTGAAGTTTCATGTTTTTTCTCAATATATTTTAATTTTATGAATTATTTTTTCCATACAGTAAATAAAATTCATAATAAATAAGATATATTGAGAAAAATTATGAAACTTCACCGATATGCTTGTAGGCACATTAGCAATGTAGGATAAATACTGCATAAAAAAAATAACGAGTTTAACATCATTTTTCAGTCAAATAAACAAATAGCTAACAGAAGGGTGCAAATTGTCCTAAATCAATCATACGGTAGTGTCATTTTTGTTGAACATTTGAAGCCTAAGTCACAACCTTAGATACATGAAGTGAAAAGCAAACCCATTTCCATTAATAAGAGTGGTAATTGTTGAAGTTATACTCCGTGGGGTGAGATATTTCAACGGCAGGAATCAAATACTTGTATATGCATGGTTCAAATTTTGTACTTGGGTGTGAGTTTTGACTACCCCAAAAGAGGGAAATGTTTTTACTTTCAACAAAATTGGCACAAGATGATGGAATGAGTTTGGAACTGGGATTTTTTATTTTTTATTTATAAATTATTTTATTTATTTATTTTTTGGGATCAAGCAAAACACAACTTAAATTTGTGAGAAGATGGGTAATAGGTTGGCTCAGTTGTTGGCTGAATTGATCAACATAGAGCTCTTATCTTTACATCAATTGGAATAACTGAAACCTTATAAGCTTGCACTTTGCGCCAATCATTCAAGAGGCAAACTTTATTTTTTGATCTAGATGATTGGTAGTATCGTGGTAATGTTAACCTTTTTTCTGTTTGTACTACTTATAAACCTTTTCAATAATACCTTTATAACACCTAATCAACAACACCACCTCCCCTTGTGGTAGGTACCACAACATGTGTTTGCCTCTGTGGAATTGTACTATTACTGCCACCTCCATCTCCTGTATTATTTTTACCTTATTTGCATTGTGCACAATCATTAGGAGGTTTAGGGATCAGACATGCTAAGAAAACTGATGTAACTTTCTTGGCCAAACGAAGATGGAGCATGATATAAGATGAATTCTCCCTCAAGAAATGCCTTCTTGAGTTGAAAGTCTTAAGGAGCGCCATAGGATCTTGCATAAGGGCAAACTTGACTTGTCCCTCTCTTGGAAAAGATATCATAAATGTGACATTTGAAAAGGGAAAGTTTAGCATCTAGGTAATAGTCATCACTCATCAAATTTTTTTGGCTTGATAGGTGGGTGTTACACCTTACTACAAATTCTGAGCACAATTGTTGTGGCAATGAGGTTGATCTTGACATCTCCCAAAGCTCCCATTGGCCTTGTAACTAGTGGAGCTGATTGTATTTATTAGGGGATCATATTGCTTATGTGGTCCTAATCGGAATTTTATTATGCCTTTTGATTGGACAAGCCACCTCTTGGATACCAAAGAAAAGGGTTTGCATGTTTTCCTTAATCTTCCCTTAATGGGTTTCTTAAATGCATGGCTTTAAGGAGGGATATTCTCAAATACTTAAATCTAAATATCGATGGATATATTGAGAGTTTAAAGAAAGATAAATATTTAGAGAAATATCAAGATAGGGTTTTCAAGAGAATAATATGGTGGATATTAGAAAGAAAATGAATATCTATTAGATATATTGATGTAATCAAAGTTATATGATGGAGCTGTAACTAGCGTTAAAGCTATGAAAGGAGAGACAAGTGAATTCCCAATCACAATAGGCTTGATTTTGAGTTAGTGATGGTTAGTTTGGCTTTTGAAATATTTAGTGTTACTTTTAGGAGGAAATTCGGGAATAGTTTCTTTTTAGGATTCGGTGTTGGAGAGAATAGGAAATATGTCGGATGATTAGAAAAAATCATTGTTGTCTAGAGTGGGGAGGTTGACTCTTGTGTGTGCAGTCTTGTCAAGTACGCCTATTTCCTTTACGTGTCTTTTTAGAATTCCAATGAGTGTGGCAAAGAAAATAAAGTAGTTTATGAGAGATTTTTTGAGGGAAGGTTGGCGAGAGAGGAAGAGGCTTCACTGGATTAGATGGGATACAGTCTCTCGCTTAAAGTCTAAGAGTGGTCTTGCTGTGTGTAACATTGTTAATAGGAATTTAGCTCGAATTGGGAATTGGTTATGGAGGTTTCCACATGAATGAAATTCTCTATGGCACAAGATAATTAAAAGTAAGTATGAGTTATAAGAAAATATGGGACGCTAATATGGGAAGGGGGTTTATTGTCCAACGTCCTTGAGAAGGCATTTCTCAGAGTCTACCTCATTTTGCTCGTTGTGTGTTTTGTGTTGTGGGTAATGAGGAGAAAAATAGATTTTGGGAAGATTTGTGGAGGGGTAAGTTTCCTTTTGCTTCATTTTTTCCTCGGTTGTATTCTTTATATTTCATTTATGATGCTTTTGATGCTCGTTTTGTGGTGTTTTCTTCTTTTCGGTTGAGTTGAGCTTTTCATTTTTTTTTCCCCGGAAATCTCAATGACGACGAGTTTGATGATGTCTTCTTTATTATCCATCTTGGAGGGCGTGAGTGTGAGACCTACGATTTCGAGTTCTTTTTTTGTAAGTCTTAGTTCCATGCTTTGAATGTCGATGATTTTTTACTTCCTTTTGGCCCTTAAAGATTTATTTGGAAAGCTAAAGTACCCCTTAAAGTCAAGGTATTTGCTCAGTCCTTGGCACATATAAAAATTAATATCTATGACTTGCTACAGAGGAGGATGCCAGGGATGTTCCTTCCCTTTTCAAGGTGTATGATGTGCTATAAAGATGATGAAAATGTTGATCATTTATTCTTGCATTTCCATACAGCCTGAGTTTTATGGCATAATTTGGTTCAGCTTACAAAGAGGTGTTGGGTTGCTCCTTATGCTTCAGAAATATTGGGAAATATTGATTTTTGGGTTCTGGGGCACTCTAAGAAAGCTATTATTTAATAAAGATGTGCAGTGTTGGCTATTTTCTGGGTAATTTGGTTTGAAAGAAATTCAAGAATTTTTTTATAGAGTTTTAGCGTTGTTGGGCTTTGGGATAGAGTTTGTTTTTTGGCTTCTTTTTGGGCTTCTGTTTTTAAGGAATTTAAGGTTGTGCATTTGTTTATTGTTATGGGTAATTGGGTATTTGGGTTTCAATGTGTGGGGGTTAGTTTGTTATTTTCTTTTCTTTTATTTCTGTTTTTCTTTGTAAGTGGGACACCGTGTTCTCTTTTTTCTTCTTTGAATAAAGTTTTTGCTTATCAAAAACAAAAAAAAAAAAAAAAAAGGAGAGGGGGGGGGGGTGCTGCTGAATATCACTTGTTGCTGATACCAATTAGACACTTGAATTAGTTTCTTTTAGTACTACGGTAATTTTTCTCTCATTGTATCAACTTATCTTTGTTTTTATTGTCCGATTAATCTGTACACTTTAGTTGCATTTTTCTTTAATTCTTTATAACGTACACACAATAGAAACTAACCTCTTTCTCCTCCACTCATTCTTATGCTAATTATTGTTTCATCGGTGAAATTGATTGGTATTCCTTTCTTTTCTAAAAGCTACCGCATTATCTTCCCAAGGATCTTGTCATGCACTTTTTATAAGTTGATGACTGTGATGTGGAGATCTAACTTCTTGTCATAAACCTAAGGAAATAGCTTCCATGATGAGTCTTCTTGGGATAAAACCAATTATTTATTTTTTTTCATATTGAAGTATTAAAATAACATCTTATTCATGAACCATGAATAAAAAAGAAAACTAATAAAATGGCAAAGGCAAGGAAGTGTGACCTTCACATTGCCATGGTAGCCTCCTTGTGTTTGCTCCTTGCGGGGATATGCTCCTTGTGTGTGCGCGTGAACAGGAGGGAGAGAGAGAGAGAGAGAGAGAGAGAGAGAGAGGCCCAGGGGTAAGATTTCCTCCTCACATAGGCTATTCTCCCTTTTATAGAATTCCTATCTTCCCTATCTTTATTAATAGAAAGAACTATAAAAATTTGAAGTATACCTCTTTTTTGGGGAGATTTTATAGTTTATAGAGCTGAAGCTATGCCTCGGGGATGGAAGGTATTAGATGCTTCCATCCTCACTGAGACCTAGATACATATGGGCATCAGGTTTGAGCTGAAGCTCTGCCTGGGGGATGGAAGGCCCAAAAAAGAAAATGTTTTCACAGTATGGCATTGTCCCCATTAGTTTTACTGGTTTTTGGGGAGGGTTCTGGTCTTCTATATGTAATGAGGTATTCAGGCTGCTGACTCATGAGTTTTTGTTTAGACAACTGCATCTAGGTGTTTAATTTATGCTTCTGATAAATGTGTTGTACATGTTCTTTTTTCTTTCTTTCATTTGCTTCAAGATAGTTTGAGCTCGTTGTAACTACTAATAAACTAATAAACTGGCGCTGCATTTGGTGATGACTTGCTGACTTGCTTTTACTCTAATTGTTTTAGCTTAATGGAGAATCTGTTATATGATATTCAAGTGTTAATGCCATTATACTTCTTCCCCTTGATGGCAGATCCATTTTCTATGGCAGCTGCAAAGGCACTTGAAAAAATTGGAAAAACATTGCAAGCTCAATATGAAAGACGGAAACGCAGGGTTGGAATATTTTTGCTCTGCATTGATGTGAGATGTTGGTCCATCATTTAGTACCTTTTAATTTACTAATGATATGTGAGCAGGTTCATTACAAGCTTCAACTTGATCCAACCGTTGATGAAGTGAAGAAACTTTGTAATATATGTCGCATAAATGCCAAGTCTGAGAGAGTTCTCTTCCATTATAATGGGCATGGAGTACCAAAACCAACTGCTAATGGTGAAATTTGGGTGTTCAATGCGGTTTGTATCTGTTTTAAGTTTTGCATGTGATGTTCTTGTCTTTTCATGCTAGACTTCTTGTTTTTCTGGTTTTTAATCTTTGCTTTGGTGGCACAGAGTCATACCCAGTATATTCCATTGCCAATCAGCGATCTTGATTCTTGGTTGAAGACTCCCTCGATTTATGTTTTTGATTGTTCTGCAGCAGGAATGATTGTCAGTTCTTTTATAGAGGTGTGCAACTATTTCTCAGGTTCAGTCACTAAAATATTTTTTTATAGGTTGCATGATGGAGGGCATGATTTTTTTTTAAAAAAAAAATACCTATTTGAATAATAAAATAGCTTTTATTGGATTTCTTTCTTCATTGAAAAGGTGAGAATCATACAAATACAAGGCCTAAGGACCTTAGCATGGGTAGTATAAAAATGATTAGGATAAAAGCAATTCTTAACTTTTCCCAGATGAGGCAGGAAGAATAGAGATTTCCGAAGTCTCTCTTTGACCAAAAATATGGAAGACTTATCTTCATCAATGATTCTGCTATTTCTCTTTTTCCACAGAGATTACATTATAGTAAGAGGGCATATCTTCGCAAACAACTTATTCGTCCAATTTCATGCCTCATTCTCCATCTGAAGATTCCAAACTTTAGTTTTCGAACCTTTTTAGTGCATTTTCAATTCTGAATTTTTTGATATAGCTGCAAGAGTGGAATGCTTCTGGTTTTTCTGCATCTTCTACAAAGGATTTCATTTTGCTTGCGGCCTGTGAGGCACATGAATGTCTTCCTCAGAATGTTGATTTTCCTGCAGACATGTTCACGTCTTGCCTCACGACACCCATCAAAATGGCATTGAGATGGTAAGTTCCATTACTTTGATTATGTTCCCATCTTTTTTTCATGAACCTTGCATGAATTCTCGCTGGAGAGCTTTTTGTTCCTTAATCACCAGGGTGCTTTCTTAGGTCTAATTCCCTTCCACTAGTTTGCAATATTTTTTTCTTTTCTTATTAGATCAAAAGAATTTTCTCTCTTACATTGACATTTTTTAATGAACAGTAGATCTTTGAAGTGTAAATTGTTGTGGAGAATTGTCACCTCAATTCAGAATCGTCAACATCTACAAACATTCTGGTTAAAAACGTATGAAGAATCTTCAGCATCTAGATAATCAGGGACAGTGATTTTCCTTTCTCTCATTAAATCCTGGAAATTAATACCAAATTAATTTAGGAAATTGGAGGTGGATATGGAGAACTATGTGAAACTTCAAGATATGGGTGCTCCCTCCTTTACTTCAAACGATCTTCATTAACACTTGTTTGCAAGCCGGAACTCTCAAGGGGTTCTTTTGGACCAGGAGAATGGCCACACATAATAGGTCTCAAAAAGTAAAAAATAAAAAAATAACACTCGTGAGAAATGAGGAGATTACTTGAGATCTGGTGGAGTGTGAGCTGTGTTTGCTGGATGATTGAGTGAGTAGCTCAAGGGGAGGAGTGAAGCAGCCTGAGGCTGGAGTGATGTAAACCCTGGCAGTAGTGTAACCAATCCTTTCCCAAGAATTCAATCTCCACTTCACACTCAAAGAGTAATGATAATCGAATGAATGAGGCTGAACTTTGGCAATGGCTATGGTAAGGTTAGAGAGCTACACTCTATATTTCAATGAAATGTAGTTGAGTTTGGGGTTTGAGGTGGAAAGGCCTCTTCATCCTCCTTGGGAGTAAAGAGATCAATGGATAAGAATATAGTGAAAAGGTACCGAGAAAGAGAACTAAGGCTAGGTTAGGTGAAGAGAGTAATTGCTCTCCTCTTGTCCCTTTTATTATTGCTAAATAGGGCTCTCTTCATGGGTGGCCATGGGCGGGAAGTGAGTGGGTAAAGACCCCAAGAGAGAGGTCATGTACTGTTTGGTCATGGATAATTTCTCTTAGGCATCCCATTCTCACTCCTTCCTAAGTTTTCAAATTAGTCACCGCCTCCTACTCTACAGGAAGGGGAGTTGTGAACAAAACTACTTCTAAAAGTGCCTTGTTCAGAAAAACTTTCGATCTACCTTTTTTCCCTCAAATTTGTTCATAAAGGCCATATTGCCCTTCTTTATTTGGTTTGTTGATTGAAGACTGCATGCCCATCGCCTATAGATTGAAATGTAAATATGATATTATAAAAATCAAAGGTTTGCATTGGAAATACCGCAAACTTTCAATTACTCTTATTTATTTGATCAATTGATTGAAGACTGCATGGCACATTACCTACAGATTGAAATGCCAATATGGTATTGTAAAAATCAAATGTTTGTACCGGGAAAATAACAAACTTTCAATTTTATTTATTTGGTTATATGACCAAAATGACACCTCCAAATGTTTGCTATAGTTGTCATTTTCCATAGGCCCTTAGAAATCAATGCAACCTACTGTTTATAAAAAAGATAAAGTCAGGACAAAATCATCTCAATGGTCCAAACTACCAACATCTTAGATAGTATTTAAATGATATTTGGATATCGGTATCATACTTATCTTGCAAGAGGAGGAGAAAAAAATTGCTCGTTGTCTTTCCGTTTTGAGGTGGGCCTGTGCACATTTTTTTCTGGGTTCCATTTATTTTTAATTGTTAGAATTATTTAAAATTTTTAGAGGTTAAATTTCAATCACTTAATTGAAAAAAATGAGAATGACCATGCATATAAATGTAAGTTGTCCACACAAACAAAATAGAACGGAAGAAGATAGGTGAAGAACTCTACTTATCGTGGACAAAAGTTGATTTCTTTCTTCTAAAGTATCGATTATGGGATATTTGTTACAAACTAAAGTTTTTATTATCAAAACTCTTGTGCCAATGGAAGCTTTGATTCAATTTGTTAGTGCCTTGGTATCGATAAAAAAGAAAAAGAAAAGGAAATTAATAAATAAAGACAAATCACAAAATATATAGACTTAACATGGTTTACCCATCAAGGAGGGCTATGTCCATAGTCCATAGATGAAGACAATTACCTAATTTTATTAATTAATGGAGACTACATGAATAAGAAATTAAAAAAAAAACAGCAAAAAAAAAAAAAAAAAAAAAAAAAAAAAAATTCCAATCCAAAATAAACTCTAATATAATGACTTGTTAACTATTTGTTGTAGACATAGTCCCATAAAATTCCACTCCCATGATAAAATAACTTTTAAATTAATGCAAATGCCATTTTGTGTTAAAATATATTTGAGTAATGCAAATATACATATGGCAAGAAAAATATAATGAACACACACACACACACACACAAACATATATAGAAAATTGATCAACTAGGGTATGTACCAGATTTGTATTTATGGTACAATACTAATCTCAACCCTCCAATGCAATCCAACAGGTCAATGGTGAGTTACACTAAAAGACAAATTTTTGGCTTTTTGTTCCACAGAGAATAGAGATGAGAAAAACTTCAAAAAGTGCACCAGCTTTTTAGCAAATTTAAAAAAAAAAAAAAGAATTAAAGTGGAACAACTCTCTCATTTCTCTCACTCTCCGTACTCTTACCAGACAACTCATCTCTCTCTCTCTCTCTCTCTCTCTCTCTCTTCTCACTCTCACCCAGTCGACCCATTTTCTCTCTCTCCACTCTCTCAAATCACAAGCTACCCATTGGCTAGAGTAGTTAAAAGGCGGTGAACTAAGTAATGTAAAAGCCAAGTTGAGGATGAACAAAATGGAAAGATAAAAGTAAACACTTCTCATTTTCCTAACAAAAAACGGGACCTAAATTTTAGACAAGAATGATTCTGTCCAACGTCCAAACCCATCCTTTCCATAGTGGTGTTTGGGTTAGAAGACAAACGGGAACCCTATCAACTAACCAAGTTGCATTTGTTTCATGACCATAAGCCAAAATCCTATCAACTAAGCAGTCCAAGCAAGGGAGAAGCAGGCGTCGAACTGGTACCTTACCGGCGAACTAGAAGCGATGGTGGAATGAGAGAGAAGTGGGTCTTTTGGTGAGAGAGGAGAGAGAGAAATGGGGGAAAGAGAAATGATAAAGTTGATTCAACTCCCCCCCTAAAAAGATGCTTCACTTTTTTGAATTTTTTATGGTAATATCTATTCACTGCATGGAATAAAGCGACAACAATTTATCTTTTAGTGTATCTCACCAATAATCGATGGAATGATTGCATTGAAGGATTGAGATTAGTAAGTACCGTAAATATAAATCCGGTACAAACCGTAAGCGATCATTTCTGTATATATATACACACACACACACACGAAATGATATATTATTATTATTATTATTATTGTAATTTTTATATAGTTAATTTTTTTTAAAGTATTCAGGTGCAAAGCATGTGCGCTATAACTAGTATAATGAAAAGGTATTAAGCAAGAGAACTTAGGCTAGGGTAGGTGAAGAGAGTAATTGCGATTAATTGTTCTTCTCTTGTCCCTTTTACTATTGCTGAGCAGGGTTCTCTTTATAGGTGGCCATGGGCGGGAAGTGAGTGGGTTAAGATCACAAGAGAGAGGTCATGTATTGTTGGTCATGGATAATTCCTCTTAGGCATTCCATCCTCACTCCTTCCAAAGTTCTCAAATCAATCACCTCCTTTTACCCTATAAGAAGGGAAGGTGTGAATAGTGGGATATTATTACAATCCTATAGATATGAATGGATCCTTTTAAGTACGGTATTGCTTCTTATTGGTTAAAAGAGAGAAAAAAGTTGGTTTTAACAGGGCCTCACTGGCTTGCAATAAATGCAAGCCATTGATGGCATATTAAATGCACAGTCCATCCACATGTCATGTTCACTCATTGTTAGGGAGGTTAAGGCAGGGGTTACTCATCTCCTCTAATGGAGAAAGTATCCTCACCTTAATTGAACTTCATTCTTTTCCCTCTAAGCCACATCTCTCTAGCCATCTTGAGTGGACAAGGTCGTTGACCACCAATCCCTCTTTAAGAGATGGGGTCCCAACCTTGTCACTAACATGCACCGGCACCAAGGCCGGCCCTGAGATTTAGGGGGCCCTAAGCGAACTTCCAAAATGGGCCCTACGTAGTACATAATGACAAATTTTTTTTTATAACTACCAATTTTTATTATTGTATTTGTTAGTACACATACAAAGTTTGATGATGCATATCATTACTATAATCATTTGGTAAAAGAAAATACAATCACAAAAAAAGAGGTTGAATAGAAAAACATACCGGCTCAATTTCACTATCTTCATCCACAAAGTTTTCATTCTCAGTCACATTCTGATGTTTTCCAGTCAAAACTTCTTCAATTGAACTTGAAGCATCTGTTTGTTTATTACTAGTAATAAATTTATCAAGAGCTCCTGCTTGAGATTGAATAAATTCTTATAGTTTTTGCTTATTTTTCCTTTTTTCATATCCAGAAATATACTTTCTACTAGGAGGGCATAATTATATGATCAAATCTAAAACAAGAAAGAAATTAAAAATCAATTTACTTCTCTAAAAAATTCGTAAGAAATTTTCAATGTTTAAATGTCAAAATTTATTTCTTATATGATAATGTTTCGATTAAAAAAAAAAATAGTAATACGAAGCTAATACAAAAGCACGTCTAAACTCCTAAATCAAAATCTAAAAATCTCACTTTCATAACAAAGGGCAATAATATACTATAATACCAAGCAAATATAAAGTCCTAATTCCTAAATTTAAATCCTAAATAAAAAATTTAAATCCCATATCAAATAAATAATAATAAAAAATTTGGGGCCCCCTTAAAATTGGGGGCCTCAAGCAATTGCTTTAGTAGGCAAAAGCCAAGGGTCGGCCCTGACCGGCACCAAGCTCAAGGAGAGCTTCCCAGGCCCTGCCAAAGAGTTGGGCAGGCATATAGCATCAGGGCGCATGCTTTGAGGGAAGTTAGGACGACACCCAAGCCTTGCTACCTTAGCTTTCATCACTTTGGTGGGCATCCTGAAGGAGAACTCTGTTTTTTTCTCTTGGAGGGCATCATCTTGGAGTAGCCATCCATCTTGAGATGGGCAACTCTATCAAAGTGAGGAGAACTTGATGAAGGAACTTGAGGGTGTGTGTGAGGAATTAAATATTAGTATCGACAGATATATTGATGATCCCAAAACCCAGATGTATCGACAGATATATCTATCATATTGAAAATATCGATATCGATTTTAAAAGTATGATAAATATAATATCTGTAAATATCGGTAAAGATATTTAAATCTAATATCGTATCGATACCCTCAAATATACGGATATATTGGAGATATATCGAGGATATCAGAGATATTTTATTCCATGTGTGCATGGCACGTGGTGCCCTCACGAGCATTTAGGACATACAAATATCAACACGGTATGCCGCCCCTTCCTTCCCAGCAAGTGACCCATTTAACCCCACAAATGGGGGGAGGGTTATACCCTTCTACTAGCTCCAATCAGTGTACAGTACTTAGTATAATTATGATAAATGACACTCTTTTTTAGTGCACTAGCTCAAGGAGTATTCTTCCATTCTCATGCGCCTTAATGTTGCTCGACATTGGCCATGTGGCAACCTATCATGGGTACTTGTTGTGAGCTGTACATAATATTTAGTATTATTTTGTAGAGTTGACTTTCCATAATTTATTAGTTTCCATGTATTAAGAGTTTCTATGTTTCCTAGGTTTCTATATTTTGTAGAATTGACTTTCCATAATTTTGTAATAGATTCTCTATAAATTCTAGGTTTGTAATCATATTGAATACACTTTTTGAATAAGAGATTGTTCTTTTCTCTTAAAGATAGTTTTCATGGTATCAGAGCCCTAGGGCTATTGCTTCCTCCCTTTGTTGCTGCTGCCTTCTTTTCTCTCTCTTTGATGCACTGCTACAGTGCCCCGCTAAAGTGCCGCTACAGTACTGCTACAGTACCCGCTACAGTATTTTTTATTTCATTTTATTTTTTTTCCCTCTTCCGCCTATTGGTTAAGCTTGATTTGCATTATTTTTTGAATTTCTCTCTCTATTGGCCTCTGTTTTCTGGGTTCTGTAACTCATTTTGGCACTCTCTTATTGGGTTATTTCTAGTTTATTTGCTAGTAGTTTTGTCTCTCTTGTTCTCTGCCGGTTTCTGTAATTGAGTTTCTGTTAGGATTTCAACTTCTCTCACATCAAATATCAGGCTTTCTCTTTGATCTGTGACCTTTGTACGACTAAGTATGGCCGATGAGAAAATTCAAGCGAATGAATGTAACTTTTGTCATCACAAGAGACATTGGAAGAATGCTTGTCATACGCATGTTACACCATGTGCACCTATGGTTCAGCCTCGTCCCCGCGCTGATCTTGCTGCCCCATCTGTTGTGAGCACAGTGCCACCTTTCCCTATGACATCTATGTTTGAGCAATTTCAAACTTGGCTAGCATTCCAATCTCAGTCTCAGGCTTCTGCTATGTCCACTCTGCACTGAGGTTTGAGTAATTTTGATTCTTCAGGTATTTCTTCTACCACTTGGATTTTTGATTCCGGTGCCTCTCATCATATGACTCCAAACTTGTCTTTTCTTAAAAATTGTGTCTCTCCATCTTCTCTTATTACCATAGCTACTACAAATGGATCTCACATGAATGTTAAATATATAGGCTCTGTCCTTCCTTCCTCTAGCTCATCTCTCTCTATTCCTAATGTGTTTTTTGTTCCTCAATTGTCAGTCAGTTTGCTTTCTATAAGTCAGTTATCTGATTCTGGTTTTGATGTTATCTTTTCTTCTTTGACTTGTGTTGTACAGGATCGGGTATCCAAGAAGAAAATTGGGACAGGGCATAAAAATGGTGAGTTATATGTGGTGGATACTCTTCAGATTCCTGAGTCCAGTTTTTCTTCTGCTTTATCTTCATTTTCTCTTACAAATAAGTCCTCTCCTTCTTATCTATGGCATGCTAGGTTAGGCCATGTGTCTAGTGCTCGCTTAGAAAGTCTTGTAAAGTCTGGCCATTTAGGCAAAGTCCCTATTGATGATATTCGAGATTGTAGTGAGTGTAAACTTGCAAAAATGAAGGCTTTGCCATTTCATAAAAGTCTCTCTATTTCTGATTCACCATTTGCACTTGTTCATACTGCTGTGTGGGGTCCTTCTCCGGTAACTACTAAGGGTGGTTCTTCTTATTACGTTTCCTTTATTGATGATTATAGTAAGTTCTGTTGGGTTTATCTCATGTATCAAAAATCCGATTTTTTTCGCATTTTTAAAGAATTTCACTCTATGATTCAAAACCAATTTTCCACGACTATTAAAGTTCTTCGTTCTGACTTGGGGGGTGAATATTTTTTAACAGAATTTACTGATTTTCTTCTTAACATGGGCATTTCTCATCAGTCTTTTTGTGCTGATACTCTGCACAAAATGGTGTTGCTGAGCGGAAATATCACCACATTCTTGACACCGCTCGTTCTCTTCTTTTTTCTTCTTCTGTTCCTCTGTCTTTTGGGGTGAAGCTGTTTTCACTGCTGTCTATCTCATTAATCGTATACCTACTCCTTTTTTTTTTGGTTTGTGTCCCTATGAAAAACTCTTTTGTCAACCTCCAAATTATTCTCTTTTTAGGGTGTTTGGATGTACTTGCTTTGTTCTTCTTCCTAAACGAGCTCGTACTAAACTTAGTGCTCGTTCTGTCTTATGTGTCTTCTTAGGCTATAGTTCCTGTAAAAAAGGTTTCCGTTGCTATGATCCCCTTTCTAAAAAATTGTATGTCTCTCGTCATGTTACCTTTTTTGAACGTGTTCCTTTCTTTTCTATTCCTCCTCGCATAGTTCCTATTAGTAAAGAAGATCTTGTCTCTATTGATCCATTTCCTTCCTCTGTCCCTCCAGATGAGTATATTTCTGATTTGGATTCTTCTACTATTCCTCATGTTTCGTCTAATGTTTCTCATTCTGACTTTCCATCTTTTCCATTAGTTTATTCTTGCCGGACTTCTACTCCTCCTCTCTCGTTCGACGCCTCTTTTGATGTTCTACTAACTGCTGACTTGGATACTGATGATCCGCCAACACGCCGGTCCTCCAGCCTTCGGCCCTCCGGTAAGACTTTGTTTTTCTAATACTTGTTATTCTCTCTCTTTTCGGAGTTTTCTCACTTCTGTACATTCTTATTTTGAGCCCCGATCCTATAAGGAAGCCTGTTCTGATCCTAATTGGATTGATGCTATACAAACTGAATTGGATGCTCTATATAAGACTGGTACTTGGGATTTGGTTCCGTTACCTGTAGATAAGAATCTTGTTGGATGTAAATGGGTGTATAAGGTCAAGACAAATTCTGATGGCTCTTAGAGAGATACAAAGCTCGGTTAGTTGCGAAGGTTTTTCTCAAGAGTATGGTGTTGACTATGAGGAAACCTTTGCCCCGGTTGCCAAGATGACTACTGTTCGTACTCTGATTTCTGTGGCCGCTGTTCGTCATTAGCCTCTTTTTCAGCTTGATGTGAAAAATGATTTTCTTAATGGGTTCTTGTCTGAGGAAGTGTATATGCGTTCTCCCTCTGGTCTTCCTCATACATCAGGACTGGTGTCTCGTTTTCGTCGAGCTATATATGGTCTTAAGCAGTCTCCGCGTGCTTGGTATGATCGTTTTCAGACCACTCTCTCTCAAATCGGCTTCACTCCGAGTACTTATGATTCTGCCTTATTTATTTGCCATACTTTTACTGGTCTGGTTGTTATTCTTTTGTATGTGGATGATATGATCATTACTGGTTCTGATATTTCTGTTATCGATGTGGTTAAACGTCATTTTTTTGCTGAATTTGAGATGAAAGACTTAGGACCCCTTCGTTATTTTTTGGGCATTGAAGTTGCATCATCTCCTTCTGGTTATTTGCTCTCTCAGGCTAAGTATGCTAATGAGTTGATTCATCGGGCTCAATTGACTGATTCTAAGTTTGTGGATACTCCTATGGAGTTAAATGCCAAATTCTCTACTTCTGATGATGTGCTTATGGATGATCCTATCCCTTATAGAGAGCTTGTTGGTAGTTTAGTCTACCTCACTGTTACTCGACCTGACATTGCTTATGCAGTTCATATGCTGAGTCAGTTTGTTTCCTCTCCTCGCTTTACTCATTGGGGTGCTCTCATGCGCGTTCTTCGCTATATCCGTGGCATTATCTTTCAAAGTTTGCACTTATCGTCTTCTTCTACACTTGAGTTGGGGGTTTATGTTGATTCTGATTGGGCTGGTGATGTTAATGATCGCAAATCCACTTTTGGCTTCTGTGTCTTTCTCGGTGATTCTCTTATCTCTTGGAAGAGCAAGAAGCAGACTGTGGTTGCTCGTTCTACTGCTGAGGTTGAATATCGTGCTATGGCTCAAGTAACCGCTGAGGTGATATGGCTTCGATGGTTGCTTTCTGACTTGGGTGTCTTTGTCTCTCCTTCTACCCCTCTTTACTGTGATAGCCAGAGTGCCATTCAGATTGCCCACAACACAGTCTTTCATGAGCATACCAAACATATTGAGATTGACTGTCATTTTATCTGTCAGCATGTTTAAGCTGGGACTATTAAGCTTTTTCATGTTTCATCCGCTCTCCAGCTGGCCGATTTCTTTACTAAGACTCACACATCTGCTCGGTTTCGTTTCTTGCTTGACAAACTCTCGATGCTTTCTGTGCTTGCATCATGAGTTTGAGGGGGGGTGTGAGCTGTATATAATATTTAGTATTATTTTGTAGAGTTGACTTTCCATAATTTATTAGTTTCCATGTATTAAGAGTTTCTATGTTTTCTAGGTTTCTATATTTTGTAGAGTTTACTTTCCATAATTTTGTAATAGCTTCTCTATAAATTCTAGGTTTGTAATCATATTGAATACACTTTTTGAATAAGAGATTGTTCTTTTCACTTGTGTCATGGATACGTTTGTCCATATGACCTTTTGACTTTGTCGAATAATATAAAATCATAACTATAAACAAGACAATTGCTCTCTTTAGTCTTTTTTGATTGGGCTTAAAGGACTCTTTTCTAACCAATAAACACAAATCTCTAAAATGAAAAAAAAATTGTTCTTATTGTATCAACTCACGGAGTACCTACTCTGAAGTATCATCGCTCTACAGATGACAAAAGTGTTACTCTCCTGTATGATATTAGACAAAAGCCCAAGATATTAACCAACTCCACAACATTACATACTAAAAACTTAAAAACATATAATAAACCGAGTAAAACAAGTTAAGTACTCTAAAATTTCATCAAAAAGAAGCCAAACAGGGTTAATACAAATTCTCCTTTTGACCTCCCTACTGATATATGTTACAAAATATCATGTAATATAGTCCAATTTCCAGAATTTTAGCTTGACATTTTAAGGTAATCGCAGCTATTTTAGCAAATATGCTGTTTGTCGCAGATATTGCATGATATTGAACATGAGCTTTGTGCTGTTTTTTTATTTTTTTTTATTTTTATTTTAGAAATATTAAAAAAAACCTGTTAAAAAGGATACTCTATATGAAAATCCATTAGTTTTGGTTAAAAACAATATGCATTTAATTAGTTTTAGGGTTTTGAATTTATTGGGGTTTGGGCTGGTTGGATTGCATTTCAATCCGAAATTATGCCCATCTGTATAGATTGTATGCCATTGAAGGCATGGAGCATGATTTCACATTGTGGAGATAACATAGTGCAAATTATGCTCAAAAGATCAGTTTATAGCTGTAATACCAAAGTGTTATTATATCCTTTGATACCCTCTATTTTGGTATTGATTGGGCATGTTATATTCTTGAAGTGTAAAAACCAGTGCCTGTTGAACTGTATATTACATGGACACTATTGATTTTCTATACCACATTTTAAATTTTTCTTTCTGTTTTTGTTCTTCTCCTATCGATTTCATGAGTATTGATGAAGCTTGTTACTAATTTTAGTATTTCTTATATTCTGATTCCCAGGTTCTGTTCACGTTCATTACTTCGAGATACCCTGGACTATTCTCTTGTAGATAAAATTCCTGGCCACGAAAATGACAAGGGGACACTTATGGGGGAGTTGAACTGGATATTTACAGCAGTGACTGACACAATTGCTTGGAATGTTCTCCCTCACGGTTATATATTGTGACACTGAATTTCTCCTCCCAAGTTTAGTTTCTTTGAATCAACTGTCTAACTATGCTTCCTGCAGATCTTTTTCAGAGATTGTTTAGGCAAGACCTGTTAGTTGCAAGTCTATTCCGAAATTTTTTACTTGCCGAGCGAATTATGCGGTCTGCAAATTGTTCACCTATTTCATATCCAATGTTGCCTGCAACTCATCAGCATCACATGTGGTAGTCTGGAGATACTTCATGATGGCACTTTGTTTCATACTTTTAAATTAGTTTGTCATACTAATGCTGCGTATTGCAGGGATGCATGGGACATGGCTGCCGAAACTTCCCTTCAGTCATGGTTCAGAGAACCTCAAGCAGAGTTCAAGGTGTTTGCTTCACTTAGTTTATATTAGTGTCGTTGCGGGTGGTAACTTGGATTGCTTTGGTAATTATGCTTTGTAGGAGACCTAGGCAACCACATACCCTGACCTCGTTTAAAATATGTTGCTGTCTGGGGTTTTGATAAGCTCTACCTAGGGAATGGACGATGCCTAGGCATGATTATTATCCGGGCACTCACCTAACTTCAAAATTTGATAAACAATGGATTTGTGTGTGTGTGTGTGTTTCCTATAAATTTATCATTTTGATAATTTTTTTTTGAAAAAAAATGATGTTTGAAGATTTATAAATTATAATTTAGTATTTGAGCTAAGATGAGAGCATTATGTGCAATTTATTGTTATTACTTCTTTGGTGATTTTTTATTCATTATGATTTTTACAGTATTTTGTTGTAGTATTTCATCTTTGCTAGTTATCTGTGCATACTATTCAAGGCTTATGTCTCATTACACTTTGAACCATGATTTATGGTGATATAAATGAAAAATCATGGGTGTTAAATTTTTTAATAAACTAATGTCCCGAAGTGTAACTCATAGACTTGAACTCTGTCAGTTTCCCAAACTACTGCCTCGTTGACCAGCTAGGATACACCAATGGTCGCATATGTTTTCCCACTCAAATAAGAAGTCTCATGGTTTGAGCAGCAATGAAGTGGTGGGCATTAGCATGAACAGTAGTTATTTTCGAGGAATTTGGTAGTGAATGTATCTTCTTCATTTACAACTATTATTGTTTAATGTCCTTTTTTTTCCTCTTGTCTTCAGCCAAGCTCTTTTTTCTCTGAACAACTTGGAGCATTTAAGTTATGGCTTGACCATGGGACCCAACATAAAAAGCCACCAGAGCAGTTGCCGATTGTTCTTTGGGTGAGACTTTCCAAATCCTTATCCGTTTTGAGGACTTAATGCTCATATATTAAGTAATTTTAAGTAAATTATTCTCACTGAAAAATTGAAAGAAATAGAGAAAGGTAAATATTGGTGAAGCATATATTGCATGATTATAGCATGTCTTGTTACTTGTCGACTATTTTTTATTTTTCTTTTGTTGGTTGGCATGGGATGCACACATGCCCTTTCTTGTTGCTGTTATACCAAACAAGCTGGCAATCATGTAGTCAACTACTAGGTTGTAATTATATCATCTAAAGACTCTGACTTGATATTTATATGGAATTGTTTCTCTTAAAGTATATAAGACATTCAGTTTATGAGTTAGACATTTTCATTGAACTCCTCCTGTCGACTTGAAACTTAGCCAAGTTAACTTGACTCTTCAGATTTTGAGTTAACTTGATTAATTTTTAGTATAATTATCTCAAGTTATGAGTCAAGTCATCTGGTAGAGAGAATGTTAGAATCTTAATCAATCTTTATATTTTATTTTTATTAAAAGTTAATTAAAAATATGTATGTAATTTCTGAATTATGGTGATATTAAGTGGTTATGAACTGAGTTGGAGTATTTTGAGTGTAAATGCAACTCAACAAAGCCTTATCTTAATAATTAGGGTTGGATACATGAATCTGATTTTGCCATTCCACTTTCTTTTTATGGCCATATTTTCTATTAAATTGTTGGCAAAGATGTTTCTAAATACTTCAACTTACTTCCTTTTTGGTGTAGCTCATCTTTGCATCTTCTTCAATCAAATCGTATGACTTGGTTTTCATTACACATGACCAAACCGTCTTAACCGTCTCTCTCTCATCTTATCCCCAATTGGTGCTATCTTTACCTTCTCACATTTGCATTCATTTTTTATTTTGTCCTTTTTCACCTTGTCACTCATTCATTTCGATGTCTTTGTTCTGTTTATGTTCATTTAGTTAAGATGTTACTTGATTATCTAATAGTTCGTACCATAAGGCATAGTTGATTTTAGGGGTTATCTTCTCGTAAAATTCTCCTCAATTTAGGCCCCGTTTGGATTACTTTGTCTAAAATCACTTTTGGAGAACTATCTCTTCACATATCCTTTTAGAGTTACATCAAAACCATCTCTTCACATATCAAAATTTTCACACTAGAAGTGATTATGGTAGAAGTTAAGGGGACTTGGCCAACCATCCTATCACCCCTCAAGTCGTTTAGAAGTGGTTATTGCCTCATCTCTCTAGATCAAGTGGCATTTTGAGTTCTAGAAGTGATTTTAGGCTAAGCTAGGCCAAATGGGGCCTCAATTAAGTTTATGTTGATCACATAACACTACAAAAGCTCATGTGCAGGTTAGCATTCTTGCTTGAATTCTTTTACAACATCCTCTTCCATCTTTTCCTTGTATGGATACTCAAGCCTAGATACTGAAATGGTTGCTCTTGGGTGTCTTTTGGTTCTGACAACTTCCATGTTTTCTGGTTTAATCCTTTAATCCTGCTTATCCTAAACCTTTAAAGATTGTAGAGCCTTCCTCTTATGTTCAAACTTAATGTGTAAGCCTACTCTAATTTAATCAATCAAATTTATCTTGTAAGCAAATGGAGCGCACCATGGGCACTATATGTGTTGTCACTTGTCAGTTCATTTGTAGTAAATGTAAAAAGCTGGGTTTTTGTTTTTTATTTTTGATGTTTGTTTACATTCCCTTCCTAATTGTCTAACTCTGTCTTAGGTTTTGCTTAGTCGATGCCATCAATATGAAGCACTGGACCTTCTAAGAAGATTCCTTGATATGGGGCCTTGGGCTGTGAATTTGGTAATCTTTATTCCATGCTGCTATTAATGTTATCTCTTGATTTGCAATCCTAGTTTTACTTGGTGTCATTTCTTTGTGAACTTGCAATACCAGTTTGCTGCACTTGTAGGCCTTGTCAGCTGGAATCATTCCGTATGTTCTCAAGTTACTTGAAACGTCAGACAGCAACCTTAGGCAAATTCTTGTATTCATATGGACTAAGGTCCTTGCACTTGATAAGGTAGGTACTCTTATCTTTCATGGTCAGTGTCATAAAGAGTGAAATAGGTATCTGTAAGTTTTCAGTATGAGCAGTGGGATCTTCCTGTTTGTCCATACTGGCATACTGGCATACTGCTGACATATGCCACTGTGGATGAAGCTGTTTAATTCTTTTACTCTCTTTTTTGACATTTTTAAAGGATGGAGAATTGTTAGTCTCAGGAGACATCTCTCATCTCATGGTTATTATTTCCTTTCGGGTTTCTTATCTGATTATTTTGTTGTTCTTTGATTTTATCCTCTGGTTGGATAGTCATTTCAGGTTGATTTGGTAAAGGATAGAGGGCACATATATTTCATCAATTTTCTTGGTAGCATTGATGCGTATCCAGAAGTGCGAGCAATGGCTGCATTTGTTTTGACTGTCATTGTGGATAGGCATAAACTGGGCCAGGAAGCCTGTGTTAATTCTGGTTTGATACCCTTGTCCTTAAGGCATCTTCAGCTCACTATTCCAAACGATGCGCACACCGAGCCACTTCTTCTTCAGTGGCTTTGTCTCTGCCTAGGAAAGCTCTGGGAAGATTTCCCTGAGGCACAAGTTATAGGTTTGCTGGCTGATGCACCTAAGATATTTTCTCCTCTATTGTCGGAATCCCAACCTGAGGTTTTCTTTGTTTCATTGTAGCTTGTTTTAACTTCTATGGATTGAATTAGTCTTTTGAATTTCTTCTTATTGTTATACCTGCCTTGCTACAGGTCAGGGCTTCTGCTGTTTTTGCAATGGGTAACCTTCTTGGTGTTGGATCTGCCTCATCCAGAGATGGGGATGAACTTGATGAAGACTCTGTGGATGATGAAAAATTGAAGGATGAGATGGATATTGTGAAAACCCTTCTGACTGCTGTTTTAGATGGAAGTCTTCTGGTTAGAGTGGAGGTGGTTGTAGGTTTGTACCGACTCTCATAAAATAATTTTCCATCAGATGTTTTATTTATTTATTTATTTTTATTTGTTGCAGTGTTTCTTTCGACTGCTCATATGATTGCCTAAAGCATTCTTACAGATATGACTGCCCTTTAAATGACTTATTTATTATAGACACAAGTTTGGTTAAACTTTTGAGAGGGGGAGTGGAGTGGTACGGCTTGGTGTTTGAGACATCTATTAACCTTTTATCTCATCAAAACATGCATTTCTTCTTTTGTGATCTTTTTCTTTTGTTGTTGTTAAAAATAGGATCAACATCTATGTCACAAATTGCAAATTGTATCTAAAGCTTATGCCCAAATGCGAGGCTCAAGGAAATAAATTCCACTACTTGACAGCATACTTTACCTACGCAAGAGGAAGGATGGAATTTTTTTCTAGTAAATATGAGTTGGTTGGTTAATTGAAAAAAATAAATTAATTCTTGAATGTTCTAGCATTTATTAGTTTTATTTCCTCTATAATTGTTGAATATTATATATTCAAACAAGCATATCCTTACACACATGCACATCTATGCTTTTTTTTTTTTTTTTTCTTTTTATTCATGAAAGATAATGTATTTCATTTACAAAAAGGCCAAAAGCCAGGTATAAAATGTGTACACAAAAAGCAAAATGAAGGCAACAAACTTACAACTTACATGTATTCAAAAACTCAAAAAAAAGAAGGGTTTCTCCTAACCAATGCTAGGAAACCCAAAGAAAGAGAGCCCCAAAAAACCTATCTTTCAAAAGCATACTACCTAACTCCTTATCTTCAAAAACCCTACTATTTCTCTCCTTCCATAAGCACCAAAAAAGGCACAATGGTGCCATTTTCCAAATAGTCTTAGCAATCTTTCCTGAAGTCTTGAAACTCCATCCCTTTATTAGTTTGTGTAAAGGTATCTGGCATCGCCCAAGCAATCCCCAAAGCCTTAAAACAGAAGTCTTATCACATGGAACCAAAAGAACAATGGAGAAGAATATTGTCCACTGATTCACCACTTTTTCTACACATGTAGCACATATTGGGTATATACCACCCCACAGAGATGATGTGATATTGTCATCCGTAGTTAAGCACATGTTTCTCACTGCTGTCTGCACTAAAAAAAAAAGTTAAAATTGCCACCTTTGAAGGTCATCTGCACTCCAAATCCTTTTAGCCGGAAAAACACCACCACACGACCCTTTCAAAAAGAAGCAACAATCCCTCATCAAGAAACTTTCATATGAAGATCTCTTCCACCATATTGTGTCCTCCCTCTCCCTAACCAGATTTGCAATGTGAAAAAATCCACCTCCTATAACTCTAAGTCCACCGGATGATACTTGAATTCCTCTCCCACCCCTTCCCACAAGAAGTCCCTTTGAAGCTTCTTCAACCATCTAGCAACAGAAGAGCGAGTCTTAATAAGTGACATAAAGTAAGTTGGGATGCTAGTAAGAGTGCTCTTGATCGACGAACGTTTACCCCTTTTGACAGATAGAACCTCGTCCAAGCAGCAAGTCTCCTCTCTACCTTCTCGATAACTTTGTCGCACACCACCTTAGCTTTGGAGGAGCCAAGAGAAAGTCCTAAATACTGAGCAAGAAGGCTCCCCACCCTACAACCAAGATTCATTGCAAGATCATTAGGATTCACAACATCACCCACTGGGATTGACTCCCTCTTTATAGAAGTTCATCTTCAAGTTGGTCATTGCCTTGAAGCACAATAGGACCCCTCTCAAAAATCTAAGTTGATTCTCAATCGCATCACAAAAAATAATTGTATCGTCAGTATATAAAAGACGAGAGATAAAACCGGCCCCCTCATCTCCCTTCACCTTAAAACCCTAATCAGATCACCTTCCACTGTTTCATACACTTTCTCCATATCAAGTTTGCACACAACCCCGGGGATATTGCTTCGAATTCTAGAATCCGCCATTTTTTTGACAAAAAGCTAATTATATTCATGTAATATACCCTAGGTAATATGTGATATTTTTTAAATCTAGAAAATGGGTAATTTTAACAGAATTAATTGCTTGGATAGAAGTTTCTGGAAGTGTCCATATATGAACTCTCATATACTCTATGTTTGTCCCCTCCCCGCCCCCTCTCCCTCCCCCCTTTCTCCCATATTCCCCGAACTCTGAGGTAGGGAAAACTTGCATATTTTATTTGTTCCATCTGTTAGTGATGAATTTAGAGCAAGTTGGGTTTATTTTATTTATTTATTTTTATTTTATTTTTTATTTTACAGCTCTTGCACGTTTTGCTTTTGGCCACAATAAGAACCTGAAATTAGCTGCTGCTGTTGCATCTGGGAAGCTGCAGTCTAATTATGTTCGACGTTCATTCCCATCTTTACCTAATCTTCTTAGAAGTTCCATTTATGGATATAATAACATAAAGCACTACATGCAGCATGGGGATACTATTCATTCACAAATTGGTCCCTCATTCAAAGTTGGTAGTGACAGCATGGTTATGGGCCATTATAGAAACTTCTTCTCTAGTCCTGTTGCAACAGGAATAATGCATGGCTCTCCACTGTCAGATGATTCCTCCCAATATTCGGACTCAGGAACATTGAAAAGCAGTGCTAGTAGTCAAGTTTATGGCTACTCAAGGATGAAACCCCTTGACAGTGGATTATTTTATCAATGTGTATTAGCATTGTGTTCTCTGGCCAGGGACCCATCACCACATGTTGGTGCCCTTGGCAAGCAAATACTTGCAGGAATTGGCATTGATCATGGAGTAACTAATACATTGTGGTTTAGTGGAAGCAGTGATCAACTGGGTGATCCCAAAGCACGTTTACCAATTTCCAACCGTGTTGGATTAGCACAATCTCCTTCATGGTTTGACATGGGTGCAGGTAACTTTTGGTCTCTCCTTTCTATCTGTATAATTTTTATTAATCACTAATCATTATGTATTGCTCAGAACTCCCAATCTAAAATCTCAAGAAACACCCCTTGACATCCTTATTTTTGTGGTCTTTGGGAATTGGTGATTTTGGAGGAATGTCTTTCATCAAAATGTTGGATAATCTCTGTTTTGTGATACGAATACCTCTGGCTGTGGTGGTTCTCATGTAGCTTTGTATAGCTCCCATGTTCATGGGGTTTTCCCCTCCTGTTTTGGTGATGGAAATTATATTTTTCACCAAAGAAAATGTTTAGATGTGATGGGCCTTGATTGAATTCAGTGAAATGTAGCTATGCTTTCGTTGCGATAAAAATTATATAATTATTGATTTCCATTTGTCAGGTCAATTACCTCTAAAGTTAGCAACTCCTGTAAAGCCCTTCTCAACAACATCATTTTGCAGGGATGCAAAGAGTTTGTTCTGGGCCTCACCTGCCGAAATTACTGGACTCTGGATTGAGTGATCTACTGTTAGGTTCTGGTGAATTTAGCAGTGTTTCGAAGAATAGCTTGCTTTCACAGTCAGCAATTTACAATTGGAGTTGCAGGCATTTCTCGAGGTCACTTCCTACTACAACAGATGATGATGAAGAAATATTGACTAGAAGAAAAGAGAGGGAAAATTTTGCATTGGATTGTATAACAAAATGGCAGCATTCTTGTGAGTGCTTTTTTTCCCTTTTTAAAATAACTTTTTTTTTCATATCTGATTATACAGTCCCTCTCAGTTGAGGAATGTCTTGTAGGATGAATTTTCGCAACAAAGGTATGTCAAATGTCTGGTGACATCAAGAAACTGAATGATAAAAATTTAAATTTTAAAAGCCACTTTCAGCATGTATGGTCCTGTATTTTTATTTGGAAAGGAAATGCTCTTTTTGGGCAGAGCACCTCCCTACTCCTTCACTTTACCCTCTCTCTCTCTCTCTCTGTCTCACACACCCCCACCCCCACCCCCACCCCCACTCCCACTCCTCTCATTGCATCTCTCCACTTTTTTGGTTGCCTTTTGTATGAATTGGGTTGTAGCTTTGGTGCATTTTTGCTTATAAAAATGCTTTGGTCCTGGGTTGGCCATGCCATTTTTTTTCTTCATGCATAAGGCCATTGTTTCATTCTAGGACGCAAACCAAAGTCCAAACTGAAAAGTTGGGAGTAGATATGGGAGGAGAGAAGAGTAAAAGACAAGAGGGGAGAATAGTGGAGAGATACAAAAAGGAGTGGGAGTGGTTTTGGATATGTCTGATGAGTTAGAAAAAGATAGGGAGCACAGAGAGAGACAGGAGTGGGTTTCTAAGATTTTCATATATATATATATATATATATATATATATAGAGAGAGAGAGAGAGAGAGAGAGAGAGGGCTAGGTAGCGATCAGGAGGTGCTCCGATGGAAAAGGGCATTTCTTCAAATAAAAAATTTTCTTCTCAAATGAAAAAATCTGGAAAGGACCATACACATTGAAAGTTGCATTTTATAATTTTAATATATGCCATTCATTTTCATTGGAAAGTTGACATACTTTTGTCGTGTAAATCTATTCTTTGGGACGACCTGCAACTGTGCATTCTTGCTTGATTATATATCCATTGATTTTGCACAGCAACAAGCAAGCTTAACAAGCAAATCTGGGAATCAAAGTTCTACACACATACAAAAACAGCTTTGGTGGAACCCTTCTCTCCTGTAGTAATTGCCGCAGATGAGACTGATACTATCAGGTACATCGGATTTTTGGATTTCCTTTTTCTTTTTTCTTTTGTCATTGTATTGGCATCAAATCCACTTGAATTACATCTCAGCGGCATAGATATGATATCCTTGAATGTGAGGCTGAAAGAGTGGAACTTAGATATGAATAAATTTTACAGCATATGAACTTATTCTCTGCTTTAGGGTTTCATAAACACACACACACACACATATATTTTGGTTCTGTATGACTTTGTATTTCATTTTAATGTATCTGATCCTCAAATTTTTTTCAGGATATGGAATTATGAAGAAGCTGTTATTCTTAATAGTTTTGACAACCACAATTTTTCTGACGAAGGCATTTCCAAACTTTGCCTTGTTAATGAGCTTGATGACAGCTTGCTTCTTATTGCTTCATGTAAGATTTGTGGCTGGTATGCTTGATAATGTGGTGGTTGTTCTCCCCCAGATATCATATTTTAGAATGTATGTGGAAAGACTATTCTCTGATGTTTGTGTGTTCCCAATGTTTAATATGATAATGTGACTAGGTGATGGAAATGTTCGTATATGGAAAGATTACAGTCTAAAGGGAGAACAAAAGCTTGTAACTGCATTCTCTTCAATTCAAGGTCATAGGTCAGGGATGCGACATGTGAATGCTGTTGTGGATTGGCAACAGCAGTCTGGATATCTGGTACAGACTTGAAGAATACTGAGGGAATCAGAAAGTTTTTTCTTGACTTTATACATTTATTTGTTAACTGGTATATATCATTTGTTGTCATTAATAGTATGCATCGGGGGAGATATCATCCATCAAGTTCTGGGATATGGACAAGGAGCAGCTTGTTAAATCTATTCCTTTATCATCAGAGTGCAGCATCTCAGCATTGGTGAGTTTTACCTCCTGGTTTTCTCTATATGTGCTTCTATTCATTGCATTTCTTGAAGATGAAAAGGATCCATTTCACATCCTTTCATATCAGCATTACTTAGTGAATCGGTGTGCTCTGGATTAAAATCTGAAGTGTTAATGTCGTAGTTAATATATTGAAAGTTTTTTTTAAATACAATAATAGCTGTATTAAATTTGAAGGAAAGGAATTAACAGAAGTGATTTTTAGAAGAAAACCTAGAAAATCATTAAGAAGGGTAATTTTCATGATTCTAAGTCTCAGACTCTCAGCTGAGATTGAGATGAGAATTTTACCCGAGAAGAAAATACAAAGGGGGAGGCCTTCGTCTTGGCTGAGATGACCAAGATCTCGGGCTGAGATGAGACGAGATGAGACACCGAGATCTTGGTCATCTTGGCCTAGACAAGGCTTCACAGGCCAGAGAAAAAAGAAAGAAAGAATCCAGCTAGCAGTAGCCAGCAGTTACAACGTATTACAACAGCAATAGCGGCAGGAACTGCATTTACAATGTACTTAATTTATAAAGGTACAACAGCTGATGCATTATTCTTTTTCCTCTCTCTTTCTCTCACGCTTTGTCTCTTTGTCATGTCGGTTGAAACATGACAATGAAGAAGTGAATAATGGGGTTTCTTGATAAGTTACAACATATTTACTTAGGCACCGTTTGGATTTGTTTTTTATAAGTACTTATTTTCTTTTTTAAAAATTTGCAATATGTAATTTCTTATAAATATTTTAAAAAAGCAAATAAGTACTTATAAAAAACAAATCCAAATGGTGCCTTAATTTATGAAGTAGTCCCTTCTCCTTTATTTTTTTTAAGGAGCAATGCTTTTATGGTTTTTATTTATGGAAACAACCCAACACTTAATTATACATGTTTTTAGGGTAAATACTAAAACAATTGTGAATCTTTTTCTAGCAATTATAGTCTTTTTAAAAAAGTTATAATTTATAACCCATTTTTTCATGGTTCGGTAGCATGCTAGCACTTGTTTTAATGTGTTTTAATCATATTATACGTCCTAAATTATTTGTTTTTCTTATTTGATGGTTCTAGTGTGTTTTTTTATTTTATTTTATTTTTACAATGTCCTCGACCGATATTTTGAACCATGATAAACTTAAAAATAAAACAAGGTTGAGGTTATATCTCAATTATGGTTTTTGCTAATTTAAGATAATTAGAGAAAGCTATATCATTTCATCACTGTTGGATGGCTGACACGTGTGCAAGAAAGGGGATCCAATGGCTCACATAAGAAAGGCCCAAATCTAGTGTGTTTTGGATCACCTGTCAGATCTATGGGCCTTTTTTTTATGTGAGCCATTGGATCCCCTTTCTTGCACACTTGTCGGCCATCCAACGGTGATCAACGGTGTTGATCACCTGTCAGATCAACAGCAAATCCAAACTCCTTGTATTGGGTCCTCCACCTGCAAGCTTTGGCTGTGATTTTAAATATATAATTGCTTAATGATCGTGTTTTAGTGGTAATAGCTTTCTTTCCGGTACCTTTATCTTCATGTGCTACATCATTCCCCTGAGATTCGGGCTAATCATTGAGAAGGATAGGATGTGTTGTGCTGACCTTTCAAGCTCTATGATGAAAGAAAACTAGAGTAACAGTCTAAATGGAACGATTTGTTAAAAAGGAAATGCCCAAGGATGAGAAAAGAACAATAGGTACTTTCCTAGATGGTGAAGAATGGCAAAAAGGATTCCTGTAGGGAACAATAGGAGTTGAGTAAGGCTTTGTTGAGTTGTGTTGATGGCAAATGGCGAAATTAGTTTATATGACTAGAATCTGGCAAGAATGACCACCAGTTTTATGATCCTTGCAATTGTTGGAAATGTGATTTTCTATTTTCATTTTGTAGTCTGCTTCTCAAGTTCATGGGGGTCAGCTTGCTGCGGGTTTTCTGGATGGTTCGGTCAGACTGTATGACATCCGTACTCCTAAAATGTAAGCTGCTTTCCTCCTGGAACATTCTGCCTCAAGAATGCAATGTTTGTGGAGCATTGATGGTCAGAATGTGATATCCTATCCTCTACCATAGTCTCACAGCACTTGCTCTCTCTCTCTCTCTCTCTCTCTGCATGCTTATTTTTCTTAATTTTCTGTGGAGCTTGTAGGGTTGTTTGTACAACACAACCGCATTCAGTGGAAAGAGTTGTGGGAATTGGCTTTCAACCTGGGCTAGATTCATTAAAGGTTTAAAGGCTTATTAATATACAATTAGATTTGAACTTTGTTAAGATTTTCATCATCCAATTTTGTTCAGTTTGAAAAAGATTTGAGTTGTTTTGATTATTTTATCTATCTATGCAGATTGTCAGTGCATCTCAGGCTGGAGACATTCGGTTTCTTGATATACGAAATTACAGTGATCCATACCTCACAATTGACACCCAAAGTGGCTCGCTCTCAGCTTTTGCCATACATCGCCATGCGCCTATTATTGCCAGTGGCTTAGCAAAGAGTCTTATTGAAATTTTTACCCTTGAGGGTGAACAACTTGACACAATCAGATATAACCTAACCTTCATGGCACAGAAGACTGGATCTGTAAGTTGCCTCTCCTTCCATCCCTATCAAGCCCTGCTTGCTGCTGGCACCACTGATGCTGGTCTGTCCATTTATGCCGATTAATTTCTTGGCAAGATGAACTTGAATATTTGCCAACCCACCTTGTCTGAACTTGTATCTCGGTGGGACACGCAGGCATCCCAAGATTTCTGACACTGGCCTGCTTGTAAATATTGCATGCTACGTATTCATTAGCCTCCAGACTAGAGCGCTGTACAGAAAAGGATGTATCCAAGTAATCCCATTTATAGGTAAAACTTGTAAATGTCTACCCATTCTTCTTTCCCTTCCCTTAAAAGTTGTAGTGTATTTAGTATCAAGTGGCTTGTACAGTTCACAAATGTAAAAATTCGAATCCTCGAATATTTTTCACCTCTGTATTGTGTTCCATTCTACTTGTTGAAAGGCCGAACTAAATTTTGCCTCCTCTTTTGTACTACAAGTTTAATTTATTTTCACTTTCCCTTCTTATTGTAATACAAAATCCCCTTGTAGTGCAGTTTAGTAAGTTTGAAGGGTTGACCATACACCTTTCCATACAAGTAAAAGGAGTGACATTACAAATAACCTATTCTAGTGTAATTGAAAAGGGCAGTGTAATTTTCAAATTATATGAAGTAGAGTGAAACCGGTCAAATATGAAACAGTAGAGTTTTAGAAATGAAAATAAAACAAGTGGGTGTGCATGTGTAAATCAAAGGTAAGTATAGCCCCTGTGGACTTGAATGTTAGGATTCCTTAAAAAAAACAAAAGAATGTTAGGATTCCTATATGGGAATTTTGGCATTGCCGGCAATATGATATTCATAATTTAACAAAAATGTTATATAAAAGATTTGTTTTTTTAAATTTTTTTTAAGAAATTATATATTATAAATTTTTTTTAAAAAATAAATAAGTAATTATAAAAAACAAATCCGAAAGGTGGCAAATAAAGTCGAGGTGGAAATTCTCCCCTAGAAAGAGGATGGGAACAACGGAAACGTTGTACCCGGGGAAAGATTGAATCTTTGAAGGGACCGGAGGGAACCTCCCAACCAGACAACCTGGAAAAGCCGCTTAACCATGATAGAAAAGGAAATGATCAACACTTTCCTCGACTCTCTGAAGGACCCCTGTTATTCTCACCTCCTTGGTCACACCACCTCGAGCTTCGCTGATCTAGTGATTGTCGGGGAACGAGAATGGCAGTTGGTTCACCAAACCCCGACCCAGCGTCACACGTTCTCCAGGTCCGAAGGGATCCAGTGCCCAACTACCGACTCCTCCCGGAATTGCGTTATCGGAGCCGAGCCAGGAATGGCCGTAGTGTAGTTCGGGAAATCCCCTCCTTTGCTCCTGCTTTCTGCTCCCTAAGGGGCCCCTCTCTGATAAGGAAGATCTGAGGATCAACACATGCACATTTAGTACTTTTCGCCTTCAACTGGCCTGGAGTCTCGCTCGTCCATAGCACTGGCGACGTCTCCGGCACGCCCTGTTCGTTCAGCTCGGCCGGTCCTTTGCCAAGTAAGCTACGCAACCGCCATGGATTTCTCAGCCTTTGTTTCAGCGGCTTCTGAGGCTTGAATGTTTTCCTATTTTATTTTATTTTTCATTTTTCATTTTCATTTTTTTTCCCGCCTTTTCTCCCCTCCCAAATTAACGGAAACAAGGATTGAGGAAGGTTTTAGCTCCCAAGACCATCCTACGCTATTCCAATATTACCCTTGCAGAAAATGATCCAGAGAAATTTATCAACGGCTAGAAAGATATCATCTCTTATAAATCAAGGCCAAAGTAGTAAAGCCATACTTTTCTTCCATCAATTGCAAAGACGTGGGGATAGAATTACAGAATTTCTTCTATCGGCAATTCTGAAAGCCTGCGGAAGGCTTGCAGCCGTGGAAGAAGGAAAGCAAGCACACTGCATGATATGGAAACATGGGTTCCATGCAGATCCGGTTCTCATGACATCCCTCCTCGATATGTACTGCAAATGTGCTTGCATTGAAGACGCTCGCCATGTGTTTGTTGAAATGCCCAAAAGAGATGTGGTCGCCGCCAATAGCATGATTTCTGGCTTGTGCAGGTGTCATTTAACATCGGATGCTGTCAAATTGTTTTATAATATGCCTAAGAGAGACGTAGGATCGTGGAATTCACTTATTTCAGGTCTCGGCCAAGACTCCAATGGAAGAATGACAGCATTGTTTTTCTTTGAAAAAATGAGAGTAGAGGGAGTTGAAGTTGATCTTGTAACCATGGTGAGTGTTCTTTCCATTTGTGCTGATGTCGCGGCATTGGTTAATGGAAAACAAGTTCATGGGTTAGTGATTAAACAAGGGTTCGAGCTATATTTACCAATTGGAAATGCTATTGTTGATATGTATGGTAAGAGTGGGTGCATGGAGGATGCATGTTTGTGTTTTAAAAACATGCCATTCAAGAATGTTGTTTCCTGGACTTCTTTGATTGTGGGTTATGGAAAACATGGCATGGGATTAGAAGCTCTCAAAGCATTTTCTCACATGGAAATGGAAGGTTTTGTACCAAACAAAATCACATTCTTGGGCACTCTTTATGCTTGCAGTCATGCAGGATTGGTTCAAGAAGGATGGAGCAAATTCAACACCATGATACATAAATTCTCCATTACACCCATGATGGAGCATTATACATGCATGGTGGATCTCCTCTCTCGAGCTGGACATCTCGAGGAGGCTCGAGATTTCATCGAGAAAATGCCGATAAATCCGGACACAAAGCTTCTCACTGCATTTTTTAGTTCATGTTGCACTCATATGAATGTAGAGCTAGCAAGGATTGTTGGGCAGAAATTACTTGAATTAGAACCAGAAGAAGCAGGAGCCTACATGTTGCTATCCAACTTCTATGGACTTGTAGGGGACTTAAAAGGCATGGCCAGTGCAAGAAGATTAATGTTAAATAAGGGAATAAGGAAAGAGAAGGCATGTACATGGATTGAGATAAACAGAAGAGTTCATAGCTTTGAATCAGGAGATAAAACTCATCCTGCAATTAAAGAAATAAGTGAGTATTTGGAAGAAGTTGTTGAGAAGATGAAGAAGAGTGGGTATTTGCCCAATACAAGCATGGTGATGCAGAATGTAGATGAGCATACAAAGGAAGAGATAGTTCTGGGTCACAGTGAGAAATTAGCCATTGGATTTGGGATCATCAGCACAGCTCCTGGGACTCGGATTACTATAGTTAAGAATCTTAGAGTGTGTGTGGATTGCCATGTGGTAACTGGGTTGATTTCAAAAATTGAAGGGAGAGAGATTGTGGCAAGGGATTCAAGCCGGTTTCATCGTTTCAAAGATGGAGTATGCTCTTGTGGAAATCATTGGTGAGAGTCATATTTAAGTTGTCGTCCCTTGTCCCCTCTCCCCTCGTACTCTATTTCTCTAAGAAACTTGTTATTAAACTGACATAAGCATTTTATATCACTAGAAAATGTCTTTTCAACGTCACAAATAAATAAAAAGAATTTTAAAATTTTAGAAACCTTATGACATAAAATTAAATCTCGTGATACAAAATATAAATTTGATTCTTAAAATGTATCAAGACAATGCCAACCCACTTAGGCCCCGTTTGGATCGGGGGAATCAGAGGATGGAATGGGAATGGACTGGAATGCATTCCATGACTGCATGTTTGGATGCAATATTTGAGTTGAAATGGAATTAGAAGACCTGGAATGGACTGGAATTGATTCCCATAAAAGGTGGAATTACATTCCCTTATGATTGGTGGTATTCTTATTCCAATATTTGGGCTGGAATAAAAAAAGACTAAACCAAGTCCAAAAATCCCGATACTCACACACGAGCCCAAAGATTGATACCAGTTACTCGCCGCCGTCAGCTCGTAGCTGGCGGATTACTTGTTTCTCCGATCGCCAAACCTCAGGTACTCTCTCTCTTTCTTTCTCTCTCTCTCTCTCTCTCTCTCTCTCTCTCTCTCTCTCTCTCTCTCTCTCTCTCGATCTGTCTCTATCTGACTGCATGTTTCTCCAATTCTTCCATTTGATGCCAAATTATCAGAAACTATCTTAACTGTTTATTGGTGTTAAAATTTGTTTGTCACAGAATATCACTGCTACTTCAGGTTTAACATTATTAGGAAATTATAAGAAATTATGGGCAAAAAGGCCTGGGAAGGGGTATCCCAATTGTAGTTGAAAAATTTGTTGTTGCCTCTTTCCATTTTGGTACTTGTCTGTGCTTTTGTTCTGCAACTTTCATTGTGCTGTCTTGCCCTCTGCTAAATAGCAGAAGTGATGCTCTACCTAGGTGTTTGGATTTGTGTACTGTGGAGTAAGTTGGCTTTTTAGATATTTATGAACCATGGGGCATGTAGTTGCTTCTTCTTCATAATTTCTTGTTGAAACTTTGTGGCATTTTTTTTTCCCTTTGTCTTTGTGTTGTAACTCGTAAGGTAGCATCAGTAAACCATTGACCATCAGTATGTCTCTGGTAGGTCCATGTTGCTTTCTTGGATGGTGTAATTTAATGATTTTATTTTGCCCTGATTTGCGCTTTGGCTAAATGGAGAAAGTTTGCATTTATCAACTGAAAAATGCTTTGAAAAGTTTACTTTTTTGGTTGGCTTTTTAATTGTATATAAACTAGGACTCTGGATTTTAGAAAACATTTTCTGTACCCTGAAATGAATTGGCAATAATAAACCCTAGTTTTAGTTGTAAGAATTTAAATTGTGGCCTTTGATTATAAATGGTTATGTGTGGTGAACCTTAATCGAGTGAATTTGTGTATTTCTTGACATAAATACATTAATTTTTTTTTTTTTTTGCTTATCACAAAATAGGTTCTAGCCTTGTTCAAATTAGAATTAGAATGAAACACCCACACACACACATATTGGTGCTTGGCTGTTTAGAAAACATATTGGTGCTTTGTTGGTATGAAGCATTGGTGAATGATGCACCGAACCTATTTTGAAACCATGCTGCACAAACCCACTTGGACAATTCTGGGATTTAGTTTGAGAACCTCTAGGGCCTAATTTTGTTGGTCTTTGGGTCATAATTTCATCTTTAATATTTTCATGGGTTCCCCTGCGGTTTGGAGGCGGTTAAATTATACTGGTTGTGGTCATTTGTAGTGACATTTCTCGATTCTTGTTCTTGCATTTGTAGTGTAGAATGAAATGTGTTTTTCGATCTTGGTTATTTTTATGGGTTGGTGGAGATTAGTTAAGAAATGGTAATCTATGCCTTTGTGTGACAATTCATGACAAGTTCACGTTCTCTGATATATTGTTCATATTCAATTCATAATGGCAGTAGTTGGTGTTTGAAATAAGAGAATTTGAGAAATGATTAAGAGCATGCATTGTGTCATGAGGTGGTTAAGACAAAACATCCCGCTAAGGACAGTATAAGTAGTTAGAAATAAATTGACAGTTAACATGAGATGGAATTCGAACACACAAACTAGTTTATTCCTAACCCTTTCCCCACCCTCCCTGACCACTTGGGACAATCCTAGGAAACGGAAATTTCCCTCTTCGCTAGTATTAAGTACAAATGTTAGAATGTTTTGTTGTTTCAAAATTTATGGCACATCCTAGCTGAAATTCTGTATATATTTTTCAATTTTTATTGTTATGACATGTTTGTGTCAAAAAGGCTTATGATCAACTTGTTTGACCTAAATGAATTGTTGTTATGTGCTTATGAATAAAATGTTGGCATGTATGAAAAATGCTATGCTAGTAATTCACTACAAGAAAAAGTAGCCTTGATGAAAATCTGAAAATGGGGTTTGAATTGATGATTCTCTATTTCTATATGGGATTTTGTTATATGGGTAAATATATAGGCTTATTGGATGAATCTTCAGAAGTATGTATATTTTTTATTTTGATATATGTTTGGAATTCATTACATTGAATATATTCTTATTCATGTGCAGTTATGGCCCGTAGGATTTTGGGAAGGAGGGAAAAAATAGTACTTGTGTGTGTATTGGTGAATCTGGTCTTAATGAGATACTTGAAGCAAAATTTCTTGTCTTAATGGGGATGACATGCTTGAAGCAAGTCAAATTATCATGGGAGATCCAGTCAAAGTTAACCTTCTTTTAGCATGCCTGACAGTTTGAAGAAAAAATGGGTGGATAAGCTACTTCTCTTGACATAGTTATTTGGTTGTTTTGGGTTGGTTTAGATGGACATCATTTTGGGTTGATGAAAAAATGGGAACCTTCTTGGATTGATGAATTTGGTTTTGGTTTGGTTTAGATGGAATAATTTTGGGTTGAACTCTATTTTGTTAGATGAATTTTGGTCTTATTATATTTGGGGAATGATGGATGGAAATTTTATTTTTGGTGTTGATGAACATCAATGTGGTTTGGTTTGAATGTATGGAATTTTTTGGTTAAATCTATGCTAAACTCAATCTTTCTATATACAGAAAATTTGTATATATGAATTTTCAAACTTGGTTATGATGTATATTGATTTGAATTTAGTTAGATAAAAATTTGGTGAAGTGAAATATGGGTTATTTTAAAGAAAATGGGTAAAATTGGAAAATTATAGAAAATTGAATTCCAGTCCTAGCATTGTCGTTAGCATCCAAACACTTTTAAAGGAATTAAAATTTGATTTCATTCTAGGCTATCTTGGGAATGGAACGGAATCGAATCGAATTCTATTCCATGTTATTTCATTCCCCCAATCCAAACGGGGCCTAAGTGGGTGGACCTTGATCAAAGCATGGAAGAAGTGATGGAAGTATTGCCAACAATTTGAACCTTCCCTAATGTGAGGGTGGGTCTCTCCAGAAATTCATTTTTATAGCAAGGGTTCATGTGAGATCAACTCGAGGTGATATGAGGATCTAAATTACTTATTATTATTGAAAGAATTTATTAAAAATTAATATTTCAAATATATCAAAACCGTCCTTTATTATTAATAAAATAATTTAATTAAAAACAAAGGCTATCCAATTATCCACCGACCACCGCGTTATTTAAGATACATACATTAGGAGAAGGAACTATTCGTTGCCTGACTCGCTTTAAAATTTGATTCTTTGAAGCGGCCTGCCGCATTTGATTTTATGCCACGTGTCCAAAGATGTTAGTTTTAACGAACGTGGATGAGAATATCATTATACCATGTCTTCCACAGCACCCGAATTCCCGGCGAATTTGCATATTCCGGTTGATCTGTTCGTCTCCAAGAAACATCCTGGCCTTCCGCGTGGCGATCTCGGGTTCTTCGATTCCTCCGGTAATATCGTCTTCAGAGTCGACAGTCCATCTCCGAAATCAGCTCTTCCCCGCCATAAGCGCGTCCTTCTTGATGCCTCGGGAAATCCCCTCATTTCCATGAACCGTAACGATGTGAGTCTCTCTTTCTCTCCGTCTGTTTCTATTTTCCGAGAAAATATTTTCCCGAGAAAAATAAAAATGAATTTTGTAATCACCATATTCTATTTGATAGTTGGAACGTGCAGATAGATAATCTGGATTCAGAAAATACAAATGTTAAGATTTTAAGGTTTAATTATATAGGAGTCCAATATATACATAATATTTTTTGAGCAGAAAGCAGATCTGGTTGGTTGACCTTCCCTGAGTCCTTAAGCCTGAATTACTTTATTATTTCTTAAAATACCTTCAATTTTTAACATAATCCTCTGTTTGGTTGCCAAGAATACTGTGGGGAAAAAAAAAGTGGAATTTTTTACTGCCTGGAATGAATTAATATGGGTGCACAATGCTACCATTATCAATGAATTTTCATTGTTTGAGATATTTTATCCTGAATTGAGATATTTTATCCTGAATGGCGAAAAATGATTTATGTAGCCAGTCCCATGGAATTGGGATTAAAGCTTTGTTGAGTTGAATTGAGCTGGCATGTACTTAATGTGTAACAGATAGTGTCATAAATGATAAACCCTGGACCAAAATCTCTCTTATTAGGTTCTAGCCTCTTTTACATCTGGGTCATTAGCTATGAATTCAATGTTGAGATAATAACCAAATCTTCATTTTCTAAGGATCTTTGTTGCTAAAGCCTTCTTCCTAGCATTGTGTTAAAGGCGTTTAGAGGGCTGGAATGGGTTTGAGGTTCAATTCAAATTGCCTCACACCATAAGCATAGCCATCTAGTTCAGTCACGTAAGTGATTACTTGAAGGTCATATGATCGCTTGTCCAATGCAGTAACATAGCTGCTAAGAAAATGCTAAAGATATTGGATAAAGCTGCCCACTTGCTTTACCATCTGGTGTGGCAATGGCAAGTTAGTAATCAATAGAAAAGTTGCATCCTTTCTACTTTGAACTTCAAAAAGGATAGGGCATACCGCATTACGTGTTGGATGAAGCCAGTAAAACTATTCGGTTTATGTTGTAGCACTAAACTGCTATATTCTGTGTGGTGGTGCTACTTAAAGGAGTGGGCACTAAACTGCCACTCCTAAGTTGGTCTCTTGTGCTTTAACTATCAGAAACATGTTAGAAAAGGCCTCGTGATTGATCGTGGATCTTAAAGATTGTCATTTTTTGAGTTTATTGGAAGTACACTGATATATTTATTGGTTGTAGAATGGATCTTGGCAAGGATTTAAGGGGGATGATAGCTTGGAGAATAAGGAATTGATATTCAGAATCAAGAGGACACTGAATTCACTTACTAGAACTGAGCTAGAGGTATTCCTTGTGGGTGAAAATCGGGAAGAGTCGGACTCTGATTTCAAGATGAAAGGTTGCCCCTTCCAGAGATCCTGTACCATCTATAGAGGCAATTCCATTGTGGCCCAGGTATTATTACCCGTAACTAGCAATACAACTGAAGCTTTAGTGATTGGATTGCTTTATGTTGTTGAATGGGGACCTTTTGTTAACTATTAAATGCAAGTGTGCAATATAGAAAAGTATTCTTATAAATTTCATCACTGTGCTCGTGGCCTGGTTGTATCCTTGTCTAGCTCCTCTATGCAACATCGCTGGTTCCATCTCCCACAGGACTCTTTCACCTCAGTAGATAGCTTCTCTTCTTGGCAGCATTCTGTTGTGGTTGCATGCCTTGCCCCCCACCCAAATCAAAATGAAAGAAGCAAAAAAAAAAAAAAACAACTTACGAAATCCTCAATATCCATCTACCTTGTGTTCAGTTATAGACCATATGTTTTCTTTTTTCATTTTTTGCTTTTCTTTCTCGTGCTTTCAACTTGAACCATAAAAATACCTCTTACTGGGAAATCTTTGGTCTGTTACACAGATAACAGATGAACAGGTTTCTCCTCTCTTAGTTGATGCTACCTCCAACATTTTAAGAATGCTTATATTTTTAATATTGGTGTTTCGGTCTTGCTCCTCATTCATCTCGGAATTGATAAATTTTTCTACTTCTTAGTCACAAAAATCTGTTATTGACTAAAGGCTAGTCCATTCAACAACACTAAGTGTCACATTCTTTTCCTTTTGAAAAAATGGCCTCATATTTGGCCTCAACCCAGATACAAAATTATTGTTATTATTGTTATAATCAACTATTAGGAAAGTTTAGGAAAGCTATGGGAGCCATGGGTGTCCTAAAGCGCATAATCACTAATTGATCCTGGGTCAGTATCTATCCTTAGACTCTAGATCAGATTTTTGGTTCTGTTGAACTATAGTTGATCAGTGCTCTGCAGAAATATCTAGTCCCAGGTTACACAAATGCACATCTGCATGTTTTGGTGAAATTGACATGTATCTTGATAAGGGAATCATAACAGAATAATATTGACGTAACTTCTCCATGAGAGGTGCTGTTTCTAATGTATTTTGCTTAGCAGGTTAAACATGTACGAAAATTTTTGGACAATTTTTAGTAGTAATATTAGGATATTATTATGGATCCAGTCCTGTGAGCCACTAGCTAGTCTAATGTTGTAGCTTGGTATATGCAGGGCTGGCCCTGAGATTTAGGGGGCCCTAAGCGAACTTCCAAAATGGGGCCCTACGTAGTACATAATGACACAATTTTTTTTTTATAACTACCAATTTTTATTATTGTATCTGTTAGTACACATACAAAGTTTAATGGTGCATATCATTACTTTAATCATTTAGTAAAAGAAAATACAATTACCAAAAAAAAGGTTGAATAGAAAAACATACCGACTCAATTTCACTATCTTCATCCACAAAGTTTTCATTCTCAATCACATTCTGATGTTTTTCAGTCAAAACTTCTTCAACTGAACTTGAAGCATCTGTTTGTTTATTACTAGTAATAAACTTGTCAAGAGCTCCTGAGATTGAATAAATTCTTATATTTCTTCTTTTTCCTTTTCTCATGTCCAGAAATATACTTTCTACTAGGCCCATAATTATATGATCAAATCTAAAACAAGAAAGAAATTAAAAATCAATTTACTTCTCTAAAAAATTCATAAGAAATTTTCAATGTTTATATGTCAAAATTTATTTCTTATATGATAATGTTTCGATTAAAAAAAAAAAATAGTAATACGAAGCTAATACAAAAGCACGTCTAAACTCCTAAATCAAAATCTAAAAATCTCACTTTCATAACAAACGGCAATAATATACTATAATACCAAGCAAATATAAAATCCTAATTCCTAAATTAAAATCCTAAATAAAAAATTTAAATCCCATATCAAATAAATAATAATAATAAATTGGGGGCCCCTTAAAATTGGGGGCCTCAGGCAATTGCTTTAGTAGGCAAAAGCCAAGGGGTGGCCCTGGGTATATATATGTTTACCTTCTATCATCTACATAGTTGTTGAAATATATTTTAATATAGTTTTTATCATTAGAAAAACTCTTATTTCTTTGGTTAAATTTTGATGCAGACTAGCCTCATGTACAAGCTTAATCAAGTTTTTGTCAGGAGGTCTAAATTTCGAGTAACCATATTTCCTGCGTCTGTTGATCATACTTTGGTAGCTGCTCTGGTTGTAATATTCTTTTATGGGAGCAAAAAATGATAAACTAAGAAAAGATATATGTACTATTGCTTTGATTAATTGTAATATTCTTTTATTCCCGTACATTCTCATAACCATCATATCTCATGCTAGTTATGATAATACTCCGTATTAAGGTTTTCACTTTCAGCCTTTTCAGATCTGACTCTACAAATTTTTCTTCCACTGCCAAGAATTGTTCAGCCCTATAAGAATCTGGATTTTTACCATGAATAACATCCAATATAGACCTCTTCATAATCAAGAGAGTCATGCCATTTCTCATATTTTGATTTTTGTTCAAGATCGAGCTTAATGGATTCATCCACAGGAAGCCAATGGGTTAGCCACCCATAGCTTATCACAACCATTTGCTGTTTCTTTCCTCTTTAATTAACCCTTTGCTCTTTCCCCAATTCTAGTTGACCTTGTTGGGCTTAACTTGGCCCGTTTCGTCTAGTTATTTTTGGGCTTTGGCTTTCGTTTGAAACAAAAATAAATAAATAAGTAAATGTTAACAAATTTTAAGATTATTTTCGAAAATAAGAAAAGCTATAACGAGGATACCTTTATGAATACTGTCCATATCACACAAATTCCATTACAGAATAGAAGTATTTCACACAAAATATAAAATGTCATGCGATTTAATTATGAGTTTGGATTTGCTGTTAATCTGACAGGTCATCAACACTTATTGATCACCGTTGGATGACCAACACGTGTGCAAAAAAGGTAATCCAATTGCTCACATAAGAAATGCCCATATACGGTGTGTTTTGGATCACCTGCCAGGACCTTTTTTATGTAAGCCATTGGATCCAATTTTTTATACACATCGGCCATGCAACGCGATGTTGATCACCTATCAAATCAACAACAAATCCAAACTCTTTAATTATATGCATTCAAAGTTTAATGTTGACTCCCATTCAACAATGTATCAACTGGAGTGCTTTTTTTTTTTTTTTTCCTTTCTTTCTTTCTTGGTTACAACAGAAGGGAAATGAATTCTAAACCTAAATCCACCTTGGTATCGCTACTGAGCCAAAAGGGGGTAGTGTATCACTGAGAGTCCTATAATATATGCCATTTTAACATATTTTTCACCAAATATTTACAATGACCGACCTCCAACATAAACCTCTTCGTAATCAAGAGGCACGTACCATTTCTCGTACTTTGATTTTTGTTCAAGAGAGCTTCCCTTAGCTTGCTTAATGGATTCATCCTCTCTCAGTGCTAAATCTAGATTGATCAATCCTAAAGTAACCTTTTTATTACACTTTCATTTTTTTTTTCAAGTTGGTTTGAAGTAAGGTCTCAATAAAATAAAGTTGGCTAATAATTTTAAAAGTATTTAAAACTGTAGGAGTTTATAAGGTTAATTTTGATAGGAGTCATATCCACATAATTGCAATATGCATTGTCTTCTCCAAGCTTTATTACTTTGCCAACTGACAGTATTAGCAACCGTAAAAAAGTTGAATGTGTTTGAACTTGCGTTTTGATTTAATGGTTCATATCTCTTCCTTTAAGGGGTGAGATTATGAGTTTTATTGCTGATGGATGAGGATTGGTGAATTTGTTGCTCATCATTCCCACAAACAACTAACTTTATTGATGTATATTGTCTGACATATCCTTAGATCACACTGTATCATATTTTGAATTAAACTGATGTGATAATTTTTATCTAGCCAATCAGTACTCATAATACTAAGATGCAATTACGATCTAAATTCTTTGAACCATGAAAATTTCATGATTTTCTTGAATAAACCACTTTAATAGCTATCCACTCAATTCAACTAGCTAGTAGAGTGGTAGAATTTCCATGGAATAGGATCAGCATATGGCGCATTGAAAGTCTCCATGACTCATTATACATACATACATATGTGGCATTTGGTTTTTTATTTTTTATTTTTTTTAAATTCTCTTTTCTCATTCATTCTCATTCATTCTCATTCCACTTTAAAATGACGTAATACTGTAATCAACTAATTAATTAAAATTAAAATTTTTAACATTCTCTATTTATTACATGTGGGCACCACTTGACTTTCTGTTTCTTTATATAGTACTTATCTTTTTTTAATTTTTTTTTAATAATATGTTTCACTTGAATTTCTTCTCTCTCTAACATTTTTAATCATTCTCGTATTCAAAATACATAATCTATTTATATAAGTTTAATTGAAATCAAATGGTGAAAACCATCTAATCTAAATAATTTTTTTATTCAATTATAATTTATTAGATGAGACTTTATTGATAAATCCCATATATTACGCAGATTTGCTAGCATATGCTTATATAGATCCACGACTATAAATATGCCAAATTAAATAAAGTGTGTAAACATTTATTAAAAAATAAGAAAAGTTATAACGAGGACACCATCATGAATGCACCGTCAACTAAGTTCTTTGTAATTTATGATATATTGCAACAAATTATAGATGTCCTATTATTTAATATAGAAACTTACAAAGAAACACATGCATATAAAATTTATCTTAAAATGTCAAATGATTTAATCATATGTATCGCTCAAAATTTAATGTTCTCTCCCGTTCGACATTGTATAACCAAGAGCACTCTTACTAGTAATATATAGCCATTTTAACATATTTTTATTGAATATTTACAAAAAATTTATGGCACATGCATGCTTTAAATTATATGTGTACATGAAATGGCTAAATTCACGCTTGTAACACAAGGATGAGAGAGCCTCGTCATAGATGGAGTCTTTCAAAATTAATTTGAGCATGGAAGCCATCAAGCCAAACTTCATAATAATATGCTATAATTCTTTACGCATGCCTTTGTGGTATTAATAATAGAATGACGTACACACACACACACATATATATATATATATATACAGAAATGATCCATTGGGAGACTCCATTTGGATAAATACGGTCCACTCTTCATTAGAATAGTTGGGACAGATATTTTGAAAAATCGACCGTTGGATTAGATACTCCTGTTACTTATGTCATGTCTGCCAAAAATCACAGTGGTCTAACGCTTGGTTCATGAGAAAATTGTGTGAAAAGAACTGACACTTAAAGAACGATAAAATGTCAGTTTTTATCATAGTCAGTTTTCTTAGAAACCAACCGTTGGATCATTGTGATTTTTGGCAGACATAAAATACGTAATAGGAGTATCTAATCCAACGGTCGATTTTTCAAAATACCTATCCCAACTATCCCAATAAGGAGTGGATCGTATCTATCCAAATGGGGTATGAACCCCAATGGATCATTTCGATCTGTATATATATTCCACTCAACGAGCCATCATGCAGAGTGTAGTATGCAAATAAAACTACCGACAGTGGGAAAATTAGAAGGCAAGTCATCATATAAAATATGTATTATTTTATTAGGAAATGTATCCACTTCTGGACAATCTCATGCTCAGGTTAACAGTATTGCAATACAGACAACAAAGACTTCTTTTCTCTCTCCTTTTCTCATTATGGTAATCAATATCATTTGAGGGCATATGGTAATGATATAGACGTATATATATTATTTTATATTTTTTTGACCCATTAATTATATAATACTTGTATATAAATAAATTTTTTGCTTAGTACGTATATAAGATGAAAAAAACATTCCCATGAGTTTCAATTGGTTATGTTGCTGGAATATGGTTTTACAATAATACCATATATACCATATTCAGATCTTTTAAAAGGAAAACAAAATACGAAAAAAAAATAATAATAAAATATAAGGTCGCCAACAAATTCACACATAATCCAGATGAAGTCTATATATATATAAACACAGTAAACATACTAATAAAATAACTTCCAGGCATATCTGCAGTAATCACAATTTTTACTGGTAAAAGAGATCTCTAAAATTTTGAACCATGCTAGTTTTACGACCATGGCATTTCACTTTCGAAACATCCTCACAAGTCTGACAATGAAATTAGATTAATTAAATAAGGTGGTTTGTTAGAATTTTATCTAATTAATTTCAATTTTAATGTTGAGTTTGAATATTGGAAGAGTAGGAAAAAGAAAAAAAATGGTGAAACTTGTTTAGAAAATAATTTATTTTTTAAATATTTTTAAGCTTTCCTTATAGATTGATTTTTTAAAAATTTTATTATTGTATAAAAATTTTATATAAATTTTAGTTTGAACTTTGAACCCGCTGCTGAAACAGAGCATACATTAATATATTTTAAGACCTCTCAAAGTTCATAAGTTATGGAAGAGGGATAATTAAACATTCCCTTTCCCTTAAATTCTTAATAATATGTTGAAGACAGAATTAGATCTTAGGTCTGCAATACAACGATCTAAAGACCAACAACAGGCTTGTTAGGACCTTCAACCCTTTGATGATTTCGTTCATATAGTATTTTAGTTCTAATTTTTGTAAAACAAGTAGATCGGAAAAAGGACTATTCTTTTCTTTTCTCTTTGATTTCTTACTTTCAAATTTTACTAAAAGTAAGAATTTGGTACAAAAGAAATTACAAATATATTTTCATATTGAAGAGTTTTGAGGGGGAATATTGAAGTCTCGAAACTTCTTGTACCATGCATTTTATTAAAAAAATAATAATACTTGATACAAGTACTTCAAAACTTTGCTACCATCCTTCAAAATTTCTCCATCAATATAACACTGAGAAAGCATTCTAATATTCAAATAAAAATAAAAACATATATTTTATTTAGCATCGTGTGGTCCAAAAGTAGAGCCACATTATGCTAAATAAAATATATGTTTTTATTTTTATATGAATATTAGAATGCTTTCTTGGTATCATATTGATGGAGGAATTTTGAAGGATTTTGAAGTACTTGTATCAAGTATATATATTTTTTATAAAATGCTTGGTACAAGTAGTTTCAGATTTCAATATGAAAATATATTTGTAATTTCTTTTCTACCAAATTCTTACTTTTAGTAAAAATTTGAAAGTTAGAAATAAGAGAAAAGAATAGTCCTTTTTTTTTTGTTAATTTTTTGGAAGAATCACATAATACAAGGTAAATACATGCGCAATACACACTCCCACATATATAACATTCACTCAAACAACACCTTCAAAAGTATATAACTTTGATGGAATTTATGAAAGGCAAGAACGAGTATAGAAAGTTGAGTAATTAAACTATAGTAAATAATTCCTTTTAAGATTTATTTATGAGTAAACTCTATAAAAATGATACCACAAATATAAGGATCGTTTAAATATTGTCCGCGTAATGATCAGTAAAAATATTTACTAACAACCAATCAAAAATTATCTAGAGTAAATTTCTAACTCCGCCCTGATAACCAAGACATGCCTTAATTTGAATAGACCTTCAAAATCACTGATCTTAATTAATCAGGTAATCAAATAGTTCATAATTTTAATTTCTCATTAATCCAAATTTATCTAAATAAATATAACTTAAAGTAATCAATGGAAACTCAAATGAAATTTTTTTAAGAAAAAAAAATACTTACTGTCACTACTAAACAAGTCCTCTGCCTCTTCAACCTCCGACAACACCTCCGAACCCGAGCAGACTGCAATCATCTTGAGGCGAACTCTATCGTCTTGCCACTTCAAACTCTCCATTGATCCTTTAAACTGCAGCGATGAGTTCAAGAAGTAAAGCAATGTACTTCATTGATCCTTCAAGGAGTAGCTAGCTAGCTATCTTGCAGTATACGTTCATACATGCCGGATTCTCTCTTCGACGGCGTGATCTCTTCACCGGCGGATTCAACGGCGTAATTCGATTCCGTTTAATGGAGAAGATGATCGAGTCCAAAACAAGCAACGCAAAGCGCTCTTTATGCGCCGTACCAGGCTGCGACGGCAAACTAATGAGAACCGAGCCAGCTGGCGAAGACGTAGTGCTGCCTTGCGAATGCGATTTCAAGATCTGCAAAGATTGCTTTGATGATGCTGTTGAAACCGGCGGTGGAATTTGTCCCGGATGTAAAGAGCCTTACAACGCATCGGATATGGATGAGTTAGCCGCAGCGCCGCCGGATAACAAATCGCCACCGGCGGCGAGCTTTGGGAAGTCGAAGAAGAAAAAGAAGAAGAAGAAGAAGATATCGACGCCGATGAAGAAATCATCATCAACGGGAGATGTTGAGTTTAGCACATTATTTGAAACGAAGGGGACTTATGGATATGGAAATGCGATATGGCCGAATGATGGAAATGGACCGGATGGTGAACCTTCAGAGCTTCTTAATAAGCAATGGAGACCGCTCACAAGGAAGGTGAAGATATCAGCAGCAGTTCTCGGTGCATATCGGTAAATAAATTCTCTTTTGGGTTTTTTTTTTTTGCTTTTTTTTGGGTGGTTCTTGGTATAGTGTTGGTTTTTGTGTTATAACTAGTGTATGACCCGCGCGATGCGCAGAAATTAGGTAAACGTATTTATTTTTTATTTTAAATTATTATGAAATATTTGAATTATGAAAAATGATTTAGTTTTAGAATTTATTTGAATAAAATTCAAATGTTCCATAATAAAAATCTTGGATTTTGTTTAATGAATGAAAAGGCGAATTTAAAATTAGATGATTGCAATAAGTATATAAATGGAATATAGATACATATGAGAAAAATGCTGACTACATTAAAAAAATACGTGTTATCGTATTTTGACATTAATTACTCTTCTTTTATATATTATTATCTTGATAAATTTGTTGGGACATTTATTAAATTTGAAAAATAAAATAAAATAAAATAATTATTGGTTTCATTGTGTTTGATTTTACAATATAATTTTTATAAATTAAAATATGTAAGATTAAGTATATAATAAGTTAAAAAAGAAGAGCAAATTAATTTTAGTGGATTGATAGTCAATCATCCCTGTATTTTTCGTTTTAGGAAAAAGATCTAGAATTTGAGTAAATGGAAGTGCACCGGTATCCATTTATTAATAATAGAACTTTGAAAATATGGGTAGCTTTTATGGTTTGGAGAAAAAAAAAAGTCATACTTATTAGAGGGGTTTACATGGCTTCCTACTTTTAGGTGAGAGTACGGAAAACCTTTGGCACTGTTTGGATTTGTTTTCTATAAGTATTTATTTGTTTTTGTAAAAATTTATAATATATAATTTCTTATAAAAATTTTTAAAAAACAAATAAGTACTTATAAAAAACAAATCCAAACAGTGCCATTATTAATTATATATATATTGGAAGGGGTTATGTCATATGTTAAGTTAGAAAAAATTTTCTCCATAAAATTAGAGTAACCAACAATCAAAGTTTTTTTTTTTTTAAAAAAAATGCTATACATCTCAAACATTTCTCCAAAAAAAAAAAAAAAAGTGTTTAAAATGAATTAAGCCCTTCATTTATAATTAAGAAGAAAGTTTTAAAAAAAATAAATGGGCTACATCATTTGCTACAACATTTGGAACATGCTTTTTGGATAATTTTTTCTTTTAGTTTTTTTTAGGGGAATTTACACTTTGTCCCATGAACAATTGGTCATTTTCACAATGGCCCCTTGTGGTTTCGATTGCAATAAAATGTGCTCCATAAACTATTAGATTGTATCAAATTATTCCCTTTTGTCGGTTAGTCATTTCTTAATACGGGGAAAAATGATGTTAAACTTATTAATTTTTTACGTAGCATTTATCCTGAACTGCTAATGTGTCTATAAGCATATCGGTGAAGTTTATGATTTTTCTCATTATATTTTAATTTTTATGAACTATTTTCTCCATACCGTAAATAAAATTCATAATAAATAAATTATACTGAGAAAAATCATCAAACTTCACCAATATGCTTATAGACACATTAGCAGTTTAATATAAATATTACATAAAAAAATAACAAGCTAGTCTAATATTATTTTTCAGTCAAAGAAACAAATGGCTAACTAACAGAAGAGAGTCATTTGATACAATCTAATAGTTTAGGGGACACATTATTGCAATTAAAATCACAAGGGGCCAACGTGGAAAGGCTAATAATTCGATCTAATGATATTTCTTCTTTTTTTCTTTTTTTCTTTTTTAAACTAATAACTGTGTAAAATTAATTTTAAATTGACTAATGTAATAATGTAATATAGTTTTCCATTGGATTGGGGGAGTCAAAATGAATGAGAAAAGAATACATGAGAATTGAATACAAAAAAGGAAAAATTTAGAAGCCTGCCACATTATACATATTGCTTTTTATATAACTAGAAATGCACCACGTGCATTGAATGTGTAAATTTTTGCAGAATTTTTTTTAAAAAAAATCAAATATAATGTGAATAATATAATTAAGATGAAATATTTAAGGTTATTAAAAATTTGTGATTAAAAAAGTTTGAAAAATCTAAATGGTATAAAAATAATATTAAAACAATACATACGAACTTAATAAATTATAAAATCTTCATATTATAATTTTATTTTATTTTTTTAAAGAGTTCTAAAAACATTAGCAAAACTATATTTGTTTTTGTATTGGAAATATTAAGAAGTAGAATTTGAAGATATTAAGAATATTTTTACTCTATTTAGTAGAATTTCATATTAACAATATTTTATTGATGAAATTCAATGAGATTATGTTTGAAAAATTGAGTTAGACTTAAAAATAAATTAATATTCATAATAATTTAATTTTAATTTTTTTTGGAAAGCTTATTTATTGTGATTGATAGAATTTTAAGAGACAATGTCTATTTATGTATTTTTAAAATTATATAAGGATATTTTGGTCAATCAAAAGATTTTTCCACATTTACACTTTTATATATAGTATAGATATAGATATAGATATAGAAGTATAGCTATTATAAATCTATACATTATATAAAATAGAGTACTATGATGTCTATACTATTATACAAAATGTAATACATACAATATCTTCTCAAGCCTTTCCTAGCTCCTTAATGCTTAAAATTAAAAGAAGCTGGGAAAATTATAGTTTGACCTCCTTAATTATTATCAATTTATACTTTGCACCCTGGCTTATAGTTTTAATTGCAATACATTGATTCCCTATAGTTTTGATTTGTGACACTTTACACTTTTTTGGAACCCGGGACCTCATCCCACAAAGGGAGAGACATGAAATACTAAACCAAAGCTCATGTTCCAATATATTTTATTTATTATAAATTTTATTTACTATTTGGAGAAAATAATTCATAAAAATTAAAATATATTGATAAAAATCATGAAACTTCAATTCATTGATATGCTTATAGATATATTAGTAATCTAAGATAAATACTGCATATAAAAAATAACAAGTCTAACACTATTTTTAGTTAAAAAAAAAAAAAAAACAAAAAAAAAATGATTATTTGATAGAATGGTGCAAAGTGTCATAAATAAAAATTATAAGGGGTCAGTGTATCGTAATTAAAACTAGGGATATTTGGCCTAAACTAGGATTTTTAAGGGCTAAAGTCATTTTTAAAGAGATTCTAATGCATTAAATCCAAAAATTTATAATGTATTTATTTAATAGACATAATTACCCTTAGGTTAGGTGAGTCGATGCCCTCATTCTATTCTACGTCCCCCATCACGAACCTCCCTCATCAAGAAACCATATCCGTCACCGATCTTCTTCTCTAGTGAGATCTCCACCGCTAGTGCTGCAAGCTGACCACAGCAGTGCTCTATGTTAGATCTGAAGGTCACCAACGGTAATGAACTGTCAAATCTTGAGGCCACCGGCGCCGGCACTGATGGACATCTTGTTCTCGAGATGGTAGAAGATAGGATTTTATTTCTTCCTCGAATGATAAGATCTCTCTCATCGATCATATTCACATCCTCTCTATTATTTTCTCTCTCTATATATATTCGCATTTTCTCTCTACAACCGAGGCGCTCGATCTTCTTTCACTTCCGATGCCGGCAAGAAGTTCACTGATGATGAGCTTGGAGAAAGTAGATCTGCGGACCATCTTCTGCTTCGCTTCTTCCACCATGAATTGCAGGCTCAAGTTTGATGAATCTGCGGATCTAATTTTCGGTGGATCACCTGTGGGATCTTCAGATCTGATGCAGATCGTTGATTCCACAAATTATTGAATCCATTCCACGATCTTCTTCTTCAATGAACATGCGTTCTCATCGATTGCTGGAAACGAAGAGAATTTTGAAAGAAGATCGTGATGAAGCTAATCTGGATTGCCGTCAATCACCGGTGGATTGGTCGCTGACTAATAGAACTTCGTTTATTTGGTTTTGTATTTCTGATTTTTTTTTTTTTTTTTTATGTTTTATTTTTTAGATATTTTTGTTCATTTGTTACTTGAGAGAAATGGTAGTGTATATTTTTCTCTTTTCTCTATTAATTTTTTCCGGCGTAGTGAACTAAAATGTAGGAAAAAAAAATGAATTTTTTTGTTAATTTTTTGTTTCGTTGTTGAGAAAACGTAGGAAAAAGAAACAAATCTTTTTTTTTTGGGGCATAATGAAATCCAATTCTAGCTTAGTGTACTTGAAATTCCGACGTAGTTAAATGCAGCGTAGTGAATTAAAATAAAAATTTTTATTTGGTTGCTGGGAGAATGTAGGGAAAAAAGTGTTTTTTTTTAGGCATAGTGAAATCCGGTTCTAGTTTAGTGAACTTTGAATCCCAATGTAGTGAAATGCATTTTTCAGCGTAGTGAAACGCATTTTTTAGCGTAGTGAGATGCGTTTTACAGTAGAGTGAAATGCATTTTCCGGCGTAGTGAAATGCATTTTTTGGCGTAATGAAATTGACCTCCGGTGTAGTAAACTTGGGATCTGGCAGCATAGTGAACCCGGGGTCCGGCGTAGTGAACTTGAGGGTTAGGGGTGGATGTGGCGTTGAAGGTTGTTGGGAAGGAGATGTATTTTTGTTCAATTCATGCCAAAAGGACTTTTGGCATGACAGATCTTTACGGAGGACTTTAGACATAAATAGTTTCTAAAATAAGACCTTGGACCAATTTCCCCTTAAAACTAAGGAGTGCAAATTGTAAATCTGTAATAGCTAAGGAGGTCAAACTGTAATTTTTTCAAAAAAGTTTCACTCATCTTGTCCCATTTACCATCTACCCCTAACAATTTTCTCACGGGTCCCACCCCTATGACTTAGGCAAGATGGGAAGACAGTAAAAATGACAGGAAGTATAACATTGCTCAATACTCAAATCTCATGCATTCACATTTCTCATTCAATTTGCCCCCATCACTTTGATACATGGTTAAATTTATGCCAAATTGGACAAGTTAATTAAATTTATTTTCCTTATATACTAAGGGCCAATTTGCATTAACTTTTCTTAAAATCATTTTTGGAACTCAAAATTCCACTTAATTTAGAAGATGGAGTGATAATCACTTCTACACAATTCGAGAGACGATAAAATGGTTAGGAAAATTTTCATACTAGAAGCCCTAATTTTTGCCTCAAGCACTTCTAGTATTGAAAATTTTATGTATGAGAACATGATTCAAACATAACTCTAAGGAGATATGCGAAAAGATAATTCTCCAAAGTGATTATAAAAAAAGCTATATATAGCACAAACGGACCCTAACTCTACCGCAAGTGAGTTAATCCACGAATTAACTCACATTGAAGTTGGTCTCCCACTTTAAATGCTGCAACTCTAATTCTTTGGCTACTCACAAAAGAAATTTTTTTTTTTTAATAATTTAATAAATTCAAGTGATATTCATTCATTGATCAAGACTTATGGCAATTTTATAGTATTGTGATCAATCCTAAAATTATTACCCTCTTCTTTGACCTTAATTTTCAAATTAATCTTGATTTCAAAATCATCTATACCTTTTGGCCTCCCATATTTCTAAATCATATATGTTACTTATAATATCCTAGTAAGATTAAGAATTTCCGTAACTCAGTAAATCAATAATTTTGAATAGAAAATCGAGTAAGTTGCAAGAAAAAAAACGTATTTTTAATATTCATAATCATTGTTCAATTTAATTTACACACATACAATTTATTGATTCATCTTTCATGCTGACAATATTGTGAAATCATTTACTAGATAAGTATTACTTGATTTGATTTACAAGGCATGTCCTACCAAATTAAAGTTTTAAATTAGAACTTTTTTTTTGAATCCCGATGACTTTTTGGTGTAATGGTACGGTATATATCTCATTGTAAAAGCATCCGCAGCCCACCCATTGTCTTACTCTTTAGTGTCAGACTAAACCTGCAGGTACTCATTTAGTGCTCCAATGGAGCACTTTACAAGGGGTTCATTTGGGTCAGTCGTTAGTGCGGCTGCTAACTGCAGCGGCTCTTTTGAAGTGCTGACTGGATTATAAAAATTAAAATTAAATATAAAAATTAAATATTTTAATTTAAAAACTAATTAAAAGAATATTAAATCTTTTATTTATGTCATATATGTCAATATTTGAAGTGTTACTTTAAAGTGTGCATTGTAGCATACATGTAGGTAAATTAAAGTGTGAAAGTTAAAGGGTGAAAAAGTGACCACATGTCACTTAAATAATGGAGTTGATGTGGCTAATGGGTGGCATTTAAAGTGTGAGCATTGGAGATGCTCTTAGAGAAGATATCTTGAGTTCGAGTACAGGAAGTACATAGACATCCATTTGTTTGAGAATTTCGGGTTAAGGATTGACTTCCATAGTTAGGCAAAATAAAAAATTAAAAGAATTAAGAAGAAAAGAAAAAAAAAGAAAAGGTTCACTTGTTTGTCTATATATATATGGATAGATTTTCTCTAGAAAAAATTATTTCATGTAACAAGCATTTTGGATGTAAATATTTTTCTTACTTCATAAGTAACCATCTAGTAAGCTACCCACAAAAATGATATAAGTTTAAAAATAAAAAAAAATTCTGGTAATTAAGGTAATTATCATCCTAATGGGTGATAATTATAACAACATTAAATGGTATCTCTAACCAAGAGAGTTGTTCAATCAAATTTTGCAAGCTTATCTAAGGTAGCGAGCCTCCCCTGGGGTGATGATCACAACATTACACTAATGAGCATTGTTATTAAACCCGGACCGGATCGGCCGGTTCAACCGGTTGGATCGGGAACCGCTCCCCTCTCCGGCTGGTTTAACCCACAAAACCTGTTTTTTTAAATAAACCGTTCAACCCGGCGGTTAAACCGGTCAAAAAATCGGTCAACCCGTTTTTTTTTTTTTTAATTTTAAAATTTTTTTAAGGTGCTAAAATAACTAAAATAGTCCCAATATTTTTAAAATCTCTTAAAGCATCGAAGGCTAAAATGGCAAATTAGTCTAAAAAAATCCCAAATAACAAAAAGAAACCAAAGCACCTAATTTAATAATACAATATTCTTATCTTGCATTTTAAAAAATATATATAATAAAGATTAATCAATAGTAATTATCAATTATCAATTTTGATGATTGCACATAAATTCAAATATATGAATTGATTCTACAAACATTTAAAAAAAATTATATTTTGAATCATTTACAACTTTTATTCTAATAAATAAATAAATAAATAATATATTTATGATGTCACGGTTCAACTCGGCGGTTGAACCGGTTGACCCTTAATCCGGTAACTTTTTCGGTTCGATCAATGGTCCGGGTTTTAAAACAATGCTAATGTGAGAGAGAGAGAGAGAGAGAGAGAGAGAGAGAGAGAGAGTATTGATTTGATTAATCGAAAAGTAACGATATCCATTGCTACAAAGTATTGGTACAAGGGAGTATGAGTAGTTTTTTAAATCTATCAAATTTTATATAGTTTTGAAAATTCACAGCATTTTTTTTTTTAATAGCCATGTATATATAGTATTTTCCTTAAATGAAATGTTTGCATATATCTTGTGTCGATAGTGTGTTAATTTAGTAGTATCTATTCTCGTCATTGAGAGGGAGATCTTATGTTCGAGCACATGGAAGTGCATTGATACCCATTTGTTAGAATTGAAGATTAATTTGAAGATAAAGATTAGCTTGTCTCATTGTAAAAAAAAAGAAAAAAAAATAGAAAAAGGAAGAAGAAATCAATATGCATGTATTAATATATCTGATGGGATTATCATGTATATATATAAACTTTCATGCAGGTTCCTAATTTTCCTTCGAATGACGGTTCTTATATTTTTTCTGGGATGGAGGATCACAAACCCTAATAATGATGCATTCTGGCTATGGATTATGTCAGTGATCTGTGAAGTTTGGTTTGCATTTTCATGGCTACTTGACCAGCTTCCCAAGCTCTGTCCTATTAATAGATCTGCTGACCTTAAACTGCTAAAGGAGAAATTTGAAACCCCAACTCTCCACAATCCCAAAGCAAAATCTGATCTTCCAGGCATTGATTTATTTGTGTCCACTGCAGATCCTGAGAAAGAACCTCCTCTTGTTACTGCAAATACCATTTTGTCCATTTTGGCTGCTGACTATCCTGTTGAGAAGCTTGTTTGCTATGTTTCTGATGATGGGGGTGCTCTTCTTACTTTTGAGGCCTTGGCAGAAGCAGCAAGCTTTGCTAAGCTGTGGGTGCCGTTTTGTCGAAAATATGATATTGAACCAAGGAATCCAGAATCTTATTTCAGTTTGAAGAGAGATCCTTATATGAGTAAGGTAGGAGGACCAAAATTTGTTAGAGAGAGAAGAAAAGTGAAGCGCGAATATGATGAGTATAAGGTTAGAATTAATGGGCTTCCTGATTTAATCCGGCGACGTTCCAATGGTTTTAATGATGCTGAGGAGATTAAGACAGTGAGGGTTAATAATCAAAGAGAGAAGAAAAGTGATGAAGTAGTTGATCAAAGCTTGACGATCCCAAAAGCTACTTGGATGGCAAATGGAACTCGTTGGTCTGGCACTTGGATTGTTCCTTCACCTGGGCACTCTAGGGGTGATCATAAAGGAATCATACAGGTAAAACTTCATCCAAATCCAATCCCTACTCGTTTGATTGATAGGAAAAGAAAGGATCGGAAAAGAATTAAAAATTATGTCACTAGCTTTCCTTATCTATCCAGGTAACTTGTCATAGAAAAGTTGTACATCAAATACTTGCAAGAAAAAAAATGAGTTCCTTCAATCAAGTATCTTTTTTACTTTTACTTTTTTCCATTTTACTTTCTTGTACAAGAGCATTTCCAATGAGGAACTCCCATTTGGGTCTCTCATTAATTTCTATATTTTGGAGTACTGGAGTGCTAAAATGGGAGGACAGTGCTAAAATGGGAAGTTCTCATATCTAGCATCATTATGTTTCAATAGATCGATTTCAAGTTAGAGGAAATCTGATATAGACTATTTGGGAGGAGATGACTTTGCCAAAAAATTTTCCTAATACAGGAGACATTGATGCCATCGCCACACCATTGCCAAATTTGAGAGTGATAGATGACAACATATATATTATAGTATTTTTGCCATTGCTCTCAAATTTAGCAATATCAATTCCAAATTAGAGCCCACTGGAGATGCTCTAAGTTTCTTGATAAATATGTATAGGCGTGAGTTTGAATGCATGTGTTGATTGACAGAGTTAAGGCCGGTTGTTAACTTCATGCATGCAGATGTTGTCAAAACCTCCCAGCAACGAACCGGCAAAAGGCACACCCATTGACGATGACAATCCCATTGATCTAACAGAAGTTGACATTCGTCTTCCCATGCTGATTTACATATCCCGCGAGAAGCGCCCTGGCTACGATCACAATAAAAAGGCAGGAGCCATGAACGCCCTGGTTCGAGCCTCAGCCATCATATCTAATGGCCCTTTCATTCTTAACCTAGACTGTGACCATTACATCTACAACTCCCAAGCAATTAGAGAAGGCATGTGTTTCATGATGGACCGTGGTGGCGACCGCATTTGTTTTGTCCAGTTTCCTCAACGGTTTGAAGGAATCGACCCGTCGGATCGATACGCCAACCACAACACCGTCTTTTTCGACATCAATATGCGAGCACTGGACGGACTTCAGGGTCCCGTATATGTTGGAACTGGATGTCTCTTTCGTAGAATGGCCATTTACGGTTTCGACCCACCACGTTCCAAGAAACCTGGAAGTGTTGGTGAAGAGAATAAGTGGACATTTACTGAAAACTTGAAGAATAATGGTCTTGTTTCCAAGAGTTTTGGAGACTCAGGTTTGCTTGTTGATTCGATTATTGAAGCAGAATTTGGCGGCCGACCGTTAGCCGATCACCCAACTGTTAAAAATGGACGGCAGCCAGGTGCTCTAAGTAACAGTACTGGAGAGCAGCATCTTAATGCATTATCTAGAGTTTCAGATGCAATTCCTGTTGTTACAAGTCGCTATGAAAATAATACCCAGTGGGGGAAACGAATTGGGTGGATTTATGGGTCTATAACAGAAGATGTCCTCACAGGTTACAGAATGCACAATCGAGGATGGAAATCTGTTTATTGTGTTACCAACGGCAGTGACGCCTTTCGTGGGACCGCCCCAATCAATCTCACTGATAGACTCCATCAGGTCCTTAGGTGGGCTACTGGGTCAGTCGAAATATTTTTTTCTCGTAACAATGCATTTCTAGGCTGTCCAAAAATGAAACTTCTTCAAAGAATTGCTTACCTCAATATATCAATCTACCCCTTTACTTCCATTTTTATAATTGTTTACTGCTTGCTCCCAGCATTCTCTCTTTTCTCTGGTCAGTTCATTGTCCAAACCTTAAATGTTAACTTCCTCTTATACCTTCTAGTCATTACCTTAACTCTCTGCATGCTAGCCATGCTTGAGATAAAGTGGTCAGGCATTCAACTGGAAGAGTGGTGGCGGAATGAGCAGTTCTGGTTGATCGGCGGCACAAGTGCCCATGTTGCTGCCGTGCTTCAAGTCCTACTCAAGATCATTGCCGGCGTTGAGATCTCTTTCAAATTAACATCAAAATCGACTGGCGATATTGATGGAGATGAAGACTTTGCAGATCTATATACTATCAAATGGACATCCTTAATGATATTACCTGTCACAATTATTATGACAAACTTGATTGCTATAGCATTTGGTATATTGAGAACAATAAGTAGTGTGATACCGCAGTGGAGCCAATTAATGGGAGGGGTTTTCTTCAGCTTCTGGGTCTTGGCTCATCTCTATCCCTTTGCAAAAGGGCTAATGGGACGACGGGGAAGGACGCCGACAGTTGTGTTTCTCTGGTCGGGACTCATAACTATTGTTGTTTCTCTCTTTTGGGTGAAAATCAATCCTCCATTCAGTGGACTTCTAGTGGACTTTTGATTGAGATTTTTGAGTTTATGTTGCTAGTTTTTACTTGAATTTTGATGTTTACAAGGGAAGAAAGTTCCATATATGTTGAGAATAAATCATAAGGCGTACGTAGCAGGATTTTGTTTGCGTTGCATGCGTATCTTTAATTTGATCTCTATTTTGCATTTCTTAGAGCATCTCCAATGCAAAAGCCAAATTTGGCATCCCAAAAAGCACTAGTTGGTGCCAAATTCTAAGCCCATTTGGCACTTTGGGATGCCAAATTTGGCTTTTTGACATCAAGGAATGCCAAATTTGACTTTTTTGGCATTCCTTGATGCCAAAAAGCCAAATTTGGCATCCCAAAGTACCAAATGGGCTTAGAATTTGGCACCAACTAGTGCTTTTTGGGATGCCAAATTTGACTTTTGCATTGGAGATGCTC
>JAESVK010000152.1:335257-358939 GCA_017140935.1 Hamamelis virginiana | reverse complement strand
AATAGTTGACATAACATGTTAATTTAATTAAATATCTATTTGTACAAATATGTTTGTGAAAGGGGACTTTTTTTTTTCTTTTGAGACCATTGGCTTTTCGTTTACATTACATAATTAAGTTCTATTTTTTTTTTTGAAAGTTGGAGTCTCATATTTGGAAGAATTAAAGTCCTAATGGTGGGAATTTGCCACATAAGATTCTAAAAGAAAGCTTGGCTTAAAGAATAGAAATAGATAGGTCGATAGGCCGGTTAGAAACAGTAAAAAGAGCAATGAATTTTGCAACATTCTACACTTTATATTGAAATTGAATTTTTTTTTTTTTTTTTTTTTAAACTTTTCCAGCAATGAAAATATTAATGGGATTTGGAGTAGGTTAGGTTATTAACGTATTGCTGAAAAAAAAAAAAGAAAATATCTGACAACCCATGTGGTGCATGCGGTAGAAGAAATTCATGTTGTTTTTAGAAACACAGTCAATGGAAGGTTCATATATTTTGGTAAGTCTTATAAATAGATTCCAAAAGAAGTAGTCATTTTTCACATCAAATATATTAGCCCACAACCCTAGCAATGATTAAGCCTAGCGATCATCAGTGGTGACGACGACAACGGTGATCAAAATTTTTAAAAACCCGCCCCGTCTCGATTATATATGTTTATGTATTTTTATTATATTTATTTTATAGGTATTTTACAATTAAGTTTTTCCTTAATAAAATAAAATTTCAATCATGCCCCTTAAGGGGTTTAATTTATTTTACCATTAGAAGTAACAATTATCTTTAATGTTCATCGATGTATTTTATAATTTGTTTAGGAGTCGAGAAAATTGAGAAAAGTAGAAAAAAAACTAGTAAATGGGACGGGACGGTAATGGAATGGAGTCTTTTAATTGGGACGAGAATGAGATTCCAAATTTTAATCCGTCACGGATTTGGGATGTGAAAGGAATGAAATTTTTTTAAATGGGACGAAATTAAAAAATGGATGGCCCATCTCAAACCCGGCCCGTTGACATCCAGATATTTGGTTCAACTGTTCAAGCGATTCTATAATTTATATTTCTTATTTCCTTTTATTCTAATGTAGTAATGTATTAAAAACAATTCCGGTTTATTAATGCCATCCCGACTGGTTGACTGGCCAGGTCAGCGTGTTGAGGATCCAACAGGCGGGCCGAGTCTGGAATCAAAGGCCATAACTACAATGACATATGTACCCCTACAGTCCCCTTCCACGTTGGAAAACGAGAGACGGCCTTATACACTACCCGGTCTGTCAAGAGAAGGGTTTCAGCTTTGAAGAACTTGCAACGGATTCTCTGTAAACAGCAGAACACGCTCTCTCTCTCTCTCTCTCTCTCTCTCTCTCTCTCTGTATATGCACACGACCCTTTCTATTGCTCTTTCTTTCTCTCGTATTGCGACATCATCAGAAATAGCTTCTTGAGAATAAAACTATGGGAAGACAGAAAGGAGATGCGGCAAGGAGCAAGGCACGCCCTTCAAGCAGCAGGTCATCTTTCTTTGCATATGAATCACCATCAGTTTCAATTTTACTGTTGTTGTTGTTGATGTATATGAGGAATTTGATTTCTGCAGTGTCGCCGCTTCGCTCCTGCCATCAGGCGCTACAACTATTGGATTTGGAGGCTATGTCGGTAGTTCACGGCTCGATTCATCTCTCGCAAGCGAAGATATCACTCCGTTTACGGTATTTTCTTTAATTGCAGTGTTTGTTCTGTAATGAATACGCTAAATCCGGAATAATAATTCAAACTCTGTGAATTTTATTCTGTATGATGATATTGTGTGTGTATGTGTGTATTCATTGTCTTTGGTAATGTTTTGTAAACTTTTGGAAATGTAGGATATTGACAGCGAAGTAGCACAACACTTAAAGAGACTGTCCAGGAAGGATCCCATCACCAAGGTAACATTGTAATGTTATTTGTGCTGAATTCTTGAGTCTTTAATTTTTAAAAACATTCTCTAGTGAAAGAAATTTTAGTTGTTTGTCATGACCATAATATATTGCTTAGTTGTTGTGTGATTGGTTGAGGGTTTACATTGTCATATAGTGCTGATGTTTAGTGTTTTTAAGAAGTTCAATTAATTTGGTAGGTTATTATACATAATGGGCTCTTTTATATATATATATATATTTGGGTTTTCATCATTCTGTGTTCTTGTCCAACATTTTTATGTTCCAAACAAATAATTAAATTGAGCACATATGATGAGAGGTGGACCAACTTAGATTCCCGAGAAATTAGCTTTAGCAAGAGTGGATTAATTTCAGTGGGTGAAATTGTTAATCTTTCCCAATTGGTGGCAAACCTTAGTTGTACAGTGGGAGGCCTCTTGATATGTATCTGCAACGTCCTCTAGATTCCTCCTACAAAACAAAGGCGGTTTTAGATACTGTTATTTAGAGAGTGGAGAGAAGACTTTTTTGTTGGAATAGGTTTTACCTTTCCTTGGGGGTAAGCTTACGTTAATCAATAGCACTTTGCCTAGTATCCCAATTTTTATGTCCCTTTTCGATATTTCCTCCTTAATTGCTTATAGATTAGACAAGCTAAACAGGGACTTTTGATGCGCCAGGGTGGGGGAGGAGTTTAAGTATCACTTGCTCGATTGGGATTCACCATGTATATCGAATGATGAAGGGGGTGTGGGTCTTAAAATGATATATGTGTTCAATGAAGCTCTTTTGGATAAGTGGTTATGGAAGTTTGCTTCAGATAGGGACTATCTTTGGAGAGAGGTGGTGGTGTGGAAATATGGCTATCAAAGTGGGGAGTCATGGGATGGGTCTCTGGAAGGTCATTAAGAGTGGTTATAGCAAATTCCAAGGAGTGAGTTTTAGGGTAGGACATGGGAAGAAAGTGAAGCTTTGGAAAGATGCTTGGTGCGGAAGTACGGCCTTAGGGGATGAGTTTCCCAACCTCAATGTCATTGCCTGCAACAAGGAGGTTTGGTTTTGGATTATGTTGATTGTACTGATGCAGTTATGATTTGGAGTCCTACTCTCTTCAAGAGCTTTCATGACTGAGAACTAGAGGTAGCGGTGTTGCTCTTATAAAACATTTATACGGTGGATGTTGATAGGGGAGAGAGGATGTTATGTGGTGGAATTGATCTTCTGCTGGAAGCTTTTTTATGAAAGACTGTTATTCCTTGAAAGGTTAGAGTTGCTGTGTCTTTTTGGGGAAAACTATTTAGAGTTCTTGTACCCCTTCCAAAGTGGCATTTTTTGTCTGGACAACCTCAAAGAACAAGTGTTTAACTATTGATCATCTCATCTCTAGATGTTGGTATATCTCCCAACAGGTGTTGCATGTGTAAGAGTAGTGGTAAGTCGGTGGTTCATCATCTTCTCCACTACTCTTTTGCTACTGAGATTTGGGGTCGTCCTTTTTTGGTGCTGGGTATTACTTAGGTCAGTTGAGTGATGCCTAAAACGGTTAAGGAGTTGCTTCAAGTATGGAGGTTCTAGACTACAGAAAAGAATTCTGAGACCATTTGGAAAGTTGCTCCCTTGTGTCTTTTTTGGTGTTTGTGGAAGAAGAGAAAATAGAAGGATTTTTGAAGATGCCCATTGAGTAGCGTTAACTTGAAGGATAGGATTTTTCCTACGCTCCTTCTTTGGATTTCTCAGAATTGGGTAGGAGGAACCTGTACTTTTTTGTGAATAATATACTTACCTTCATTTAAAAAAAAAAAAAAAAATTAAGAAAATAGTATATAGGATTGTAAATCAGAAATAAAAGTGCTCTCTTGGTTGGAAGTTCACTGTTTCTAAATTCTAAAAGCTTTGATTCAAGTAAATATTCCTCTTTGGGTATTTAAGATTATTGATTTCCTAAAAATGTTAAAGCTGAGTTGAAGAAGAACAGTTAAGAAAAAGGCAGCCTCCAGAAATCTAAATTTTTAACCTCATCAAACTAGCTTCTAATAAAGCTTAAGAGATCGGTATGTTGCACAACATTCATTTTTACTGCCAACTTGGGAAAGTATATAGGATTTCCATCGTCCACCCTTTGCTACCAAAGCTGCCTTCATACCTAGACTAACTAAGTGGAAGGTCAAGACTCTGAACATAATTGAGAGAACAACCCTTTTGCAGTCAGTAATCTCCTCCTTTCCCATCTATTCATTGCAGAAATACCACCTCCCAAGGGCTATGTGTGACTTGATTGACAGGATGAACAGAAAATTAGTTTGGAATGATAGCCTGGAAGCTCGTAAAATTCATCTAATAAATTGGGGAAATTTTTGCAAGGAAAAAGATTAAAGAGGTCTGGGTATTTAAAAGATGAGGAACCGTAATGAGGCTATGCTAGTCAAGTTATGCTGGAAGAATTCTATCAAAGATGCTCTAAAGATTTTAAAGAAGTACTTTAAGCGTGCAGACCTACTTAGAGTGAAACTAAGGGCCCCAGTCTCTTACACCTGGAAGAATTCTATCAAAGGGCTGCCATACCTACAATGTGGCTTAACCTTGATGGTGGGAAATGGTAATCTCATTTCTCTTTGGCATGAAGAATGAGCAGGAGATAGCACCTCTCAAAAACCACTTTCAAGAGCTAATCCAACCCCAATAGATTTATATAAAGGTGGCTGAATAGTGATGGGAATAGGGCATAGAATTTTGAATGTCTGGACACTGAGAATTCTCCTTTTGCTGGGACCCATTGTGGAATGCATCACTGTTCCTTGGTATAGTAGATGAAAAGACCCTGATGGTCTAAGACTTCTTCTAGAGACTCCGTGGATGAAACTTTTTATTTTCAAGAGTTGCTTGGAACATTCACAAGCAGGTAGAATCTTCATGTTTCTTGGTATAGTTCAGAGGGTTCTAGGTACGGTTCATGTCAAAACTCATGGTAAGATTGTAATTGGTAGAATCTGCAAGTTGCTTGGAATATTCAGGAGTTATTTTACTGTAAGGTATGATGGTATTGAAATTTTTTTAAGTATGACGATTTTGTTGAAACCATTTATTATCGTTTTAATTAATAACTTCAAATATTGGAGTACTACTAATTTTTTGTTTCCATTCTGCTTGTTTGCACGTTTTTATATATTATATTTTGGACTATGTTTCCTCTGCATTTTCATTGTTTTGTTCATGAGCTATTTTCTGTTAATAAATTTGTAGCCTTCCATAAGTTCTTATACATTACTAATCTCTAGTAGCGTTGTGGCATGGCTTATGTAACTTGCATTATTTAAAATTTTTGAGTGCATGTGGAAGTGGAAGTAGTCATTTTATCACACACATCATTGGATTTGCATGTGTTTTCTTATCATCTAGGGAAAATTGTTTGACTTTTGTTTCTTCCACAGCTTAAAGCTTTGACATCTTTATCCATGCTGCTCAAGCAAAAGACTGGAAAGGACATATTACCAATCATTCCTCAATGGGTATTGTTTTTACTCTTTATTCAAATTCACGGCAACATATGCATGTTATGGTGCATGGTATATGCTCTTCCTTGTAAGATATTTCAACAAAAATCATAGTTGAAGTTGTATTTTTTTCTTCTTCTTGTGTATTTAATGCTCACTAAGTCTTATTTATTTATTATAAGAATTACTATTTGAGTTTTACATTTTAGTGGTGCTATGATGAAACACCAATATGGATACTGGATATGAATATGTCCATACAGAGAATTGTGAAAAATTAGGATACGGATACATATTTGAGAATTGTGAAAAATTAGGATACAGATACGACAGAGATATATGTGACAAGCATTAATTTTTTTATTAAATAGTTGCAACTTATGATAACTAGTTACCCAAGCATCCATAATTTATATATTGAGAAAGAAGAAGGCATTATTCACACAAAAGGGGTCAAAACATATGTCATAAACTCCTGTTTTTTCTCACAATTATATTTCTATTTAAACTAAAAAAATGTCATATCCTAACATTTGAGGTGTGTCTAATACATGTCTAGGAGTATCCAAGAAGGATTGGTATGTTTCCAAAATTTAAGAAAAAAAAATGTAATTTCAAATTTTGGATGTGTTTAAAAGTATTGGACATGCATCTTGGGAGTACCTGAGAAGTATTGGTATCCAATACACATTCAATACATATATAGCTTCTTTGAGAAGTATCCATGTTGCTTAGCATGCCAAATTCTTCATTATGGTGGTTACGGGGGTTTTGAAGTTGGGAAGAAGGGAAAATGAGCTACATTAGAAAAAGAAGTGTATTTCCTTTTGGCGGCAGAAAACCTATGAATTTTAGGGTCTATGAATTTTAGGATGCTGGATGTAAGATTCGTTAACTGTTAAGTATATGCCTTTCGGGCTTCATATTTGTCATTTGAAATTCAAATTCTTGTGAATTTGATATCTTCTAGCTTCACATATACGTGCACCCAGGGAGAGAGTGAAATGGGCGGGGAGATTGTTGAATTCTAAGTTTTGGATTGAGATTTAAGTGATGCAGTAGCAGTAAAAGACAGAAAAAGAGGGTAAAGAGGGTTTGAGATTGAAGTGCGCGCGCGCATGCACACACAGAGAGAGAGAGAGAGAGAGAGAGAGAGAGAGAGAGAGAGAGAGAGATTGTTGTCAAATAAGATTGAAGTGGTGCAGTAAGAGAAAAAGGAGGAGAAATGCCTATATATTTACACATGTTTATATTTATAGGGAAATTATCACCCATGAAAAAAGAATAAAAGAAATTAAAAATGCTTTATTGATGTAGGTTTGCAGCATGTCCCTCCCAAGGAGTCAACGTGTGAACAAATCCATATATAATAATTTTTAACTAGGGATATCTCAAACTGACTTATTGATGTAGGTTTTGCAGCACTTGTCGCCCCAGGAGTCATATGTGAACAAGTTTACCTGTCAACACAAGGTGGTTCCATTTAGTGCAGCATTTCGAATTGGGTTGAGGGGATGGTGGTGGTGATAAGAGTTGCAAGTAGGAAATTAAGACTATTTCTTGGATCTCGATCCTGGTGACACATTCCGATATGCCAGTCATTGATAGGGAGAAGTGTCCTACATATCATAGGCTTAATAAATAGACACCCAAGCCCTCACCTAGGCACAAGTCTGACAACATAATAATTCTTTCTATAGAAAAATTACTGCTCATTGACACCATTATATTACTGTTGATGCAGATACAGAGTAGCACCCCCTCCCCTCAGAGAGAGAGTGAGAGAGAGAGAGAAAGAGATGACACAGGTTCACAACTGTTGTCGTTACACCATTGTATATTTGCTGTTATCTTGAAAACTTGTTTTTAAGAGTTGGTTGACTGTTAGTATTTATTTGAAATATTATTTATTTAGTATTGAACTCATTAGATAGTTTCTTCACAATTATTATTGTTCTATATGTGTAGTTTTTTCTGCTAAATCTAAAATGGACCTTTTTTCAGGTTGTATAAAGTTAATAAAACCGTTACGTTACTGCTAGCATTGGATTTTCATCTCTCAATTAATGAAGATATTACTTTATCATTACTTGAGTCACTTGAGTGTTGAAACGTTGGATGATAGTCACCTTAATGGACTTAATATAACACTAGCATTTTTTCAATGCTTTATGTTCAGATTTATTAATGTGACTTTTGGCTTCTTCTTTTATTTTATTTTTTTGGTTGATGTTGAGTATCCTGTGCGTTCTTGTGTAGGCATTTGAATACAAGAAGCTTTTGCTGGACTACAATAGAGAGGTTCGGCGAGCAACTAATGACACCATGTCTAATCTTGTCACTACTGTCGGGTATTGAGCTTATCTTATGTATAGTAAACTTATGCATGTTTGTTTGCTTTTCCCTTCGATATTCTACAAGCTGTTTGAAACTCCGTGGAAGTTAGCGAGAACATTTCTTTAATTCGTGTGGTATTATTTTTTACTGTGGGTGCTATAAAAGCAAAATGGTTTAAAACTAGTTCCAGTTTTGGCTTGCTTGCTAGAGTTTCCAATTCCAAAATTGGGGAAATTAGACCTTTTCTGTTTTCTTAAATTTATGATGTGATATTTCAATCTTTTTTATATGCTCGCAGCCATTGTAATATTTTTGAGCCCTATTTTGCCAGTTGTGTCATCCGGTGCAAGATGAATATTGAAGTCAATATTATTGCTGAATCCATTTCTTTGGGCCAGAGGTTTTCTTCATGTTTTCTGGGTTATTCGAGTGTGGAGTTCTTTTTGGTTATACTAGGTAGCATGTATATTACTTAAGTTTTCAACCTCTAATTCCCAATATAGTAACTTCTTTTCTTTTTTTTTTTTTTTTTTTTTTTTTTTTTGGTTTTCGGGTGCAAATAAAAAATTATAATAAATTGGAAGAAGTACAAAGAGAGGAAGATTAATTCTAAGCAAGAGAAGTAGAGTCAGAAAACTATGACCTGATCCAAGCAGCAGGATTATATGCTGTCATAATTCTGTAGCAAAACTGAAAAGTCTACTACACATTCTTTTCTTTTAAGAATTTATGAATGCTTACTAATTCCAGTTGCATGTGCAATGCCCTTTTATTGAATTTAAAATTTTGCAAACCTTCCATCTAGCATGTCAATTTACCCTATTTTAGTTTAAATTTCCTGAGAACCTGCTGGTGGAACTCTTATATGTTTTCTCAGAAGAGATTTAGCTCCCCATCTGAAGTCTTTGATGGGACCATGGTGGTTTTCTCAATTTGATCCAGTTTCTGAAGTTTCTCAAGCTGCAAAACAATCGTTACAGGTTTGCTGTCATTTCTCTTTAGCAGTAATACATGATTAATTTTAGGTGAACTTTAATCTGCATTTTATTATTATTTTTCATGACTTATCCCCCAATGGATATTGCACCAAAATACGAGACTGAATGACTAATGAGGTAGCGTAGACCAACCCATGGTATAGGATGTGAAGCAATTCATACTGCTTTATTCATAGCTCAAAGTTCCCACTATTATATTGAGTTATCAACTGCAAATATCAGAAAACAGGAATAAGATGACATGATTTCCATATATATATGTTAGAAAAATGAAATGGCGATTCCTATCCTTGGAATTACAACATAAAACAGAAAAAAGGGGAAATTTTTTATTGGAGTTAGTACGTGCCCATTGTCTCCCAGGCTATCACCTTCCTAATTTTATATGGAACTTTAATCATCTTTGGTCTGGACAACTTTAAGCCAAAGCAAAATTGCAAATTGCTTCTTATCATTGAAGCAATATAACAGTCCATTTTCCACATAACATAACAAGTTGGCAACTCACTCTCATAAGGCAAATCGTTACAAGGAAACCTTTCATGTAGTTTGTTCATGCATCTCTTTGTAATTGTCTGAAAATTGATGGGAAAAATGGCATCATTTGTGTCACTAGTATAAGTTTTAATCTTACTCTACATCTATGAATAACAGGCAGCCTTTCCAGCACAGGATAAGAGGCTAGATGCCTTGATAGTATGCACAACTGAGATATTTATGTATTTGGAAGAAAATCTAAAGCTTACTCCGCAGAGTATGTCTGATAAAGCTGTTGCTTTGGATGAATTAGAAGAAATGCACCTGCAGGTATGCATTCAGGGCTCTTTTTCAGCTATCCTTTATTTTTGGATTGAGTGAAGACTAATAATGTGTAAAAAATATACAAGCCTACAAGGTGTATATGAAAGAGAAATGGAATATGTTTTTTCATTTAGATGATTATATTACATTATTTTAAGCTCATGCATTTGATATTGCATAGCTAATGACAATTAGTTGAGTCAAGTTGAGTGTTTTTTCTCCTTAACACTCACTAAGGTGGGTTGCTGATTAATTAAGAATTGGAATTTCATGCGGATAGATATAAAATGCTCGATTTGCTTAATGTGAATAGAGTTCTTCTTAGTAATTGAATTTGGGGTTTGTTAGTGAAAGGGAGGACTTATGAAGGATTTTATTATTTCCAAGTGTGAAGAGTGGGAAATGATCCTGGGACCTTGGGATCTCCTTGAGTTTGGGGCTTGGAAGGATGTAATGGATGTGTTTTGGGATCTCCTTGAGACTTTTTTTTTTTTGGCCCCGCCGGGGGGGATCGGGTGGTTACACTCTTTAACAGCCCAACTCCAAATATGTGAGACCGCTTGCTGGTCTGCCCAACTTTCTGTTAAATGCCTCATTGGATCATAGTGGCTGCTTGGTTGCAGTTGGTTAGGTGTAGGCAGACTGTTTATTTTTCATTTTCCCCTTTAAACCCTTTTTCTTGCATTGGTGTTGTGGTGCAATCATAGTATTAAATATCATAGATATCGCTGATATATCTCTGTATCGGTAAGTTCCGATACGAATATCACTGACATATCTTTTTCATATTATATCGATGGATATATCGCGATATATCGGGAACTTTTATGAATAAAAAAGCAAAATATCGTTGATATATCGGCCATATCGAGATATATCATCGAGATATGTTGGCGATATATCAAATACATGTTCTTTATTTGATTACGACTATTATGGCTATAATATCAGTCATATCTTTGAATCGATATTGATATTTCCGATACGATCGATATATCGATGTTTTGGGACCCTCAATATATCCGTCAATACTGATATTTAATTCCTTGGCTGCAATATTTAATTTTCAAGTCTTTGACTGTAAATATCACTATAGCTCTGTTACTGTCATTGAGTTGGTTGTTTTAATGTTTGTTAGGTATCTTATCATTTTCTCCTGAATTTTTTTTTCCCGCTTCCTTGGATTGCAGGTGATTTCTTCATCATTGCTGGCATTGGCCACACTACTTGATATTTTGGTGTGCACACAATTAGAAAGGCCTGGTTTTGGAAACATAACTGCTGAACCAAAGCATGCTTCGAAGGCTAGGGCCACCGCTATTTCTTTTGCTGAAAAGTTGTTCTCCACTCATAAATATTTTATTGATTTTCTGAAGTCCCATAGTGCTGCTATCCGTTCAGCTACATATTCAGTTCTGAAGAGTTTCATTAAAAATATTCCTCATGCTTTTAATGAAGAAAATATGAAAACTCTTGCTGCAGCAATACTTGGTGCTTTCCAGGAAAAGGATCCAGCTTGTCATTCATCAATGTGGGACACGATGTTACTATTTTCTAAAAAGTTTCCCGAGAGTTGGACATTCTTGAATGTTCAGAAAACTGTACTAAATCGGTTTTGGCAATTTCTTCGAAATGGGTGCTTTGGATCACAGCAGATTTCTTATCCAGCTCTGGTTCTGTTCTTAGACACTGTGCCTCCTAAAGCAATAGCTGGAGAGAAATTTTTTCTTGACTTCTTCCAGAACTTATGGGCAGGAAGGAACCCATCCCATACGTCAAATGCAGATTGTCTAACATTTTTCCAGGCATTTAAAGAATGTTTCCTTTGGGGGTTGCATAATGCATCAAGGTGAGAGTTTGTTGAGATTTGCTCTGTCAATGATTGAAGCCGCTCTATATTTTGCTTAATCTTGTTGCCCGTGTACCCATTAGTTCTGGAAATTCCATTTCATCTTTATGCTGCAATGTTTGATTTATTTATTTAGGATTCTAATTGTGTTCTCTTCTCTAATACCAGATATTGTAATGGAGTTGATACGATTTATCATTTTCAAGTTACCCTTGTTGACAACATCCTTGTAAAGCTTTTGTGGCATGACTACCTGTTTGTCAGCTCAAAAAATCAGGACAGAGTCTTCTCTGGAAAGTCCAGGGATACATCTGCGGACAGCATTCAACATTTTCATGAAAAGACAGTAGAAACACTGAATATTAAGTATCCAATGAGCTACATGCAAGAAATGGGAAAATGCATTATTGAAATCCTTTCGGGCATTTATTCACTGGGAAATGTTCTGCTCTCTGCTTTTTGTGCAACATTTCAGGAGAATTGCCTGGAGATAATTCAGCAAACAGAGAACATAGAAAGACATGAGAGTGTTGAACGGATCATCAAACTTTTGTTATTGATGGAGCAACATTTAGTGCATAAAGGTGAAACTTGGCCCTTGATTCATTTAGTGGGACCAATGTTGGTGAAATCTTTCCCATTGATTAGATCACTTGTAAGTTACTATTGCACTACTACTTTGTGCCATTTTGACTCCTGTAATGGTTCAGACAGAATGAAGATAATCACTCGATTTGTTTAACTTCTATGAAGAGTATTTAGAGTTCTACCTTTGGACTTAATCATATCACAATTTCCACCATTGGTGTCACAAACATGCACGTAGGTATATGTGTACACACATGCACCGGCACTGCATATTGCACTGCAGGCTTGCTTACATCCTATTTCCTGTCACTAGAGTTGTGTATGCTGACTGTAATTGCACCATAAAGAGTTCCTACTGGGGCTGTATGTAGTATGTGTCATAGCATGGCCCTTGATTTCTTGCAGGTCACAATCCAGAGCAAGGTTGTTAGCCCGTGGAAATAAATATATTCACATATGGCTGGTATAGATGGAATATTATGAGTTAATATTTGCAGAAGAGTATTAGCTTGACTGAGATATCTGTGCATGTGCATAATGTGTTGAGTGTTTTGTTGAAGATAGAGAATTCGTGCTACATAGACTATTATATGTATAATCAAAGCTAAATTCTAGTGAAATTAACATGTGAGCTCCTCTTGTGTGGTTATGTTCAACCTTCCCTTTTGTAGAATTTTTACACAGTATATGTATGAATGAATCTTCTATATTTGCTTTTGATTTTAGTATTTATTGTGTATTTGATTTTCTTGACATCAGGACTCACCAGATGCTGTGAGACTTTTATCAGTTGCAGTTTCAATATTTGGACCACGCAAGATAATCCAAGAACTTATTTTCCACGATAAAGGGCATTCCTGTAGTTATTGTTCTGATGACAGCGACAGAGAACTGGACCAAGAGCATTTTATACATGTGTTCAAGGAAATATTTATACCTTGGTGTTTGCATGGAAATAATTCCTCCACCAGTGCTCGACTAGATCTCTTGCTTGCATTACTTGATGATGATTGTTTTGCTGAACAATGGTGTTCTGTTATCGCATATGCAACAAACCCTGAATGTTATGGAGCTGGGCCTGGGTCCCTCGACTACAACAACATGGCCATATTGGCTTTGCTCATAGAGAAAGCAAGTGAGGAAATTAAAAAGAGGAAGGAACTAGATTCCAATCATCGGCAAGGCTCCCACCCAGATCACTGGCATCATGAACTGCTAGATTCGGCTGCTGTTTCTGTTGCCTGTTCTCCTCCCCCCTTCAGAAATTCTGATGCTCAGTTTGTGCGGTATGTGAATGGAATGTTTTGGCATGATGCTTTTTTATTATGCCCACTTTGCATATTAGAAGTGATATCATGACTCAAATAAAATTGTTTTATTGCTCTCTCTCTCTCTCTCTCTCTCTCTCTAGTTGACAGTTTGTTAAATTGTTCAATCTGTTATATTTAATATCTTTCAAAATGTTCTATGTAAGCTATTCAGATGAATTAGAAATCTGTATCTAAGAGATCATTTCATATTTCATTCATTTATTTTGTTGTTGGTCATCATAATAGTGTTTCATTTGTGGGGGGTGGGGGGGCGGGGAATTTCTAACCAAGCCAAAAGCCAGGCATTGTGTCAAATTTCAGAATGGAACAACTGAAACTCTCAAAAATTAAACAAATAGTGAAAAAATCTGAACATCAGTTTGAAATCTAGTATTAAGGTTTACCTTCCTTTCATTTCTTAAGCTTTTCTCTCTCTCTCTCTTTTTTTTTTTTCTACTGAGATTAAATGTATAATTTAGGTACAATTATTACTTGATAAAAAAAAGTATAATCCAGGTAATTCGTTGAAATTGATTTACTGTTTGGATGATAACAATCATTGTGCTTGCCAAATTGAATTAAAAAATAAATAAATAAATAAATAAATTGAGCTCCTGATCGGCTGGTCCTTATGCAAGAAAAATGTAAGATCATGGATTTGAGTGATTTTGCACTCTTGACGTTTTTTCCTCGTCTTATGCTGCAGGGCTGTTCTTGGTGGTTCAACAGAAGACAATCAATCTTCTTTCTTATCCAGAAATGCAATGATCCTGATATTTGAGGAGGTTTTTAAAAGGTTACTTACTTTTATAATGGAGTCTTCTTTTGCTTGGGTTAGAGATGCAGGTTCTTTATTAACTGCTGGAGCAAACTATCCATTGCCAGAATCTAAATCTTCTATCAACATGCTTGAGATGGCTCAGTTTGCGCTTGAAATACTTGATGATAGCTTCTTTTGCTTAAAGACATTTAACGAAGAAAGTGAGATAGTTACAGGTATTTCAGCTGCATTGTTTATGTTCGACTGGGAGTATAGCATGACGAAAACATCAGATGATGCACTTGATGATGAATCAGTGAAATGTGTCAAGGCCAGGTTGGATTTTAGTGAATCTGTGCATGCGTTTCATTGTAAGATCAGTAATCACTTCTGGAAAAGCCTCAGTAAACAGAAACGGAAGAGATTGGGAAGTATTTTGATTCAATCTATCAGGTTTGCCATCTTCAAGGAAGGTCAATTAAATACTGACAAAATCTCGTCTTTGTGCTGCCTGTGGATGTGCGAAGTTCTTGAATGTCTCTCTCAGGACCAATATGAGGAACAAGATCTGTTAGACCAGTTTCTGAGCAAGGGTGATTTGTGGCCTTCATGGATCGTGCCCAATCTCAGCACTGGAAAGGGATCAGTTGGCTTAAATTTTGAAAATGTTTCTACTGATATTAATGTGAGTGGGATTTTTTAAATAGTTATTCTTGCTTGCATGATGAGATTTGTATAGTGGTGCATTATTTATTTTTCCTAGTTGGTGGTTTCTTGAGGATCATCTTGCGTTTTACATTATTGGTCTCATGGCAGCATGTGTTAGTTGGTGCTCTTAATCACAAATTAAGCACTTATAGATATTGTACATGTAATCTTTCATAAAAATATAGTTTATAGCTGGATTACTTATAAATTGCATATACTTACTGAGTGCAGACACATGGGAATCACAAGTTTGCTGCCGTCGTTGACAAGCTTATCGTAAAAATTGGAATCGATAGAGTTGTTGCTGGTTGTATTTCACCTACTTCATCTTCATCCAAGGAAGCAACAAATGAATTTGTCACTTCTCAACCTCATTATTCTCGACCCTGGCTAGCTGCTGAAATATTATGCTCATGGAAATGGCAAGGAGGAAGTGCTCTGGGTTCTTTCTTACCCTTACTGGGTGCATATGCAAAGAGTGGAAATTATTGTCCCGAGGAAATCTTGTTAGATTCTATTTTTAACATTCTGCTTGATGGTGCTCTTGTTCATGGAGCAAGTGGTGAATTGAGTTTTTTCAATGTATGGTCTACCTCAAATGGTGAAGTGGAGAGTATTCAAGAATCCTACCTGAGAGCTCTTGTATCTTTACTTTTTGCTCTATTTAAGGATAATATATGGAAGAAGGACAAAGCTCTGATACTTTTCAAACTACTTGTTAATAAACTGTACATTGGTGAAGCAATAAACACGAATTGTTCGAGGATTCTTCCTATAATTGTGAGTGTTCTTATTCGACCTCTACACTGTGAAAGCATTGAATCTAGTGGATCCAGTAGAGATGCTCAACCTGATTCTTTTGAGGAGAATCAGATGCAAGATACTATTAAGGACTGGCTCCAAAGAGCTTTAATGTTTCCACCATTGGTCACATGGCAAACAGGACAAGGTAATGAATGCTTTCTTAAAATCAATGTGCATTAATTATTCTTTCACAGTATAATAGATACATATCAATGTGTAGATCTGAGGATCAAATACCATTACTTGAGATGCATGGAGTTTAATACATAAATAATGAGTCCTACCCAAGAATTTATAACCATTCCAACAATCTATTTGCCCATATTATATTGACTTGCATGGTAGAAGGTCAATAGAAAACGCTATTATGTAAATTTTTGGTTTTTAGATGTAGGAAGCATCAAGTGGCTATGTGCACGTCCCTGTGCATGTCCCTTTTGCAATGAAGGGCCATTGGTGGTTGTACTTATAATCCCTTTTTATTGATATCTTTATTTCCTATTTAAGTTATGGCGTCTGTGTTACCATCTGATTTCTTCTTGTAGATATGGAAGAATGGTTTCAGCTGGTTATATCCTGTTATCCTTTAAGTGCTATAGGAGGAGCAGATGCATTAAAGCTTGAGAGAGACATCAGTTCTGAGGAGAGAGAACTTTTACTTGATTTATTTCGAAAGCAGAGACCTGGTGCTGGGGTATCAATTGGGGCTAACCAGCTGCCAATGGTGCAGATGTTGCTCTCAAAGCTAATGGTAGTTTCAGTTGGGTATTGCTGGAATGAATTCAATGAAGAGGATTGGGAGTTTGTATTGTATCAGTTGAGGCGGTGGATTGAATTGGCAGTTGTGATGATGGAGGATGAAGCTGAAAATGTGAATGATGCTGTCATGAACAGTTCTTCTGATACCTTAGAAACTACACTGAAGAGGCTGGAGCAAACTGTTTTGGCTTCAGACCCCTATCCTATAAATATTGCTAGAAATGCCCTTTTTGCATTTTCTATATTTTGTGGTCTTGTTGGACTCCAAGTAGAAGAAAATGCTGATAATTCGAACGTTTTGAGAAGAGAAAGATGGGATCCCATCAAAGATCGGATTCTAGAAGGAATTCTCCGCTTATTCTTTTCTACTGGTGTTACTGAGGCCATTGCGAACTCCTGTAGTCATGAGGCTTCATCAATTATAGCATCAACCCGACTTGATCATCCTCATTTCTGGGAGTTAGTAGCTTCAAGTGTTGTTAACTCCTCACTTCATGCTAGAGATAAAGCAGTGAAATCAGTTGAATTTTGGGGCCTAACCAAAGGGCCCATTAGCTCTTTGTATGCTGTCCTTTTTTCCTCCAAGCCAGTTCCTTCTTTGCAGTTTGCCACTTATGTTATTCTTTCAACAGAACCTGTTTCACATTTGGCTATTATCAGAGAAGATGCTGCTGCCAACCAGGATTCTTACCGTCTTGATTTGTCTTCAGAAGAAAATGTCCAGTTGTGGGATGAAATATCTTGCATGATCAAGAAGTTCCCATATGAGATTCTTGAAATGGATTTGGTTGCGCAGCAACGGGTAAATATACTTCAATCAATAGGAATCTTCTCTGCTTTGTTATTTCTCAACCATATTTTTCTCTTTAGTCACATAATTTTTTTCCTTTTTTCCTGTTAATGTTTGACGATGGCTGTGATATGCTAATAACTACTTCAAATCGGCAGGTAAATGTCTTCCTTGTCTGGTCTTTATTGCTATCACATCTGTCATCTTTACCATCTTCGTCATCTGTAAGAGAGAGATTGGTTCAGTATATACAAGATTCTGCTGATTCTACAATATTAGATGGCCTTTTCCAGCATATTCCTTTGGAATTGTGCATGGCACATATCTTGAAGAAGAAAGATGTAGAGCTTCCTGCTGGGGTTTCAGAGGCTGCAACTGCAGCATCTCGTGCCATCAAAACAGGTTCATTATTGTTTTCTGTGGAATCACTTTGGCCTGTTGAACCAGTGAAAATGGCTTCACTTGCTGGTGCAATATTTGGTTTGATGCTTCGTGTTCTTCCTGCTTATGTTCGAGGTTGGTTTGGTGATTTACGCGATCGTTCTGCATCATCTGCAATTGATTCCTTTACAAAAACATGGTGCAGCCCTCCTCTAATTGCAGATGAACTATCTCAGGTGTGTGTAATTCAAATTCGATCATTTGTTTTCTAATGACCAAAGAGATTAATGTTATGAAAAGTTTAAGTGTTATACTTATAATATAGACTGAGACTTATTTCAAATCACACGAATTTTAAATTTTAATCTTTTGAGTTTCCTTTAATCTCACTCTGGATGAGTAGGTAAGATTTCTTTAGGAATTGCAAAAATAATGGTATTCAAAAAAATAAACAAATACTTAATATGACGTACTTTTCAAGAACAGTCATTTTTCATTAATCTAGCTTTCAGACACACCCCTATTGTCTATTCCATGTTCTGTCTTGTTAAAGACACCCTTGCTTTGGATGGTAGAGTCAGATTGGTGCTTTTGTTTTTTTAATACTTATGATGACATAGCTTTTGGGATATTGCATTCCTTGTTGCAGATCAAGAAAGCCAGTTTTGCTGATGAGAACTTTTCAGTTAGTGTTAGCAAATCAGCTAATGAGGTTGTTGCTACATATACAAAGGATGAGACAGGAATGGATTTAGTTATTCGTCTTCCTGCATCCTACCCATTGCGACCTGTGGATGTTGATTGTACAAGGAGCCTTGGCATTAGTGAAGTGAAGCAGCGGAAATGGATAATGTCTATGATGTCATTTGTTCGTAATCAGGTACTTGCTTTGGATGTTATTGACTCATATTTTTGGCATCATGCTTCTTCCTTTCCTGCAAACAAAAAGGCTTAGATTAAATGTCCTTCATGCTATGTGTTAGACATGATTTGATCATGGTGGCATTTGGACCACAGCAGCACTTACAAAAGTCAAGCAGTTTAGGTCTGACACAAGCAGTGTTTACTTTTAAAAGGAAGAAAAACACAACACAAACAAAAGATCAACTATGACAAAAACCAAAAAGACAAAAAAAACAAAAAACAAAAACAAAAGATCAGCTATGGTGCCTCTAGTAAATTTGGGAAGGCCTGAGGGAAGGGCAGAAATGGCATGAATAGGATTAGTAGGAGGAAGCAAATGATCCCAGGCAGTGTCAAACTTTCTTGCCAAGTACATTATATTATTGCATCTTTTCCAAAAGTGTTATGGTGCCTTGCAATCAATGTTATGTCATAAGTATTGCACTAGTTAGATCTGTACTCGGATTTGATATGCCAAGTGTACTTAAACTGTTCTCTTCTTTTAGATTTAGCATGATTTGTTGCCTTATTCTTAACTTGAATAATTGTATCACTAAGTCTGGATGCTGATAATTTGCTTTACTTGTGTGAGGCAGAATGGAGCCTTGGCTGAAGCAATACAGATATGGAAGAGCAATTTTGACAAGGAATTCGAAGGTGTTGAAGAGTGCCCTATCTGTTACAGTGTCATCCACACTGCCAACCACAGTCTTCCTCGCCTTGCTTGCAAGACCTGCAAGCACAAGTTCCATTCAGCCTGCCTCTACAAGTGGTTCTCAACTTCTCACAAGTCAACTTGCCCCTTGTGCCAGTCTCCATTCTGATCTTTGCAATTCAACACATAGCATAGTAGTTAATATTTTGGTGACTGGAGACTTAGTCTATAGTTGTAGGCTAGGCTAGGCTTGGTTTCACTCATCCGACTCTCTAACTGACAATTTTGCACTAAGAAGTGGATGTCGTTTCCGTCGGAAAATTTGGAGCATACATTTAGAGCACAAAACTGTAAGCTCTCTCTCTCTCTCTCTCTCTCTCTCTCTCTTAATCACACACACACACAAACACTCCAGTATTTGATTTCCAAATATTCAATGATTGTAGTTTCTGGTCTGGTTGGTGGTTGGCTACAAAACTTCCTTGGAAATCAGAGTGCATATTGTCAAACTCAGTTCTCCCTGCATCGTGTGTGCGCCATGTTGAAATGGTATTTTCTTTTACTATAATGTTTTGTATGTGTGATGTGAACTTTTTTTTTCTTTTAGTCTACGTAAGAATTCAACCCCTAACCCCACCCTTCAATGCGATGCCTGCACTAAAAAGCATTTAGCATTTGCATAACCGTGTGGGTGGTTTCATCGTAATGTTGAATGGGGCTGAATTTGGTTGGAATTTCAAAATCTTGAAACTCGTCGCAAGGTTTGAAATTTTAAACCAGAGTCCAATCTTTTAGCAAATATATAGAGCTAAGAAGCATTTGCATCTCATCTTTTATTCTTGGAGAATTTTAGTATATTGAATGTCATTGCCAACTAAGGTGGTGTTTGAAGGTGGTGTTTGGTGTAGCTTTTTGGGAGGCTTCAAATGGACTTCCTAGCCTTAAAAGTCATTCTAGGAAAAAAAATTGTGTTTGGTGAAATCTTTAAAATGGACTTTTATGAAAAGTTGAAGCATAACTAACACACTTTTTAATACAAAAAATCTTTAAAATATGCACATGCCAAACACTTTTTTTAAAATGACTTCTTAAAATGTCCATCCCAAGAATCACTTCTTCACAAATGACTTTCTATTTTACGAAGTTATGACAAATGCTACCTAAGTGGATGGAGAGTTTACATTAAGGTTTTGAATTTTGTTCTTGATGTCAAGTTTGGGTCCTGGTTAAAATTAAGTTAACTTCTGTAAGTTTTGGAACATTAAAATTGTCAACAAAGTGGAGTTTTGAATAGAATAAGGCTAAGATTGGTTGGGATTTCAAATTTTCAAAAATCTTGGAAATTCCAAATTTTTAGCTACATATAGAACTAACTTGGCTGTCTATATCACACTCATTATACCTTCGTCTGTATATTGAAGTTACTTCTGTACTCATTTTATTTGACCATAATTTAGTTAGCAGTACCATTTCCGAGCCTGGTTTGGGGAATTGTGGTTATGTCCTTTAGACATTCTCTGCATGAGCGCACACCCCCAAGTAGATACATTTATATACTGAAATATAAATGGTGGAGAAAAATACAAAGAACGGTTAATGTGCTTATGCAACAAGTTGTTTTAATTAACTGGTCTTGTTCCCTCGGTATTCATTGTATATAAATGCAATGAAACTTTTTAAACACCTGTTAATATATTGTCTGCTTTAGTTCTTTTACTTTTTTGGGTAAAACATGTCTGCTTAATTTTGTAATCACTGCATTGGCGCCCTTCAATTTATGCAGATTAGCTGGTTATGCAGGAATACATGATTCAGGCCAAGGTGATTTACACCTGTCACTGGTTCTGCAGGCACAATTGATTCAGGCCAAGGTGATCGCATCGGCTTAATTATAATGTTGGAACATTGGAGTTCACAGAGAAGAGACTTACTAGCACCAGATTTCTTACTGTAGAGAATGTAAAATTGCTTTAATGTTATTCAAGGGCTGTTAGGTTAGGAATACAGAAACGAGAAAGTTCTCATTGATTTTTATGTGGTATTTATGTAGTTAACTGGGTGACATATAGTAAATGTACAGTTGAGATTTCAAAGGCTGTTTGGTTGCTATACAGAACAAGAAAATTGTTTTTGATTTTGTGGTGTAATTGATGTTAAAGTTGACAGCTTAACGTTCAGTAATGTACAGTCTTGAGATAGATATATATTGTCACGTTATAAAGTGCACCTTATGCAATTTTGTGTAAGGTGACTTGTGTAGAATCCATTGCGACAACAATCAGAGTGATCCTGGTCAGTTTTTGAAAAATATCACTACGAAAAATTGTAATTTTTTTGTTCTTTAAAATGTCACTTTTGTTCTTTAAAATGTCACCAGATTTTTCTGCTTGGATTTTTGAGAAACCGATCATTGGATCACTGTGATTTTTGGCGAACATAAAATTTATAAATAGTTCATCTAAGCTAACAGTAGATTTTTCAAACTATCCTGCAATGGGCTAAATATAGGTCATTTTACGCAAGGTGCACCTTATAGTATGACTATATATATATATATATATATAAATGTTCTAGTGAGCATATGCGTATTTTAAGCTAAAGTAAGCAAAGAACACAAACCCTTGGATTGGAATCTTGAGATGAATCTTCCATTAAGTGAATGAGAGTCTATTATATATATATAAGGAGCCTATTATAAGGCGCACTATTTTGCATAAAAACTTATAGGGTCAAGTTTCCCTCATACCCTATTTTGACACCTATATTTACACCTCATTTTTAAATACTCTTGTAGGTCGAATATTTTGAGAAACCGACTGTTAGATTAGATACTTATCTTATGTTTGTCATGTATAAAAAAAAAATTGGAGTGATCCAACGGCTAGTTTTTGAAAAATATCATTTTGAAGAATTATTTTTTTTTTTAGTAATTAAAAATATAATTGTTTTTTATAGTGATATTTTTTAAAATCTAACCGTTGGATCACTATGATTTTTGGTATACATGATATGCATAAGAAATGTATTGAATCCAACGGACGGTTCGTCAAAATATCAATCATAGATAGTAATTTGAAAACGAGGTGTAAAAATAGGTGTCAAAATAGGGTGCAAGGGAACCTGTCCCAAACTTATAATAGACTCTCTATATAATTACATAAGCATATATATAATTTAGATCTTAGGCATCAGAATATCAGATCCACCCAATGGTGAGCCTGGGATGCTGATGTGGTGATGTCAGAGTTGGGTACTGGATGAAGTAGATGAACAGAGCCGAAAACTTTGTGGAAAAACAAAGGGAAGATTGTTGTTTTCGCATATGTACTTAAAATTCAAAATAAAATAAATCTGGCCTATAGAGAGAAACCAAATGATCCCTTATCATCCTCTTACCTCACGTACATCCTGGAATCCTTTGCTTGAGAGAGATTTATAATGCTTTCGAGTTCACCCTCATTCATATTGGTGAGATCGATCTACATGACCCAGCTATCTTACAAATGTGACATAAAAAGAGTGAATCAGCAAACTGGCTGTTACACATCAATTTAAAAACCAGCATATCAGAAGAAAAGGGCAAAACACTTTTCATTGCCAAAAATCCTTGGGATCACTGCACAATCTACATTGGGGTTCTTGGAATGTTCGGTAATGTAACAAATGTAATAACAATCTTGGTTGTGGAGCTAATCAGCTAGTTACCCAAAAAGGCAAAAATGTGAAGGAGAGAATTATAAGGTTAGCATAATAATATCAAACATGAAGAAATCAGGCTTGGGGGAAACCAAAAAACAAAACCTTTATTGGAGATGTGAATTTCTCACAAGCATTGAAATCCAGAAAATGAAAATTGTACATATGGTACACTGTCCTTCGACACTATTCCAATGGGGATTAAAAGAATGTATTCCCCAACCAAAAGGAAATTCAGTCACTAACCTCACTGCCGAATCATCACGAAAAATATTCAACAAGGGCAGTATTACATTATACCGGTAAGGAAAAGAGCAGTACCATGTTATTATAAATATTTTTTCAACTAAGGGGATCAAAAACCAGAGGCCATGAGATCAAACAATCAACTCTTTTAGCAGCGTAATCTTTATGAAACTTGTCAAAAAAAAAAAAAACACTATCTTATGTCAGTCACCGCATCAAAGGAAATAACCACCTCATCTCTGCTCCATTTCCATTTGAGAGGTAGTATACCTTCTTCCAGCCTTCCTCTGAAAATGCTTCACGGTGTACTAGTCTTTGCCTGCCATTAATAACAATACAAAAGCTGAGAATATGAAGTATTTGGCAATCTTAGCAGTATCACAAGGAACATAAAAAGTTGCTAGGTTATGGATTTCAGCACTTGCAGAATGTGCTTTGAAAACCTGTCTAAATTAATTCACTCAAGAAATCAACATTGATACAATGAGAGCAAAATAAAATTGTTGGGAAAATTACTCTTAACAATTGTGATGATGAGTTCAAACCCAATATGTAATTGTTAATAATCTTCTAGTCCCAAACTTAATATGACAGGATTGTTCATTATACATACATACATACATACATACATACATATATATATATATATATATATATATATATATATATATATATAT
>JAESVK010000152.1:315436-335247 GCA_017140935.1 Hamamelis virginiana | reverse complement strand
TATATATCACAGACAATTAGAGTAGCAAAGGATGAAGTGAATCCATGCGCAAGAGATGACTGAAAGCAAGTACAGATTAAATCCATACCTGTTCAATATTTAACTTCTTGGCACAGTAATATCAGAGATATTTGCCAAGCAATGCTTACTATATTCAAGAACCTCATTCCCAAGTATTCAATTAAATCTAGGAGTTTAGCTCACAATGTATTTTAGTACTATACTAATTTTGTATTTGAAAGGGGAAAAAAGAGAGGAAAAGAGGGAGGGAGGGAGGGAGGGAGGGAGGGGGGGGAGGGGGGGGGAGGGCACCCCGTTGTGGGGGGAGGGAGATATAGCCATGCCCAATGTATTATGTAACAATTTATCATTTTTGTGATTGAAAATTTCTCTATTTCCAAAATTAATACTTCAAAAATTAATGAAGTAAGAAAAATAGTCATTTAATGACAGAATTTTGAACCAGGACCATCACTATAAAATGTTTATAATTATGCCACAAAATGCAAGAGTTATTCATTAATACTTCGAGAATTGCTTTGCTGGAGTTCAGAATGCTGAGACAAACAACTAATAAACTATGCTATTCCACCCGATGAAAACTTTGAATTAATTTATGTAAGCATGATTTTTACAGTAAGAACTAGAAAAATTGCCAAACCAGACTCTAGTGTGCATAAAATAATATACAATTATGTTAAACTTTCACATTACTAATGCTACTGAAGTAATAATGCCTCGGATTGCTTTGTGAGACGTTTTAATAAAAAATGCTTTAAGATCCACCACTATGCGGTGCAAGTGAAATATTTAGCACTATTGTTTGTACCTCACAAAAAGTTCCTGTACAGTGTCCTTGTAATAAGTCTTTTAACATGCTACAGACATCAGATTAGATTGACCTTCATCATATCTATTTAGTTACAAGAGCATCCTCAGATTCTTCAACTTTAATTACAATATTCTCAAGAGTCCCGCCGCAGCTTCAGAGAGGAAGAAAAAGGGAAAACAAGTTGACGATGAAATACTCAAATAGGGCCTTTGAGGAGAAGGAGGAGAAAAACTGAATGTATTATCACTTCTGTACAAGTGAATGGTTTATTACATTAAAATAAACATTTTAACATTAAAAAAACAAGTGAGAAAAATATATAATGACCCAACAGTTCAGGGAACCCTAAACTCAAATTCACCACATATATAGCATTAGTTTTAATATCCCAACATGAACCCAACCCAAAATTTTCTTTCATCTTACCAAAACTATCTCAATAGGGTGCAGCCAGTTTACTCAAATGACCTGACCAATTGTCACCCCTAGCCAACTAGCCTTCGTACAACCATTTATAAGAAACCAAACCTTTAAAGCCAACTCTGGGGCAGACTGACCTCCCCTATCTCAATAGGGTAGAGTCAAGTTACACATATGACCCATCCCATCACCACACCTAGCCAGCTAGTCCTCCTACAACTATTCATAAGAAGATAAAATTGTTAAAGCAAACTTAGGGGCAAGCTGATCTCAAACAAAGATTGGACGACCACCATTCACATTTTTCTTTTACGATGTCAAGGATAAACCCAACCCCATTCACATCATGTATTTTGAGTCATAACATATTACAAACTTGAGAGAAACAGTGAAGTAGTAAAAGATATGGAAAAAGCTTTCTGAATATAGGCATCTGCCTGAATACAACACAAAAGATGCTTACCCATCATGACTTGTTGGTCTATTATCCATATGGTATTTGAAGGTTAGGGACCTCCTGTCCGGCAAGATTGGAATTTTGTGTTTATATTTTAATGCCTTGATTTAGAATAAATGTCAAGTTGTGTGTTTATCTCATACTAATATTTTTTTCAATTAGAAACTCGAAAGTTCAATATCCAAAACTGCAGGAATATAATCAATTATATCAAATTCACAACCAGCAAAAGATACTAAATAAGTTCAATTAAGCATTAGTAAGCAATCATCTATCCATGTGACACTACTGTATAATAAAATTTGGAAAGCTGAAACCTTAAATTAGGATAATGTATAAGCAATATCACCAACCAGGCAAGCAGATAGATTTAGTAAACATACCTAAGGTAGTAGTGGCAAACAGTTGCAGCTTCGTCTAAACTGTAGCGAGGTAAATTAATACGAGCATCCACAGGAACATTAGGCAATTCTTTACGTAGCTTCCCCACTGCTGTTGAATGAGAGAAAGCACCCACCATCATGTCATTGTGCATCATGGATCGAAATGTATTCACCTGCAAAAGATATTTGACAACTTTTATCACATTACGCTATTTATCACGGTTCAATAGAGAGAGAGAGAGAGAGAGGATTGGGAAGTGTTTTAGATGTGCTACTATCTACAGCCCCCTAAAACTTCCTTCTTTCGTGAATCAAAAGGTGATAATATTCAACAACATATATCCAGTCAAAAATCCATAGGAAAAAAACTTTGTTGCATATATCATCTGCAGAATATAGTAAAAAAACGTAACTAACCATTGTGAGTTCTCTAGCATGTATCGGTCGGCAAGAACGAACGGTTACTGGTTCCTCATACTCACTGAATGTAAACCAGTTATTATACTGGAGACAAGTAACATCATCAAATAACAGCATATTATGGATGATGTATGAGAGAACAGTAACAAAATTATCCAAAGAATTTAACATTATACGAAAAAGGGAGCTGATGCAGAAATCGTCTCACTTGATCAATTGCTATAAGCACAGGGATATCTTTAACAAGTGATAATTCCTTTCTCAAGCGAACAACCACTCCAACAGCAGCTTGTGAGTAAGTCAGTCCTGTTTGAATGAGGTCATACAGGGTTGAACCTTCAGGCATTGCCATGGAATCAACCCCTTTCATCCATCCAACACCAGCGCCCTCACCCAATGGAATAGGATCAAATATTTGGCATGGTAACTGTTGCAAGCGGGATTCATTCCATTTCAGAAAATCCTGGAGAGATATAACATCATAAGAAAAATAGAAACCCAATACATGTACTTGACACCTGTAGAACCAATCAAAAAACAAGCAAATCATAAAATCCTTTCTTATCTTTGAACGACCCATTGCTAAGCTAGTATTAAAATAAAAAATAAAAATAAAAAAATTAGTAGGCAAAGGGCAACATCATTCTCCAAATCTTTCTTAATTACTAGAAGCGACAAGTGCATCAAGATCAAAATCTATAAAAACCTTTCTCAACTTTCAAGGAGCCATTGTAAGTAGGTACCAAGAAAGCAGCGCGGGGGCAGAATGGGGAATTATTATCCAAACTTTTATTAATTACTAGAAGTGACAAGTGCATAACTGTTGGACTTTTACGGGGCTTGGCCTGCTTTAGCATTAACTCACCATTTGGGGATTTGGAGTTAGAGAACAAATAATCCAAGAGCTGCATTAATGCCATTGTTCAATTTTCTCGTTACATATTAAAATAACAACTAAATAGTGCAAGATTAAACCAATGACTTTCTAATGACATTTCTCACTTACCAGAGGAAAAAAAAAGGGGGTGGGGGGTGGGGTGGTGTCATATGAAGCACTTTCAAGGACGCAAAACAATAAGATATCACCATGTTTGGCCATGAACTCCGAAAACAGTTTTTAGTTTTCTGAAAACATCTGTTTTCTCTTACTTTCTGGTCTTATTTTCAACGAATAAGTAAGCCGAACATATTTTTAAGGTTTTCTTTTTTCTTTTTTCTTTTTTTTTTCCCCTTGAAAGCAGAGAACTGTTTTGCCAAACTCTTGTCAGACAACTAATTACCACCTAAAAAATCAACAGCTCGCAACAAAGCACAAAATACCACCACTAGCTCCAATGAAATCGATATCCAAAATTAATTGAATTTTTTTTTCTTTTTCTTTTTAAGTCTTTTATAGCAATATATACTGTCGATGAGCTGTAAGCCATCACTGATTTCATAATAATCATAGATTGGATAAATGAAGTTAAAAAGGAAAAGAGAGAAGGAGAGAAAAAAAGGGAAGGGGGGGGGGGTTGTTTCATATGCTGCATGACAGAGTCACTAGCACTTCATGCTTGTAGTATGTGATTAACTACCACATTTCAGCGCAGGATTACAGATCAGTTAAAATTAATGGAAAAAATAAATTAACCCTACTACTTTATCTTTTTTTTTTTAATTAATTAAAAAAAAAAAAGGCTACAGAGATTAACAGTGCCCCACTTATGACAATTCTTTCATCGTATTATTTAAAAAAAAAAAAATTCATCATATTCCGCCAAGGAAAGGTTAACATTCTTACCTGGAGAGTATTTGCGGCCTGAACAGGAGTATCCCAAAGATTAGTTTGTGGGTTTTTATAGAAAAATCCTCCATGAGTCCATTCTCGACCTTTGGGGACATAAAATACCAGCCAACCTTCCTCACGAGCCCAATGAACAAGCATTGCAAGTACTATACTCTTCCCACAGCTAACAGGACCATCCAAAAGAATCTGCTTTCGAACTTTTGAACCTGAAAATATTTAATGCCAGCAAAAACAGCAGATTCTGAATGTGACCCATCATTTAGAACTTTGATGCATCGCCGTAGGCTTTCATGTTTAAAAACATTGCATGTAATTTACATTGAATAAAATAATTTCAAGTGTTCACAGTTCTTATTAATATTTCAAATTTCAATGAGCAGCACTTAAATTCAGTGAATTGAACAAACTGGAGAAGATATTATACCATCCTAAACAGATACGGAATTTTTTTTTTTTTTTAATGAAAAGTCCTAAACAGATAATTACAGCCATAACTTTGCAATATTCCTAAGCGAATATAATATTTCAAAATTTCATTTTTCTTTTTATATGGTGGTAATGGAGTAGCAATAAAATTCAATAAAAATAACAAAGTAGGGAATTTATTGTACTGCATAAACCCTAAACAAGTAAATAGAAATAGAAACCTCACCTTTACTGTCAGAGGACCGCAATGGCGGATCAACGACACGTCTGAAATTATCACGAAGATCCAAAAAGCTCTGCCGAACAAGCAATGCACTTCGCTTCGACTCTTCAAACTCCTTCACCATTCCCACTGGCAATCCCTCCGGCAACGCCGCATTCAATTTCTCCATGCTGCTCAATCCAAAAAATCAAATACATGTATACAAACACCACAAAACCAATTTTAGAGAGAGAAATAGGAAAAACACACACATATAGAGAGAGAGAGAAGGTGGGGAAGAAGGGGACCTGAAGTTGATGTAACTGTTGGAGTCATTTCTGGTGAGTTGAGAAAGGGAAGTTGCAGAGGTAAAGAGAGGACGACCGTTAGGGCCCACATCGAGAGACTTGTCATTTTCGTCCTCGGCGAGGTGGCGGGCGCGGACGTCTTCTTCCAAGAAGTCAGGGTCACGGGCGTCACCGCCCGCAGCGGCGGAGGTATCTTCGGTCTTGGAATCGGACTTGGATTTAGACTTGTTGGCCTTGGAGAGAGAGGATTTGGTGGTCTTGGACGAGTAATTTGAAGACGAAAGCTTCGTGGCAGCAGGGATTAGAGCGGCTGAGAAGTTCGACAGGCCTTTCGTCGCCGTGAGAGCCGCCGGAGCCGCCGCTCTGAGAAGGGACCGCAACATTTCTTCTGAAGCTCTGTGACTCAGGCAAGAGAGGCGCTTCGATGTTGAAGGCGAAGTGTGCTGAAACTCGTCCAATAAGGGTGAAATTGGTATTTTGGTGATAATTTGAGGGTATTAGAGTCACTCAAATAATAAGTGATTGACCCTCCACGACAGGAGAATTGGGCTTAAATTTATAAAGTTAACGTCATACTAAACTGGGCTTGAGTAGGTCCTTTTTATTTGGTTTTCTGAGGGCCCAATGTCCAACTACGGTGCCGTTTGGATAAGTTACCATTTTTTTTTTTTTTTTTTTTTTGTTGAAGTAGAAGCAACTTTTTGCTTTAATTATCAATTTTTTAGAAATAAGAAGTACGTTTGGAAGTCTCAGTTGCTACCTGTTTTAAAAAGCAAAAAACAAAAAACATGTTTGGATACCACAAAATAGGAGAAGAAATAAAAACATCAAAAGTCATTCATCCACTAAAAAGGTCCATCTCAAGATTAAAAATACATATATGTCAAACGCGCAATAAAGAAGAGCTACAAATAACAATATGATGCATTCCAAATGTTAATGACACATAAACATTTTGATTTGCTGCCCACATATCTTCGGCAATTTCATCGCGAACACCAACCATATAACGTAACTAAGTTTGGGTAACATTTATCTCAACATTGTCTTCAGATGTGCTAGCTGCTACATCTGCATCACTCTGTGGGTCAATGTCATTTGTCCCATAATCATCAAACATCGCATCTCTAGCTGCATTTTTTCTTATAAAGTTGTGAACAATACAACATACAATGACTATGTATTTTTGTCTTCGCAAGCTAGCACCACCTTAAATCTGACTTTTGACTCTAATGTGGGTTTTTAAGATATTAGAACAGCAATAAGTACCTCTCTTACCATAAAATTTAAGTGCTTGAGCAGAGAATGTCATGGAGAATGCTCCAGCTAGCTACATCATCTATTATGAGACTCCTCAAAAATAATGCTCAGCTATCCAAAAGCACTGTTTTGCATGGAGGCATGCAACTAGGCATTAAAACTTGTTCATAACTTCAAATCCCAAACTACAATAATAAAAAGGAATAAAGCAACCTCCAATAAGCAACAATTAGAAGGAAAAAGCAACCTGCTAAATGTGAATTTTGGAATTGGAATGTGCACGTATGAAGGAAAACATCAAATTGGGAAATGGATCAAAGAAGTTTGATGCTTGAAAGATTTTAAGGTGGATTTATCAATTTTCAGCACATCAATTGTAACGGGTAATTAGAGAGCTTCAATGGTCTACAAAAGCACAAACTTAGCACATCAATTAACACAAAATTAAATTGGGAAATACCAACAAAAGCACCAGCAATTCAAGTAAGTTACAGAACCAATTTTAATTGAAAATCAAAACCCGTTTCAGAAATTTAAATTCAAGTACTACACACCAATCTTCAGCAAAACACAATTCAAATCACACCCCAAAATCCAATTTTCAGAAAGCATTAGAACCTTTGTACTTTGAAGGAGATGGTTCCAGCAAGAGCATCGAGGTGATAATGGAAACTACACAGATGTATTATTTCTGTAGCAAAGCAAGGGACTTTCAAAAACATCATACCCAAAATAAGATCAACCACAACAACACAACCACTAAGCCAAAACCTTTGACGATCTACTTAACAAGAAATGGATGAATCTGACAAATATAAGGGCAAAGAGAAGAGCCAAGTAATCTCACAAATATGGATGAATCATCCCTGTTTGTATGCATACTTAACTAAAAATAATTAGTTTTGTGGTAGTTCTACAACAAAAATTTCAAAGTTTGCGCTGAACAAAATAAACAAGAAATTGCAAAAGACCAAGCAACACAGCTATTTTATCACTATGTTGGAACAAATAAGTATTGATTACATATTATATGATGGGTTATGTACGAAACTTAGGGGAAAAAATGACAATACCAGCAAATAAACAAGAAATTACCAACTGTGTTCTGTGATTTTTGAAGGAGAGAGAGGGAGATGTGTGCAGATGAACTTCTTCCTCAATCGCCAGTGGGCATATAATATTCGGCGAGCTTGAAGGAGAAAGTGAAATGCGCGCACAGAGATGGAAATTTCTTCCCCAAACGAAAGAGAAGAGAGAGAGATGCTTGCGACTGAAGAACTCAAGGATGCCGGAGATGCTTCCCTCCTATGCTGGTGCGACGGCGTGCTGGTCGGCGAGATATGATAGTGAGAATGAGAGAGAGAGAGAGAGAGAGAGAGAGAGAGAAGGGGGAAGAAAGAGAAGGGATCGTGGGAAAAAAAGTGGAAAATGTGAAAATTTGGATTTTTGCATCTATGGGGATTCGATGTGTGGGCCGGTCACATTTTACTCCGGCTTCCTATTTTAAAAAGTTGTGAAAGTCATTTTTTTTCACTTCCAAAAATTTTAAAAGTTCATGTAATTACTTTCAAGTAGTAAAAAGCAAAATGACTTACCAAACGTACTTTGCTACCAAAACTTCCATTTTTTTACTTTTTTAAGCAAAAAACTGAAAGTCGTGTGCCGTTTGGATAAGCTTTCACTTTTCTACTTTTTCAATTTTGGAAGTAGAAGTCACTTTTTGCTTCCACTATTAATTTTTTAGAAACAAAAAGCACGTTTGGAAGTCTAAATTGCTATAATTTTTTAATGAAGTGAAATCAAATTATAACCCTATAACCCATTTTATATATATATATATATATAATATGAAATTTTTTATTTTATTTTTTGTTAAAGGCCTGAAGATAAAGCATCTTTACTGGGAATTAAAGGCAATTGCAGGAGTTGGATAGATCAGGTCTTAAAGGCAAATTAAAGCATTTTTATTGGGAATTAGCACCATTCTGGTGACGAAAGAGGGAAGAAGAGGAAATAGGGGGAGAGAGAAAGCTCCGTCAATAAAGAAGAGAAGAAGAGGAACCAGAGGGGAGAGAGAAAGCTCCGACGACGACATCAAAGCACCCTACCGCGACATTGTCATTGTAGCCGGCAGAAGCCTCCTGTAATTCAAACCAAGCGTCGTCATCACCGGAAAGAGAGAGCAGCGGCATCAAGCTCCATCAATGGAGTGGCCGGCTTGAAGCTTGGCTTCTGTTGCCGGCAAACTGGAAAAGCTTGATGGTGAGGCTTCAAGCTTGATGACCGGTGGCCTTGTCGTCAATGGAGTGTGTGAGGGAAAGAGAGAGAAAGACTGTAGCGTGAGAGAAAGTGAGGGGATTGTGGGAAAGAAAAAGGGAAAATTAAATGGATTTTTCTTACCGAGGATTAGATGCGTGTTTTGGGCATGCACAAATCTACTTTCTGCTTAAAAAAGTTGTGGAAGTAAGTTTTTTTTGCTTCCTCAAATTCATAAATCACAAGAAATTGCTTCCATGTAGTAGGAAGTAGAAGTCGTTTGCCAAACGAGATTTACTACCAAAACTTCTATTTTTCTACTTTTTTAAGCAAAAAACTGGAAGTGGAAGCTTTATCAAACGCAGCCGTAGCTTATCCAAACGCAGCCACAAAATTGGTGCGAGATGCAACTTTTTATTTCTCTTGAGTCTTTGAGAAGTGAGGATCCACATAGCTTTGAGTCTTTGAAATTGAGAGTTGAGAGTTTAAGACTTGAAAGAGAAAGAAGAGGAATGGAGAAGATGAGGGGAGAAGAAGGGGCAGCATTGCAGCAACTTGCCCTAATAGTAGGGTCAGCATTGCTAGTAGGCTCCATTAGGCATGATAAAAATTAGAATAGAATTGATTTTGATAAAATAAAATAGAATTGATTTTAAAATTCCCCCTATTTCGTTTGGAATGGGGTGGGGAATTCATGTATTACCCTTGTTAATAATAAAGTAAAGTTTAAAATAAAAGATAGTTTTGGAAGTTAATACAAAAATAACTTGAATGAAAACAATTATAGCTAAATCCCATCATTTTTTTTACAAAGATTTATGTTATACCAAACAAGGGATTTTGCTTAAAATAGAATTACAATTCCATTCTATTCTACTTTTGAGCTTGTCAATCAAACAGAATGTTACGAAATTTTTTAGGCCTTTTACTCTTTTATATACCTTTTTAGGGTTTAAGGGTCTCTAAGAGTCCTTTTGGCATTTTGGTCTTTTTTGTTGAAATTAAACAAAATGTCTAGGTTTCTTGAATTGTGATTGTTCTATAAAACCGCTTAATAAAATGGATTTTAGAGAGTCCATTTGAACCGGAGCATGAACCGGCGGTCAATGGTTCAATAGATAGAACAAACTGATCTAATCCCATTTTTACAACACTATACCATGTGTATACATTTACAAGTAAAATGACAAAAAATATCTTCAAAAATTACAATTAGATTGAAATAAAACTCAATCCAACTCACCTTAAGCTAATTAGGTCGAGAACAGATCATTTCAAGTATGCACCTTATACCAAATGGACGATTCTGCTTTTCAACCCATCAACATAGCAAATTGGCCACGTCAAGCATCCAAGGCATAATTCGCCCTTGAGTGAGACAAGCGGATTGTTATAGTATTAAAATTTTGGGGAATTTGGCTAGAAGTCTCAAATAAGAGGACTTTCATGCAAAAAGTTCTACGAGAAATTCTTTTTTTTAAGAAAAATCATTTTGCCCCCTTTAGGGCAAAAATACTCTCACTTTTCGTGGCCTCAAATATATATATAGCTTTGCATAGGAGAAGCAACTTGGAAAGCAGCATGTGTTAGAACGGAGAGCAACAGTTTCGCAAGCACGCGAACATAAACACCAGCCTTCGTATGTACATTTTGATGCCTATGTTCATTGGGTGCTTATATTCAAGATGTCTTACCTATGATGGAATCAACAAAGAATTTCATTGTCTTTGTTTATGGGCACGCTTTACTGCAATAAACCTGTTATCATTCCCTGTGTGCTAGACATCCATGGCAAGTTTAATGATTCAAAATTAATATAGAACTAATTTTTTCTTCTTCTTTTTCTTCCTCCATGCGCATCGTTGGTGATTAGGTAAAAAACGAAAGAGGGTGAAGGTATTTTCACTGCATTTTTTGGTTGGATGGAGTCTCACCAATCTGTCTGAAGTTGCCGGAACTTACCACAGATTTATGCTTGCACTCCGATATGAGCTTGCCAGAGATTTGTGCTTCCTCTTCACGCCGTGAGTATGGAAGCTTGTCGAAATAATATATATACAATCCCGTTTTTATTAGGGATACCGGATTTTAAATTAAAATTAGCTAAGGTGCAGCTACAATTGGATTTCATGGACGGTGGAGATGAAGGAACTTAAGTGAAGTTGGACCTTGCTCCAACCCACGCTGATGACTCGCGAGATCCCAACCCAGTTATATGCTAAAGACTCGCGTGAGAGGGTTAGGGTTTGTCTTTGGCTGAAATATCCCAATATAAGCCGAATGAAGTTGAATTGATTGTATTTCACGCGGGTCATCAGCAAATAACCGGGTCGGGATCTCGTCGGTCATTAGCGCGGGTTGGAGCAAGGTCCAACCATTTTATCATAAGGACACCTTCACTGGGAGAGGTATTTTTGAAAAATCGACTGTTGGATTAGATAATCTTTATATGTATGTCATGTTTGCCAAAAATCACAGTGATCCAACAATCGGTTTTTAAAATACAGACATTTAAACAACTTTGACAGCATTCAACGGTAAATATTATTAAAGCATTTCACGGACTGTATTTTGAAAACTGATATACGACATTCATAAAAAGATTATATAATACAGCAGTCAGTTTTTCAAAATATCATTCCTATGGCTTCCAGAAGGGACGTCCTTACGACAACAAGCGTAATGACGTCCTGCCAGGATCACATTATCGTAAGGACGTCCTGCCAAGATCACTTATGTATCTATATATATTATATAAATATACATATACGAAAATGAGTAGTGATATGTTCTTGATGTTGTTGAGGACGAGGGTGAGTTTGGTGGTGAGATAGTTGACTCGAGTTGAGTCGCGGTCGAGTCTGGAAAGGAGTAGTGATCTATTCTTTGATTTAATTTGCAGTGAAAATATTTAAAAAATGCAGTGAAAATGCTAAAAAATGTAGTGAAAATACTTAAAAACGCAGTGAAAGTACTAAAAAATGCATGGAAAAAGTGCAATGAAAACCTACCAAAGTGCAGTAAAAACACACCAAAGTACAGTGAAAACACCACCCAATAGTAGATCTACCGTTTTTAAAAATATTTTTAAAAATTTAAGACTTTTCACATGAAAGATAATTTGGGAGGACTTTTGCCATGAAATACTTATTATTTGGGACTTCCGACGAAATACCCCTAAAAAATTGTAGAAAAGTTTTCCACTCTACTCCAAATAGGAAATCAAGTTTCAATTCTCAAATAATTATCACATACATGCTTAAGTCACAACAGATTGTTGAGCAAACACTATAAAACAGCCAAATAAGGTGCATAAATTGATTATCAATCAATGACACGAGAAGGAGGGCTCTTGAGCAATTCAGTGCACAATCTCAATAGAGCATATTAAATTTTATCTATAGCTAACATTAGCTTGATCGTGGAATCTAGCTTGCTAATAAACTCTGCATTTAATAGCTAAAGTGATGAACGAAATTAATTTGTCAATAATTTTGTCCATTTTCAAGAATTAGTATGAATTCAAATCTCTATATGGAAATAGAACCTGGATATATTATATTAGGGAAAAGGGAATTATATCCCAGTTAAAAAGTCACAAGCCCAAACCATTGTCCTTTGCACTTTGATTGTAAGATTATTTTGAACCGACAGTATCACTTATTAGTACGAGTTATGAATATTTTATGGGCACATCCAGTATTACTTTGTCTAGCAAATTCGTCATCTGCCGATGAATCCCATTAAAAATAAATTAAAAAAAAATAAAAGAACAGTGATGCAGAATGGCGGAAAGGTGAAGTGTGAAAGTAGTAATCTAGTCGCCAGTCTTGATCAAGTCAACATATATTTACATAAGTTATGTAAGTATGAAGCTCATAAATAATTGTGTGATACATATTTTGAAAATCTAGCCGTTGGATTAAATACTATATATACTTATAAATATTGTCTTATATGCCAAAAATCATTGTGATTCAATATCGGAATTTCAAAATATAGTAATAAAAAACAGTGACAGTTGAAAACTGTTACAGTTTTTCTTTTTTCAGTTATATATTTAAGAAGCTAGCCGTTGGATCACTGTGATTTTTAACATAAATAACATGCATATGTATAATATCTAATCCAATGGCCAATTTCTCAAAATATATATCCCACAATTATTTATAAATTTTAATGCTTTTTGCATTAAAGCCATGTGCTAACAAGCAATGAGTCGTGAGACGCCGGTGCCGACTGGTGCGCACTATCGGACTAGAACCACACAACGGGACATTTCATTTTCCAATGTGATACGGACGAACAAATGCGCGACACGTGGTCTATATGCATTCGTGCATTTTTTATTAATTAAGAAATTAAGGTCTTACATCAAATTAAAGCATGATATACCTAAAGTTCTTACTTCATAATAAGGGCCAATGCTTTTATGACACGTGTGGAACGGTTAAAGGTAGGAAGACATTTTTTGCGAGCCTGTTTGAAAATTTCAGGGCCTTTGAAGTGGTGAATGTATTTCATCATATTTTACTTTTTTTTTTCATGACTTTTTACCGAAGTAATAATTTTTTGGGGGGGCTTCTAAAAATTTCACACCTTTTAGGCTAAAATCTCTAAATTTGTGATTGAATTTTTTGAACACATATTTAAATTCAATCAAAGCATGTAGATTTTTTATTATTTTTTAAAAAATTAGGGCAACTTTGCTCTTAATTTCAAACCCAAAAATAGAAGAGAGAAAAAAAATCTTCCTTTTTTTGGGATTTATTCAAAAACATTAAATAACTAGTTTGTCAAAGCAAATACAAAATAGTAATATTATTTCTCATGAAAATATTCGAGGTTTTGTCACGAATGGCTTTTAAAAAATATTGAAAAGACCAAATCTTTAGGCAATATAACATTCAAAATTTTGTCGCAAATGGCTTTAACTTATTAATATTTAAAGAGAGCAGTGCTACGGATACCGTAGTGCTTTCCCGTTTCATACTCTCGTCCATATATTTAAGTACTACATCAGCACAGTAAAAATACTCCATCACAGTAAAAACATTCAAACTCAGTAAAAATATTCAAATTCACTGTCTTTTATTTTTACTGTCCTAATGTTTTCACTGTTTTTTTTTTCCAAATAATTCTTTTTTACTGTGTTTTTTTCTTATTAGCACAATAAAAAATAAGACCAAACATTTTTACTATATTTTTATTAGCACAGTCAAAATTTTTACTGTTTTTTTTTTCTGAGCACATTTAAAAAAAAAAAATACTGTCTTTTTTTAAGACAGTAAATAAAAATTTGTTTTTACTATCGTTTTTTAATAACCACAATGAAAAAGAAGAAGAAGAGAGAGAGTTGTAAACAACTTACAAATTTTTTTAATCCTTTTTCCTCGTGCTTTCCAACTCCAAAAGCAACCTGAATAACTAAAAAAGGATAGAAAAAGCAAAAAGTACCTTACTTGCAAGTTGCAAACATATAATATAGGGTAATTTGGCCGGATGTCCTATTGAAGGAAAGTTTAATGCCAAAAGTCCACGAAAGATTTCCTTTTTGTCAAAAGTCCTTTTACTAGCTTAGGACAAAAATGCCCCTTAGTTGCATTTTTCTTCCTTCACACGTTTCTGTCTCTCTCATATCTATTTTCTGTTTTCTCTCATCTCTATTCTCTTAGGGCAAGACGGCAGAGGTTATGGTGCAGTGACTATATCCATCGCCGGCGACCAGTCCCTCGAGAGGGCTTTTAGTGCTTATGGCAAGCCCAATATATGGATCGCTTCATTTCCCGGACTTGAAGGCTCATTCGACTGATAATGGCTTATACTAAGTAGCGATCTCTGAAACGAAGATGTCTCTGAAGCCGCCGCTGCCATAAGCTCCCTCGGCGACACTGAGGCGGCATTCACGTATTGATCTAAAAGACAATTAACCAATATATCCGCATCCGAAGGCAAAATTGGGAGAAAATTCTGCGAAAAAGACGTCAAGAAAACCCTAGAAATCCCTGTACTGTCATCTCCATCACTAATAGCCGATATCAAGACCTCGTCCATGAACCCGACGATCTCTGTGGTGAAATCTGGTGACAAATCTGTCGCCTTCGACACATATCCCAAGAAATCGACAAAGAACAACGAAATCAAATTATTTCCGTATGATTGCGGCCAAAAATATTGATTAAAAGACGCCGGAATCGATTGGAGAAACTCGAGGATAACCAATTTGGGGCGGGGATCGGCGACGTCAGGGCAAATCAGATCTACATTAGATATGATTTACATTAGATCAGATCTGCAAATCAAATTAGATCAGATCTACATAAAATCCGACAGAGCTACATCAAATCTGCAAATCAGATCTACATTAGATCTGCAAATCAAATCTGCATCAGATAATCGAATTTGCCTAGTGATAACCCTAGCAGTTTTGAATTTGCCTCCTCTCTTCTTCGGATTATCATGATATTCTTTGTTTGTTGAATTTCGGTTGTTATTGTGTATGTGATGGTGTTTTTACTGTGTATGTGTGTATGTGTTTTTACTGTGCATATGTGTATGTGTTTTTACTGTGCATGTGTTTTTACTGTGTTTTTGCATATGTGTTTTTACTGTGCATGTGTTTTTGGAGATGTTTTTTTTTTGTATATGTGTTTTTACTGTGTATGTGTTTTTAGTAAAAATATACATTAAAAATGCAGTAAAAATACTAAAAATAGATAGTGAAAATGTAGTAAAAATACCAAAATTGGACAATAAAAATGCAGTAAAAATATTAATACTGTCAAACAATTAAACTTTATGTGCTACTGATTTTTGAATGCAATGTGATTGGTGGTTCTCCAATCTCTATGTTTTTATTGTGTTTGATAAATTTCATGATCCATGAACTCTATTTCTGTTTCTTTTATTGTGTTTTTAGTATTTTATTGTATATGTGCTTATATATATAAACACAATTTGATCACGATTTCACAAAAAAATGGACAGTAAAAATGCTAAAAATTCTAAAAATGGAACACAATGTGTTTACATATATTTTTACTGTGTATGTGTTTATATATATAAATACAATGGGTTCAATGTGTTTTTACTGTGTTTTTAGTATTTTTACTATATATGTGTTTATATATATAAACACAATTTGATGATGATTTCACAAAAAATTGGACAGTAAAAATGCTAAAAAATTGTTAAAAATGGATAGTAAAAATGCTAAAAATGTGTTAACATATATTTTTACTGTGTTTTTAGTATTTTTATTGTGTATGTGTTTATATATATAAACACAACGTGTTCACATATATTTGATTGGATCACAATGTGTTCACATAAATTTTTATTGTGTATGTGTTTATATAAAAATACTGAAAATGGACAGTAAAAATGCTGAAATGGACAGTAAAATTGCTGGAAATGATAAAAAATGGACAGTAAAAATGTTGAAAATTGAGAGTAAAAATACTGAAATGGACGGTAAAAATACATTCAGAGGTAGTTCTGTCATTTTAAAAATTATTTTTAAAAATTAGGACTTTTCCCTTGAAATAAATTTTAATTAGGAGGTAAGAAATTTTAGGAAGACTTTTTGCATTAAACTTTTATAGAGCAGGATCTCTCACCAATTTCCCCTATAATATATGGGTTCCATCCAATAAGCTCATCACATATAACACTCTTACGGCTGTCCCATTTCATGTAAAAAAAAGGAATATTTGGGTACATATCTTTGTGCTTTAAAGCATTTTTATCTTCCAATATTTTATATGACGCAACTGTAAATCTTTCTGGAGCATATGAAATGTAGAGATGGAACAACTCTTGAATTCAGTCCGTTAATAGTGAAAGGAAAGAAATGGAAAAAAAGAGGGCAGGGGATATTAGTATATTTATCTCATCTTTATCAATAATAAATATGAGATAAAAACGAAGAGTTTTATAATGTGGCAAACACCACATCAAACGAAAAGTAAAAACGGGATAAGCACACGGGAATATTAGCATTTTCCATATTTAAATTACCTTTTTACCCCAATTTATTCAAAGTGCTATATAGCTAAAACCATTCTTAACAAAAGTAAAGAAGGTTGGGAAAAAACAAAAAAAAAAAGGAAAGAAGGAATTAACTATTAGTGCAAGAAAGAAAATTTTAGGGTGAAGGGGGGTGGGAAGGGGTTTGGTTCATTATGAAAGACCTATTTTTTGAATAGCACAAAGATAGAGACATTAATTATTGCAAAATGGATAATTTTCTGATGTCTTAATTGCCAATTAAAATTTTAAGTCACTAATATATGGTATGTTGTTCAATATATAATATATGTACATTACCAATCATTGCCACGAAGTATTGCTTCATTCTGTCTCTTGAATTGCTTTTTTCCTTTCTCACTTGAATAATTAAAAATGTTAAGCCACCAACATCCCCATAAATACACATGATTAAAAAAAAAATTATAATTCCCAAACCCCAAAAATACATATTATCCCCACAAGACATAATCCACAATCCCCACATATATGTATAATCCTCAATATTGTTAAGAATCCTCAATTCCCAACAATCAGTACACCATCATGTTAGTGCTTTTTCATAAGTAATCTTATACTAAACTGTCACATCATAACTTTTTTTTTTTTAATTGAGTATATTTGGTAAAATTGAATCCCCAAATTTGCAAAAAACCCCTTTATTTTCGTAGAATCCCCAAGATTTCCTATAATCCCCAATCTCCAAGATTTCACATTATACCCAAGATTTCACATAATCTCCAATCTCAAATCCCATATGTATCATCACATCATATTTAATACCTGTCACATCATATTTAGTCTCCCTTTCTCTCTAAATATTTTAATATTTTATTATTATTTTTCTCTCTCCAACTCATTTTTAAAAATATTTTAATAATTTTTTATTAGTTTATCTTTCTCTCTCCAAATCCTTTAATGGTCTTTTTATTATCTCTCTCTCAAAAAGCTACTTTTGATCGAAAGTAGGTCAAAAGTAGCTTTTAACCCTTAAAATGACATTAAAGTAGTCATTAAAAGGGTTAAAATATATAGTTTTATATAGTTTAGTTCCACGTACTTTCACCCAATTCAAATGCAACGAAGTCCATATATTTTAAAATTTTGCAATCGAGGACACAGTTTGGCCGCGTTTGCAATTAAGTCAATTCAATCGCCGTTCAAAACTAACGAAATTGAGTGCCACACCATCATTTTGCCTAATTTTGTTCCAAATTTCTCTTCAAGTTTCCTTTCAAACTACGAATCAGTTTTAAGTGATTTTAGTTTCTAAAAATTCGTAAAATCAAGCTCTACAACACAACATATTTGAAACCCATTAATTTTAAGGCACTCAATAATTTATTGTGAATTTTTGTTTCGAAATATTAAATAAATCACAATAAATAAATGAGTAAGCCAAAAATTTCAATACGCCATGTAAATTCTTAGAAAAATAGAACCATGCTTCAGGTTTTATAAATAGCATATCAAATGAAAAATTTAAGCTTGGACCACCCTTAATAGCTGCGCAAATTCTCTTTCACCTTTTTTGGTACCACGGTACCACCTACGTGGAAATATGATGGTAATTTTGCATTTATGCATTTAACATTTTCCAAAACTTTATGGTTCGTTAATTATTTTTTGCCACTAAGATGACAAGAATGTAGTCATGAATGGATTCTGTGGAAATTCTAGTCATAAAAAAGGATCCAATTAAACTACTACCTTGACCTATGGACTAACGCTGGTGGTAAGAGAAGGGGTGGGGTTTGGGACGTTACTCCATTTGGCATTTTCTGTTACAATTCTTATAAATATTGTGATATTCATATATTTTTTTTTTATCTTAGAAAAATAGAAAGAAAGAAAGAAAGAAAAAAAGAAAAAATGGTTATCTACACTTTACCTCAAACTTTACAGGACCTAAACTTTTAATTTGATCAATTGAGGATAAATTTTTAAAATTTTGTTTCAATGTAGAACAAAACTGGAATCTTAAGGCCTGTTTACTTCGTGAAAATTTTCATAATTTTTATTTTCATTTTCAATAAAAACAGAAAACAGCCTAAAAACCCGTTTACTTGTAAAAAATGAAAACTATTTTCAAGAAAATGAATTCAGTTTTTAAGAAAATGTGAAAACATCAAAAAGACATTTTTTCTATTTTCACAAAAATTGAAAACAAGGATTATATGGCGGCAATGCTTATAAACATGGAAAAAAATATGTAGACCAACTATAAAACCAAAAAATGAAAATAATAAAACATATAAAGATAATATATAGTTTTAGTAAACACATTTACACTATTTTTAGATTTTGAAAACAGTTTTAATTTTTGCAAAGTAAACACATTTTCTAAATTTTGAAAATTGAAAATGAAAACTATTTTTAAAAAATTTTCACAGAAAATAAAAATTATAAAAATCTTCACGAAGTAAACAGGCCCTTAACATTTTTTAGGGCATATTAACGCAACAGAGTATTGATACTCTCAACTATATCTTCTTTAACCACGTAAATGTTAAGATTTCAAGCATTACTTCATTAATCTGTTCTAAAAAAATATTAAGATTAATTCTAATTCATTATCTTTAACTCTCAAATTGAAACCCTTATTTAGTCAGGTAAGGATCATGTGAATAGTTTGGACGAGAAATAAGTCTCCTAGATCAGGTAGGATATACGTAGACTCCAACTAAGATGCCGGCTATATGAGACGTAAATGGGGTTTCTGTTACTTAAGATTTCAGTTTTGTCCTACATTGAAATAAATTTTTAAAAATTTATTCTAAATTGATCAAATAAAGGTTAGATTTTGAATTGAAATTACTACTAAAATTTGAGCTACTAAAGTGTAGTTAATAAAAAAAAAAAAAAATTAAAAGAATTGAAAATACAAAACAAAAATTGGCTGTCCATTTTCTTTTTCAAGGAGGGGTCACACTTTAACTGGAGTACAATAAGAATTTCAGTGAGCAGTCAATGAAGCTAGTCACAGCGATTGGTCATTCGGTTTTGTCTTGGCCAGAAACTGTGGGTCAA
>JAESVK010000152.1:295102-313294 GCA_017140935.1 Hamamelis virginiana | reverse complement strand
ATATATATATATATATATATATATATATATATATATATATATATATATATAAACGATTCATTGCAGTCCGGACTGCAAGTGCACTGCACGGCCATTTGGCCGTGTTCCGGTGGTCGGTTCCAAATTCCGACCGTTGAATATGATGCTCAATCCCTGCATGCCACGTCTGCAAAAAATCATGCCGATCCGACGGTTGAAATGTTGTAAAACCAGCCTTAAGCACACTGAAATTACCAAAGACTATATATAAATTTCATTGTGCTTAAGGCTAGTTTTACAAAATATATTCCAACCGTCGAATCGGCATGATTTTTTGCAAGCGTGGCATACAAGGGGTGAGCATCATATCTAACAGTCGGAATTTGGAACCGACCACCAGAACAAGGCCAAATGGCCGTTCGGACTGCAATGGATCGTTTTTCTATATATATATAGAAATATATTTATCAATAAATGTGCATTTTTTTCTAAAATCAGCAAAGATCTTCAGCGGTCGGATACAAATGGAGGGCTCTGATTAGCCTACTTAAAATACCCGTGCAAGACACGACCCGCGTGATATTCCAGTCCCAACCCCCAATATGCTTCCTTCTTCACTTTTCACTCTAAGGCAACAATTGACAATCAAGCTCTTTGCGGCAACAATCCGGTCTCTTTCCGGCGTCAATCCGGCCTCCATCAACATTTTCATGGCAATGGAGCACATCGAGAACTCATTCGTTGCCTATAGGAGCAGAGTTGCTGGTGACTAGAATAATAGTTGCTGCAAATGCCAAGATTGATAATGTTGTTGGTGGTTCTACAAAGAGGAGTAGTCACTGGGTTGTTAAAGTAGATGAATGCACAGGCGAAAAACATGTGTTCAAGGTTAGATTTCCACAAGGGAAAGAGATTGAAGCTTAAGTTTTTGTGGGTGTTGCCTTTGGTTGCTAGGAGAAAACACATTTTTGTTGGAATATAGCTTCTCATATTGAGAAAATGAAATTAAAAGCTAAGGCAGCAAAGGAAGTGAAGTCCAAAATTGAAGATTCCAAAATAGAAGATTAGAAACAGAATTCTGTTACTCTATTATTTAGTTATCTTTCTATTATAACCATCACTTTAGTTAGTTCTAGTATAAATACATTTCAGCTATTGTAATTTTTCAAATCAATTCAATTAAGTCGTATTCTCTTCATTCCTTCTCTGTTTTCTCTTCTCATTTACATTCTTCGAGATTGGTATCCAGTTCTTAACATGGTATCAGATTGAAAACCATACTTGCTTCCGCATATTTTTCCTAATCTTGCAATCTACATTGCAAATTTTGCTCGGGAATTTTCTCGAGAATCTTACATTTCTTGCATTTTCTTGGTGAAATGACAGCAGCGAATTCTCTCAATTCTTCAGAATCTTCTCGTCTCTCTAATCCTTCAGATGATTCTTCTAGCCCATTTTATCTTCATCCTAGTGATAATCTGTGTTCTCTTTTGGTCTCAGAAGTCTTTGTAGGAGACAACTACATCGCTTGGAGTCGATCGATCACTATTGCTCTGACTGTCAAGAAGAAGGTAGCTTTCATTGATGGTTCGATTACTACTCCTCCTATTAATCAACGTGTTAATCATACTGCTTGGCTTCGTGCCAATAATTTGGTACTTTCTTGGCTCATGAATTCTATTTCTAAAGATATTAAAAATAGCTTGCTTTATGTTGCATCTGCTGTAGATCTCTGGACTGAGTTAAAAACAAGATATTTGAGAAGCGATAGCCCAAGGGTATTTCATCTTGAAAAATCTCTAAGTTGTATAACCAGAGTTCATCTTCGATTACAGAGTATTTCAGTGCTTATAAAACTCTTTGGGATGAATATGTCAATTATAGGCCATTCCCAACCTGTACATGTGGCAAGATGGCTTCTTGCACTTGTGATTTGTTCAATTTCTTATTACTTCGACAGCAGTCAGATTACGTGTTGAAGTTTCTTGTTGGATTAAATGATTCTTATGCCCCTATTAGGAGTCAGCTCCTCCTTCTTGATGTTCCTCTGCCAAGCATGGCCAAAGTCTTTTCTTTATTGCTGTAAGAAGAAAGTCAACGGCAGCTGACAAACTCTACATGTAATTAAACACATGCTTTAATGGCCAAGCAATTCAATTTGCAATCTGTGCAATACAACAAGTTTTCGAAAGAAAAGCCAAAGAAGTCTTCTTTACACTGTACTCACTGTGGTTACAATGGCCACACAGTTGACAAATGTTTTCAACTTCATGGCTATCCTCCTGGATGGACTGGACCAAAAGGGAAAAGACTCATACCTCCTGCACATGCTGCCATTAAAATTGAAGAGGTCTTTATTCAAAACAGTGATGAGCAACCAAAATTTTCTTTGACTGCTGAGGAATTCAACAAACTAATAGCACTTGCCAATTCATCTCAATCATCCTTAGCTTCTCACTCTCAGAATATGCCATCAACAGCAGCTGTTAACCTTGTTACATCTCAGTCTCAGTTTTCTGGTAACACACATTACTGCAATATTGCTTATTCATCTACAGATTCTAAAATTTCTTGGATTCTTGATACGGGTGCAACACTATATTCATCCACTCCTAAACAGATTAATACTTATATAAATCTTCCTAATGGCCATACTGTCCCAGCAACACACATTGGCACAATTTGTATTTCTAACACATTATTCTTACACAATGTACTATGTGTTCCTAGTTTTACTTTTAATCTCCTATCAGTATCTAAACTCACACAAGAGTCTAATCTTTGTCTGTCTTTTTATGGTTTCTATTGTCTTTTACAGGACCAATCAATGAAGAAGATGATTGGGATTGCATTTGAAAAACAAGGCTTATATCACTTGTCTGAAGCTACATCTAAAGCTTACACCTGTATTCAATCTCAGTTTAATTCTTTTGTCTCAACTACTCAAAAACAAATAGACCTCTGGCATTATAGATTAGGACATGTCTCTAATTCTAGAATTCCTTCTCTCAAACAGTTAGAGTCATCAATAACTACTGATTGTAAACATGTTTGTGATATATGTCCTATAGCAAAACAAAGGAAACTGCCATTTTCTATATCTCAAAGCATTTCTAATAAAAAATTTCAATTGATTCATTGTGATATATGGGGTCCTTTTGCTACCCTTTCCTATTCTGGTTTTAAGTTCTTTCTTACTATTGTTGATGATTTCACAAGATGTACTTGGGTGTATATGTTAAAAACCAAATCTGAAGTAGCTTCTATAAAACCAAATTTCTGCAAAATGGTTTCAACACAGTTTGATCTTTCTGTTAAAACACTAAGGTCAGATAATGGTTCAGAATTTTTTCTCAAAAATTTTTATAATGAAAATGGTATTTTACATCAAAGTAGTTGTGTTGAAACTCTACAACAAAATGGAGTTGTGGAGAGAAAACATCAACACTTATTGTGTACTGCTCGAGCTTTGATGTTTCAATCAAATCTTCCATTAATTTTTTGGAGTGATTGTGTATTAGCTGCAGCTCATATAATAAATAGATTACCAACTCCTCTTCTAAACAATAAAACACCATATGAAATGCTTTTTGATAAAATGCCTACCCTTTCACACGTTAGGTTGTTTGGCTGTCTTTGTTTTGCTTCAATACTTAAAACTCACAAACAAAAGTTTGATCCTCGAGCCACAAAATCTATTTTCTTAGGCTATCCATCTGATGTTAAGGGATACAAATTAATGGACCTTGGCACTAATAAAATCTTCATAGCCAGAAATGTGATATTCCATGAAACAGTTTTTCCTTTTGCTGTTCTTCCATCTACACTAAAAAATCAATCATTCCTATTTCCACCATCAAGTTTTTGTCCTGATACTCATCATACTACTTCTCATCAGACACCACTCCTTTTTTGTTGTTTTCTTACCAACCAAACAGGGCATGAGGTTTTAGTTTCATTTAAATCACTAAACTCCTCAGAGAGTACTAAATCTCAAATGTAAATAGCATATATGTAATACCCATTAGCTTTCTTTAAAATTTCCAAAGTCTCGATTATCTAGAGCACCGTGTAATTTTTCTTTTTAAAAACGAATTGAACTACGAAGAACAAAAAACTCAGGCGCCTATTCTTACCCCAGAGTGAAGAGTGAAGAAAAATGAAGCATATCTGCAGGTTGGGCTGAGTTCCAAGAGGGTCGTGTGGGTATCACGCGGGTCATGTCTGTTATTTTAAGTGGGCTAATCAGAGCCCTACATTTGTATCCGACGGCTGAAGCTCTTTGCTGATTTTAGCATAAAATGCACATTTGCTGATGAGAGCATTTCTGTGTGTATATATATATAGTTCCGTTCCTGTGAGGACTTTTTTATTTGAGGAACAAGTTTCCCTTGTGGCTTGGTTTACTATTATTTTTATTGTTCGTTCTCTAAAAATTTGAATTTGCTGTTGATTACTTTTTTAATTAATGCCCAATAATGGTTTACTATTATTTTTATTGCACAGCCCTAAAAAAGCTGGTCTTTCTCGAGATTATTAAGTGCACTTATGTGACTTAAATTAAATGTTCCAATCTTTGCCATGCCTCCTTAACTTTTCAGTTTTTTGGGGTACACACGGGTATGTGAGAAAAGTATTCAAGATGCTTAAACTTGAGTCTATGTCTCACTAGTATACAACCCCAACATATTTTAATTAATTAAGCTATTTGGCATTTCCCTTATCCTAATTAATACAATCATTATTGGGCATTAATTAAAACACACTAGTAGGAGGAGATGGAAGAGAAGATCCATCTTGTAATGGGAGACATTTGTGATCTTTTCATATATATATATATACAGTTAGGCTGTTACACGGTCGACCGTGTATTGTTGCACACGGCTGAGTGCACAGCGACCGTTAGATTAAAGGGAATTGAAAGGGACGGTGGGGATTGATATGTTTTAATAAAAATCTCATTTTTGTTCAGACCAAACAGTCGAAACCCATAAGCTTGCAAAACCCCTTCTCCTCGATATCTCCACGGCGACCCACACCGACAATTCCTGCCGGCGACCCTCATTCCTGTCGGCGACCCACTCCGGCATTCTCTCTCCGTCTCTCTCTCTCACTCTCTCATTGAAAGGCAGCAACGGCTTCCTTTGATATTACTTTCCTTGTCTGTCGTCTCATACAGGATAGACTTATCAGCAGGAACTTTTACATTATATTTTTTGAAGGATGCAATCAGAACCTGGAAAATCCGTGTCAGGGGACTCCCTCCAGGTTTTTGATGCCGGTACAACTGGCTACCTGAGTAGAAAAACACAACTGCAATGGCCGTTGCAACTGCTGGAATTCTATAACCCAACCCCAGCCCACATTCATTTGTATCCAGACCAAAACAGAGGAAGCAATTAGCGCACCCACATTGACTGAAAGGTAAAACCAATTGAAGAAAGAACTCTTCTGTTTCTTTTCTTTCTCATCAGTTTCGTCAAATTGATCTGCACCAAAGGATGAGACACAAGGCTTGATTCCACCAGTCCCAAGAGCGATCGAGTAAATTGCTACAAAGAAGAACAATGTTGGGTGGCAATCACCACCCCGATCACATGATGGCTTTAGTCCAGGAGCGGAAGCACACAGTGTTAGGAGAGTCACTCCCTTTCCGTGAGAGCGTGAGAGAGAGAGACGGAGAGAGAACGCCGGACTGGGTCGCCGGCAGGAATGGTCGGTGTGGGTCGCCGTGGAGATATCGAGGAGAAGGGGTTTTGCAAGCTTATGGGTTTCGGCTGTTTGGTCAAAACAAAAATGAGATTTTTATTAAAACATATCAATCCCCACCGTCCCTTTCAATTCCCTTTAATCTAACGTTCGCTGTGGGCTCAGCCGTGTGCAACAATACACGGTCGACCGTGTAACAGCCTAACTGTATATATATATATATATATATATATATTGGGTACAAGTTGTTGGGAACAATATTTTTCTTAGGTCATATGCCGTTTGATAAATAAAATAAAAAAATAAAAATAAAAAAGTTAGATTCCAATACATCCTGTGCTATGATGGACAAAGTAATATATAGAACAGTCAAATCCAAGTTAATAAGGGCGTGTTCCGTCTGTCCATTTAGTGCCCCTTCTTGGTAAGAGACCAGACCCAGATAGCGTATGATTCGTATGAACCTAACCTATCACTGCCGGCTCCAAATTAATTTATTGGTGGGGACTGGTGACTTCCATAACTAGTTTACATGAGCAAAAACCACATTACAACCATTTCCTCACGCGGTCTTTGACAGCAGTAGCAGATGACCCTTTCACTGCATTGTGCGCGCGCGCGCGCGCGCGCACACACACACACACATATATATATATATATATATATGAGGGCCGGCAATCGATCGGCATCCTTGCAGTTGCACCATGCCCGCCCAGTTCCTATATAAACACACCTGCATACTCATTTCTTCCACAACTCAAATGCTCAAATTGCTCATTCTTTAATTTATTTCTTCTTCTAGCTAATTACACAGTACTTAGCAAAAAAAGCAGCTTCCTATATATACGTTAACTTTTCAAATGGCAACTCGCATTCTCTTTGCAGGATTCCTAGCTTTATCTCTCTCCCTTGCCTTGGCTTCTGATCAAAGTCCTCTTCAGGATTTCTGTGTCGCTGACCCAAACAGTCCAGGTACGTACAGTTCTACGCCTATATATGTTTGTAATTAAAATAATTAAAATGTGATTAAATTCATTTTTAATTAGGCCTACGCCCCATTTATATTAACTTTGCCTAAAATAATTTTTGGAGAACTATCTATTAATCTTTTCACTCACACACATATATATCTTTTAATTCTTTTTAGAGTTATTATGTCCAAACCAATTAATGACATATCTATCAAACTTATCTGAGTACCCAAAAGACGAAAGTAATTTTAGGTAAACTACCAAACTGGACCTTAACCAATTTTCATATTTTCCAAATAATTCCTAAAGGTGCTTATTAATTAACATTGCTTATTTAATCCTTTCCTTCATTGCAGTACTAGTGAATGGTCTAGCCTGCAAGGATCCCAAGATGGTGGAAGCCAATGATTTCTTCTCAAGTGGACTTCACATAGCAGGCAACACATCAACTCCAGTTGGCTCAAGCGTGACCCCAGTTACTGCAGCCAAGATACCAGGACTAAACACACTTGGCATCTCAATTGTACGCATTGACTATGCAGCATGGGGCATAAATCCTCCCCACACGCACCCTCGAGCCAGCGAAATCTTGACAGTCTTAGAAGGCACCCTAGAAGTAGGGTTTGTCACTTCTAACCCTGAAAATCGCCTCATCACTAAAGTTTTAAAAAAGGGCGATGTGTTTGTATTTCCAGTTGGTCTCATTCACTTTCAGAGAAATGTAGGATATGGTAAAGCTGTTGCCATTGCAGCACTCAGCAGTCAAAATCCTGGTGTTATTACTATTGCTAATGCCGTGTTTGGCTCTACGCCGGATATTGCCAGTGATGTTCTTGTCAAGGCTTTTCAAGTGGATAAGAAAGTTGTTCATCATATTAAAACGAAGTTTTAGATGAGTAATGAGAATCACTGGCAGGACGAAGAAGAGAAACTTCATGTACCCATTTTAATCTTTTTTGTGTGTTTTCTTATGTGTCTTTAGGATTGATCGAGTTTATTTATTGGTTTTTTAAGCATTCTTTAATTGTTTGAATTGTTTTTGTGCATGTGCTTCTCTGTATTTAGCACTGATTTTATTTGTATGCATTCCCCTATAAATTTATTGGATTATAATTACACATATAATATTTATCTATTCCATATTATTCATAATGCCTAAATTATCTTTAATAATCAAAAGCTCTATTAAGTTACTTCTTTGGATCTCAAGATATATTTCTCTTTTTATAAATACAGAGTATGAAATACTGAAACAATATCATATATGCCAAAAATTACAGAGATCTAACTGTCGGTTTCTAAAATATGACTAAAAAAAGCTATGACAATATTTTTTGCATGTATTTTAGAATATGTAATCCAATCGTTGGATTATTATGATTTTTGGCATGCATAACATATATATATATATAAAATATATATCTAATCCAACAGTCAGCTTTTGAATATAGGCCAAGTAAATAAGTTGAATGGGAGTTTTTTGGTTATTTAAAGACAATAATGGTATTATGAATAATATGGAGCGGGAAGCTTTCAAATTAATGAGGACCAGCTATTTATGTCATTTCAAAGATATATAACTTAAAAGGGGCGCATAAGGCTATTATGAGAGTGCCAATATCGCTCCCCTATTAATATTTACTTTCAAGAAACAATATTCATTCAAAATCTTAAACCAAACAAAACCTTCTCCCCTCCTCCATACACCAAAATTTTTAATTTCTATAAGGAAAATGCAAGCTACTTCACCCACCTCACGTGAACCAATTTGAAAGAATAAAAATTTTATATTTATTGATGTGAATTGAACCACACATCAAATGCTAAGTAAGGTGGGTAAAAAAATGTGAGTGAAATAGGTGGGTGAAATAACTAAGGCCTGTTTGAATTAGCTTTTTGAAGCGCTAAAATCACTCTTAAAGCCCCATTTGAATTTCAATATTGATCGATTTTGGCTAAAACTAACCCCCAATTTTAGCCAAAATCACTCTTCTACTACAGTCTAGTGCGTAAAAGCAAGAGTTAAAGGTATTCCAAAGGGACTTACGTGAAAAAGTCTTCGAGAGAAGTGATCGATAAAATTTGTCGTGAAAATGGAAATCACTTAACACACAGAAGACACAGAAAATTAACAAAGCCCCTCTGTATATAAGCAGTTCTCCTTATGCTTCCCTCTCTTAAAATTTAGAATGCTCAAATGCCTTGGATAAAGGTTCAGACGTCTCAATTTTGTAGGGAAAAGTGGGTATACATACACAAGTAATTCAGTAGCTAAAGATTATACCACTGCTATATATAGACACCCAAATTTTACTGGGGCATAAATTCATACCAATGGTTCACCCATAAATTGCTTAATCAAAAGCGCGCAATTGGATGATTGATTAATTAATTACTTGATTTGATGACCGAAGGGTATACTCGACGCCTTCGATTCAAAAGGCATCGTATAGAGGGTGTGGAGTGTGCGTTTGGTCTCTTAATTCCTCTAAATCATGGCTGCTTCAAATGGCGGTTAACCAACCAACTGGGGCTAGTCCAATTGACTAGGGCCTGTGTTCTTCATGTAAGAGATCACAAGTTCAAATCTCGCCTTTTGGAGAGCTTGTGTGGAGGTTAATTTAATGTGGTGGATTTGTAAGCGCCCCACAATTCCCGCATTGCGTATCCTCTCTCTGTTCTAATTGAATAACAACCAACCGCTAATTTCCACCTGTGCAAAAATAAATAAATAATGGCGGTCAACCTATATATTATATACTCCTATTAATTTCCCTATTCGATCTTATGGTGTGATAACAATTGTAATGAGGGATTTTTCAATACCATTTCGGGTTCTTCCCAAATCCATACGGAGCCAGCACTTAAATCACTGGAAACCAATTATTCTTGACAGCTGCATGTACGTTGGATGGCCTAGCGACCTTACTGCAGATACAACTTAACTGCTCAACATGAAACCTATCAAGGTTTTCTTAATTTAGAGATTATTGCTATAGACAAGAGAGGATCGGATGATCATTTTTTTTTCTCTCTCTAATGAAATGTTCCAACTTTCAATTTAACTAATTTCTAAATATAAATAAAGTTATTGTCCACTCTATATCACTCGAAAAATTGGAACATGTAGATGTAGGTGACTAGTTAAACTTGAGAGTTTTTTAGAAACTGAGATGTAAGTATGCACTAAGATCAACTGTTCTATATATCTCATAGGAATATCATGTCACTCTTTACAATCCACTTGAAAATTTATACAAACTAATTCAATTAAATAAAAGTTTAAATGAATTAAGAATTATTTGACAGTTTAGCTGGATTGACATTCCCATAGATCATTATGTTAATTTTGTTAATTTGCTATTGAATCTCCAGCTGGCATGCATTGGTGTTAAATTTTTGGGATTGTTTGGCAAATTTAAAAACCTGGCTGGATGAAGATAAGTCTGTCTGGTTTTTATTTAGTACTATTTGGTAAATGCATTTTTTCTGTAGATCGGTTTAATTCTGTTCAGAAAATAAGACATGAGCACAATTTTTTTCAAATCAATTGTAAGCTGTTTTACATAAAAACCATATAACAGAAAGATATCAGAACTGACCAGATCCAATTTTCAAAGTTTCCAAACAGGATCTGTGTATAGATTTATAGAAAGAGAAATTTTGTAATCTGCACATCATGAAATAACATACAGCATATGCCAATCGTTACATATTGCGTGATTCTATTGAATGTTCTCTATTCCAATCTCACCATTTACAAGTAATTGACGTCTGCAATTCAACTACATGGATTCCTTTTCATATATGTATATATATGTATATAGAAGGTGCTGATTGTAATTTTAAATTCATATCGATCAGAGACCAGAACTTACAATTAATTACTAGCTAGCTGGAACCTCAAATGGCCAGCAAAAGATCCGGCAACGAGCGATTAGGCCTCTGCCGAGGCTTGCTCTGCCACAGCCGGCGATTCTCATCTCCGACCTCCGACACCCGAAGAAGCACGGTGAGCCACGTGTTGAAATATTCACGAAACTGAGTAATCATCCCGTCTTTGACAGTCCACACATGCACCCAATACGCGTTCAATCCTTCCCATCCCTCCACGATCACACTGACGTCACTGACAGCTGTGACGCTCCGTGGTTTGAACTTGAATTCTTCCATGTGCCTTGATTTTCCGGTGAGCATCCGCATCATGTGTTGACAGTGTGGCGGTCCATGGTACCACCATTCAATATCGTTAGCCACTACCATAGATACAGCTTCTCTTTTGTCATATCTCAACGCTTTATACAGCGCTTTCACGATCTTTCTGTTACGGGCTTCCATCTCCGTCGCCGGCACCCGCAAGTCGTCGTGACTGGTCTCCATATCTGGGATGAGGTTTTAATAGAAACTACAGAAAAACCAGCTTCTAGGTTTGAACTTTGAAGCATGGGAAAGGGTACGGTACTTATAGAATATGAGAGGGAGAAAGATAATACCTCCCTTATCACCACCTCCATAATTAATTCAAAAAATATGAATACGTAGACACGAACATAAAAATATGATGAGCCAGAATAGTTGATTTTATTGTCTGTGTCTCAAAAAGTGTAACGCTTTAAGTTTAATTAATTTTCCCCATGGGGTAGCCACAGACTCGATTTAAATGTTGACTAATGTGGAGTGGATCAAGGTCGAGTGGCTTTACTTGTGCCTGAGTATTAGTCAAGCTGAATATCTTATATATAACAGTATATTTTTGTTAACATGAACATTGAAGAGGGTGAAATCTGCTGACCGACCAAACGAGGACACGTGAATGAAACGCGCCCGATGTCTTTTGGTATCAAACACCGATCCTAAAGAGATCTACTAAAACGAGCTAAAGATGGTGGAGTCTGTTGACCGATCTCATGTGTTCATGTAGATTAAACATACCCGATGAAGTAATTCGAGATTTACCCGAAGTCTTAAAGATAAAGTAGAAACGTATACCGATCTAAATGGTACAAGCCAGGTGGAAATAACTATGAGTGGATTCACCGATCTCTTGTAACTACCTCATCATATCAAAAAGGAATATACTCCGACATACTCTGATCTTCTGCAGAAGATCATATGATGTCCTGTCCTCTGATAATGACAGGCCGTTATGATAAAAGTCTAAATACCGAGTATGCTCTCGAACGGTAATAAACACTCGAGTGGATAAATCACCCTATAAAAGGGGAGGAGCATCACATGGACAGGTACGTGACAAAACCCTAAGAATTATACATTCTTCTTATTTTTTACTGTTCACTGACTTGACCGTCGGAGTGTTGTAGGTAAAACACCCCACCGGTGTAAGAAACTTACCTGTCAATCGATCAGATCAATCCCTCAGGTTAATCAGATCATACCTAGCCTTTTTATCTCTCTTACCTCTTTTCATACCTTGAACCTCTTTTTGACATCATCAAACATATATTTATATTCATGTAGATACGTGAACACGTAAATAGAGACACATGAACATGTATCCACAATAATATAAATACATAATGCAAGCTTAGTTATGATTAATTCGATCTCTTGGATAAAGATAATGAGGATATATCATCTTCCTCACCCATGAGGAGGAAAGTATTATTTGGGGAAGAGCCATCATAGGTCGTGAAAATGATACTTTAAGAACAAACCAACGGTACGTACGGTTGTAAATTTATTAGCTGTGGATCCAATGGACCAGAGTTGTTCCTAGTTATGTTGAAGAAGATGTTCCATCTGTCTTGCTGTACTTAAATCCCCCATCTGAATGCTATCTGGGGACAGACATTGTGATTCTGGTACTTGATTAAGACAAATTCATATAAAATATTAATTGAATTAAACGAACCTCAATAACGAACGGCTCGTGATCCAAAATCCTATAAAAAAAGAAAGAACAAAAAAAAAAAAACAAGGGAAGTCAATCGAGAAGTGAGGAGGTGGGTATTGGATACGTATGAAAATATTAGTAGTTACTTATTACTATTTAAAAATGAGTTAAAATACATGGAAAATATTACACGCGTGCACCGACGTAGAAGGATATGCATGCATGCATAATATATCAAATTATATTTAATTTCAAATAATTTTGTATTTAAAATTTTTTATATAAAAACGTGTTCCTTAAATTCTCCCACGCGTCTCGTAAACGTTATAAATCTTCAAAGGTTACGGCCAATTGCAAACCCGCACCCCATCTTATGTAATATTGTCTTCGTATCTCTTAGATAAAGGGTAGATAATGGGTCGTACGTGTTTTAAATTATCAACCTTTTACTTTAGAGATGGAGAAAGGTACCACCATAACAGTAAGACTGACTAGTATGTCATATATATATATATATATATATATATATATATATATATATATATATATATATATATATATATATATATATATCGATTCCGATCTTGTCAGGACGTTCTTACGTTCGTTATTATAAGGACGTCCATTCTGGAAGTCATAGGAATAATATTCTGAAAAATCAACCGTTCGATTAGATAATTTTCTTATGAATGTCATGTCTGCAAAAAATCACAGTAATCCGATAAGCAGTTTTCAAAATACATTTTGTAAAACGCTTTGATAGTATTTACTGTTGGATGTTGTCAAAGTTATTTAAATGACTGTATTTTAAAAACCAACCGTTGGATCGTTGTGATTTTTGGCAGACATGACATACATATAAATATTATCTAATCCAACGGTCGATTTTTCAAAAATACATCTCCCAGTGAAGACGTCCTTACGATAAGAGCGTAAGGACGTCCTTACAGGATCGGAACAGTATATATATATATATATATATATATATATATATATATATATATATATAGGCACGTTATAGAGACTATATGGTTGATAATTAATTTGCAATATAAAAAAGTGAGGGAGTATGTTCTAGATCATATACAGAACAAAATCTCGTAATAATTTTGATTTTTAGAAAAGTGGATCTAGCTAGTTCAATGGTAATTGGTTACATAAATTCAAAGTTGTCCGCATATCAAAATTTGATAAGCATACACTTGTTTTAATTTGGAGCATAATGTTACAATAATCCCTCACTCAACAGATGTTAGATGTACGGGATGCATATGACGCTCTTTCAAACCTAGAACCTTAATTAACTTGATAAATTCAAGTGATATCACCAAGTTACCAATTGATATGGGATGTGACAGTAGCTGCAGGCTTAATTAAGTTCATGAGTTCCATCTTGTTAATTAGTTGTTACCACAAACTATAAATTAACTAAACAAGTTGAAAAGGGCTTATGGCAGGGCCAGGGTGGAGCTACTTCGGTGCATCTGGAGGCATTTTACAGGGTGGAGGTGCAGTCCATTCCAAAAAACGAAGGTTAGCGGAAGTTTCCGAAATCTATTTATATGATGTTTGCATGCATGTGTTGACACCATCATATATATATAATAAGATATATATTCATGTCGGCCAAGTTGAAGTTTTGAAAAAGACAATTCCACAACTCATGCCGTTTTAACATAAATTGAGCTTTAACTGACAGCTTTCAAGTCCACTGTTTTATAATATTCAATAATTCTACAAATGCAGCCAAGCGAGCTCTACTTTGAGCTTTGGCACCTTTGCAATCTCTCTCTCTCTCTCTCTAGCATAGAGTGTAGAAGAGCGGCACACTTTTCTGAAATCTCACATGGATGCGGATCCAAATCTTTAAGAGATCGAAAAAAAAGAAGTAAAAAATATTTTTTAAAATCCAGTTTTAATTAAACAATTGTGATTATTTTGTCAAAAAAGGCATTCATCATGATCACACCCATGAAGCTGCAATTATGAACCTTGGCTCACCTACTTGGAAGGATTGCCTCATTCTCATACCATGCTTTGTTTTCTGAAAATTAGTGACATTTAAATTATAATTTTTCAACATTACAGAAAGAACAATTTCTAATTCATAGAGTTTTAGATTGAAGTTTATATTTTCAATCACTTTTTTATTATTATTATTATTGAATGTTCTATTACAACTTTTATTTTAAGGCAAATGCTATTCGCGTTCCACAAATAGCATCTTGCGCTACACCCTGATCAACCCAACAGTTCAAATGACAAATTTGCCCATATATCAAGTTAAACTTCATTTTTTCATATATTCTGTATTTTTTGGTCAGTTGTAGAATATATTTTGAAAAATCGACCGTTGAATAAAATACTACTCTTATGAATGTTATGATTGCCAAAAATCACAATGATCCAAGTATCCAACAATATATTCTTGAAAAACTGACTGCAAAATAATAAGAGTGATTTGGACTTTCTTGGCTGTCTTAGAGACACACCTTTGTAATTGAATCCTTTTTTTTTTCTTTTATCAAAAAATAGAAGTTACTCGTGTTCCCAAATTCCCAATGTAAATAAATGGTTATTAATTGATGCACTTCCATAAATTCGAACCTGAAAAGTGAAGATAACGTGCCTCAAACTAGTTTATAAGACCACTGGTTGTCATTGATTCCCTTTCACGTTTGTGTTATTTGTCATGATCGATTCATCATCCATGGGATTAACCCTAGAAATATTAGAATTGAAAATTAATCCAAGTGGATATATAGGCTGCTTTTGTGCCCTGTACGTGTGTGAACGCACAATTCGATTCGTTTTCAGGTTCGGTTTTGATTCCAGTAATAAACTGTTTCTTCCCAAAAAATACAAAGCGTCCCAAAAAATTACCACAAAAGTATATCTCAAATGATATGACAGATAATCAATTAATATATCTAGTCCTCATTTTCAGCATGTAAACTCTCTCTTTGATAATAAATGGACTTGAATTCATTTATGATATGCATTTTATTGGGAGAAAATTTTGGGAAGAAATAGTTTATCATTTTGTGAAAACTTGTTTCAAAGTAATTGAGACCATAAGTGCTTATCTGGTTTAATTTATGCTTAATTACATGATTCATGTACGATAAACAGTTTTGGGTATTCTCAACCAAATGCGAGCAGCCTTATTAATCTCAAAATTAAAGGGCACAAACAGATACCTATTAAAATTGTGCCCTCTTACCATTTCTAACTTATTATTTCTTATTACTTGATGTGACAGCTAACATGGCATTAACGTGGTAACATCTCATCAGCAAAATCAATATAATGAGTAATTAACATATGACATGCTAAATAGTTTGGAGATTATAAAAGGGGTAGGACATGCAGTTTGTTTGCAAAATAGAATTAAATGATGCCTTTGTGTTTTACAAGCCTAAATCCACCATAATTGAAGAGTCACTATTACAAGCCTACACAATTTTTTGTGGAAGTAAACCCACCATCCACAACAAGATTATGACCACTTACATACTTAGATTCATCACTAGCAAGAAAAAGGGCAGCCTCAGCTATATCTTTGGTCCTTAGGGTTGCACCTTTTAGGTTAGCTAAGCCTCTCACAAATTCCTCCATCTTCTCTACTTCTTCCTCATAAGATACCCCTAAATCCATATATTCATCATCTTCCTCACAACTCCCCCATGCATTAACAAGCATGGAGGTGGCCACCCCAAATGGGGAAATACAATTAACCCTAATCCCATACCGGCCGAGCTCGCAAGCCGTGTTCTTCGTTAGCCCTACAAGGGCGTGTTTGGAAGCTGTATAAGCATGTGGACCAAGCCCTCCCATGAGACCAGCTACACTAGCTGTGGAAATTATGCACCCACTTCTTTTGGGCACCATCACACGTGCCGCATGCTTCATCCCTAGAGCTGCTCCTTTAACATTGACGCCCATGATATTATCGAACTCACCTGCAGGGGCGAAGCGAGGAATTAAGTTCAGGGGAGGCGAACTTTAGCCTCGTTTGAACTATCTTTGCTTAAATTCACTTTTAGAACTCAAAATTCTATTTGATTCATAAAGATAAGTGATAATCACATTTAGATGACTTGCGATAATTTAGATATAATTCCAAAGAAATATGCGAAAAAATAGTTTTCCAAAAATGATATTAGGTAAAGCTAGTACAAATGTGGCCTTTAATTGGTTGTTAGTACCTTATTCCAATTTTCTTATTGTATTAGTTTGAGGTAGAAAAGATTTCAAAAATTTATAATTCATTGATATATGATAAATCACAGAACTTCTATCATGAGGAGTACCTTACGCAAAATCACAGTAACATCTATAGGGCCAAATTGCATAAGGTGACTTCTATAGGATCAAATGCAAAACATATTTTGAAAAACTGATTATTGGATTAAATGATATGCTAATGAACTTCATGTTCCCTAAAAACCACAGTGATCCAATGGCCAGTTTCTGAAAAATGTCACAACGAAAAATTGTGACTTTTTTTTTCTTTAAAATGTCACCAGTTTTTCATAGTTAGTTTTTTCAGAAACTAACCGTTAGATCATTATGATTTTTGGCGAACATAAAATTCATAAGCAGTTCATCTAATCCAACAATCAATTTTTCAAAATATGATCTACATTTGCTCCTATAGAGGTCACCTTACACAAAGTTGCATAAGGCGCACCTTATAATAGAAGCCGACAAATCATATTTCAATTTAATACACGGACAACTATCTTCTATTTGGAAAGCATTGGGGTGCGATTAGAGCTTTTATAGAGGGAAAAAAAGAGTGAGGGATTGGAAGGTAAAATGAAAGGGTTAAAAATATTTAAGGGGAGGCAAAATCAAAATTTTACAAATTTATAGGGTATAAATTAGAAGAAAAAAAAATGAGGGGGCAACTCTCCACATAGCTTTGCCCCTGCTCACCTGCATCAAAGTTGATGATGCTCTTGTGCTTTTTTGATTGATTTCCGAGAACTCCAGCATTGTTGAAAAGAATGTCAAGTCTGCCGTATTGGGACACTGTTATATTGATCAAGTTTTCAATGTCTTCTTCTGAGCTTACATCACAATGCACATATGTAGTGGAAGGGGATAATGAGTTAGCTAAGATAATCCCAGTGGCATCCTCAATATCTGCAATGACTACCTTAGCTCCATTCTTCACAAAAAGCGTCACTGTGGCCTCTCCGATCCCCCGTGCGCCGCCAGTTACTATTGCTACTTTTCCTTCCAACCTGTACAAAGGTAACCCATATATATACAAATCTTAATTACAGTGACATAATTTAAAAATTGACCATTTGATCGATAACTGTAATTTTTGACACACACATGATATGTATAAGAAATGTATTTAATTTAACAATGGTTTTTTAAAACCCGTTTTGCAATTAGTCATAAGCATGCCATTTTGTGCAATTTTGCATAAGGTATACCTTGTAATAGCGCTTATATATATATATATATATATATACATATATTAAGATAATTATCACCTGTCTCTTCTAGCAAGTGGGAATTAATACAATAATAATTAATAACAGTTAGATTGGCTTTATTTCACATATAAACTAGGGCCTTCAGTGGCTTCTTTTAATTACTCTTTAATGCAAGTACATATATAAAGCTCCAATATCACACGTACATATATGTTTCCGGGGG
>JAESVK010000152.1:251734-286409 GCA_017140935.1 Hamamelis virginiana | reverse complement strand
TTTTTTTTTTCAAAATCTCTCATTCTCTCTCTAGGAGGCATTAAAGGCAGATTTTTCTCAAATTTATTCATAAATTCTCTCATTCTCTCTCTAAAACTTCTCTAATGGCAGCAATAATTAAAGGCAAATTTTTTTCTCCATATCTTCCATTCTCTCTCTGAAATGTTCTCTAATGGAGGCTCAAAATCTCTCATTCTTTCTCTAAAACTCTCTCTAATGGAGGCATTGAAGCTGAAGGAGAAGGTGATGGTGTACACTACAAGAAAAATGACCTTTCGCGACGTTTTAAAAACACTGCACAAAACGCTGTCCGGATCGATCAACGCCGTAAATGATTTTGGTAATAGGCGGCGTTTTTAAAAACGCTGTTAATACTACTTTCTGCGGCGTTTTAAAAATGCCGTTAAAAGTTCTTTTTGCGGCATTTTAGAAACGCTGTTAAAAGTTCTTTTCACGGCGTTTTAAAAACGCCGTCAAAAATACATTTTGTGTTATTTTACAAAAACGCCGTTAAAAGCCTTATTAAGGTATTATACAACTTTTTCACGATATTTTAAAAACACTGCAAATATTTTTTAAATTATTATTATTATTTTGCTTGCTTGAAATACCATTTGTATGCATCATATAGAAGTTACCACTAACATTAAGAAAAATGCACATTCCATTAAAATAAATTCTCAAAATCAAATTCTTCACATTTTATGATTTTGAAAGTTCTAAACACAAAAATGAACAATTTGTATATACATCAAATTCCACAACAAGTTTCTTAAAAAAAAAAAATTTCTCCCACATTCATTCCCTTCCAAAATAGACTCGGGAAAAAAAAGTGGCTTAACTTCATCCATCCTTCATTTCTTGTAGCTCTTCGAATTGTGAAAACAACATAATTATTACAAAAAATTATTATCAACTAAAAAAACACATATTTCACAAATCATAGTGACTATATATTTTCAATACTTTTCTAATGATAGTATTTGATCACTAGAAGAATTAAATGACACATTCTACCACTCTTAATAATAAGCAATTCAACCAACAATCACATGAACTATCCTAAATATTAATTAATATATTGTTTCAATTTTGAGACAAAAATCCGGCAGAGTTCCTTTTGTTTTTGCAACATTCCAGAATTTCACCTGACAATATAAGAGTTTTATAGCACTTCTATAATCACAATATTTCAACATTACTACATTCAAATGACGCATCATTGCACATCCTACCACTCCCATTAATCAGAAACCAACAATCACATGAACCATCCTAAATATAAAATAATATATTTTTTCCTTTTTAGACAAAAATCCAGCAAAGTTGCGTCTGTTTTTGCAACATTCTAGAATTTCACCTGACAGTATAAGAGTTTTATAGCACATCTATAATCACAATCTTTCAACACTACTACATTTAGATGACGCATCCCGCGCCTCCCATACATGAAAATTAAGTATCTACTTTCCTAAAAATATACCTCAAGCTTAGAAATGAAATGTTTCTACATTAGCTACCATTACCTGTAATGGATGTCAACCATCAAATCGAATGGCGTAGATTGGCCAGGTTATTGTACTTCCAAATGCATCGTCTAGTGTATATAGATCGCATGTTGGACGAAACAAAGGCACATTGGGGACGAATACGCTATTCACCCAAACCTTATAACAATCGCGTCCAAGGGGCACGTGGTTACAGTTCTGATCGATAGGTAGATCAAGCCAGAGACAGATTAGGGTTCTGATCGGTGGGCAGCTTCAGATCGGCGGCAGATTCTGATCACAAATCAAGTGAGAGAGGGATTAGGCCGGTTATGATCAACGGTAGGTTGAACGGGGGAGCAGAGAGAGAGTAGCTTCAGCCTTGATCAAGTGGGAAAATGAGGGAGTGAGGGAAAAGAAAAGAAAAGGTGGGAAGGGAAAATTTCGTAGTGGACTATCCACGTCGTTTTTATAAAAATGCCATTATTAAGGCTTTTAATGGCGTTTTAAAAACGCCGTAAAAACTTTTCTTCTGCGGCATTTTAAAAACGCCGTGCAAATTAGTCTTTTACGGCGTTTTAGCTTAAAACTCTCAAAATGTGCCATATATCAGACTTTAGACAAAACGCCATAAATATTAAAAAAAAGTGCCGCAAAAGCCCATTTTTGTTGTAATGGTAGCTGCTGCCTAAGGATAAAAAGCTAGGGTTTTTGCTCTCTCTCCATGACTGAAGCTGACAAACCTAAATACGGAGAGAGAACGAAAGAATAGAGTAGATCTCACCGATCTCAATCCATGGAGAGGATGATGTCTGGTTATTTATTGGTTTCTCTCTCTACCCCTTTTTTCCTTTCTCTCTCTTGATTTACAGATCTGATGAGGAATGTGGATTTAGAATTTAGGTTAAGGTTAATAAGTAGATCAAGGATTAGGAATGCTTGAGATCATTGTGGGTTTAATCTAATAAATTTTGATGCTTGAAATCTGAAAAATTTTGATGGTTGAGACCGTTGAGTTGTGAGATGGTTGATGGGTTTAAACTCAGATTTTGATGGTTTGGGGAAGGAGAGTAGTCGACTAATGTGATGTCATTTGGGGGAAATTTGGCGTCAAATTTGGCTAACGTTTGGGATAAGGTGAAGGGATGGTTTGAGAGAATAGTCGACTAATGTGAAAAATTATTAACTCTGTGAATAGCCCCAGACGATGCCAAATTTGGCGTTTTCTATTTGCACCGTTAGATTTGTATCTGTGCCTCCGTGTCGCCCATCGTACGGCTACTCATTACCTAGTGATCAAAGGCTTGATCATCAGCAAATCTGAACGCGAAGAAAAGTAGGGAATGAACTACAAATATAGCACAAAAATTTACTAGGGGGCAACTCGGAACGGGTCAAACCGAACCGGTCTGATCCGGTCAATTTGGACCGGATCAGAACCGATTTGAATTGAATTTGGATTGATTATGGTTCCAATTCTTCAATTCGAATTAAATTCGGACCGATCATTGGATTTGACCTTTTGGAACCAGTCCAATTCAAAATCCGAATTCAATTCGAATTCAATTCCTTACTTTTGTACATCATGTATACCAAAAATCAGTGATCCAATGGTTGCTTTTTTTAAAAAATATTAATGTGAAAAATGATTATACTATAATATTTTAAGAAATATTAGACTTTTTAATTATTAAGATTTTGTTTGTTTTCTTGTATATATATATATATATATATATATATATATTCTCCTTTTGGAGGTTTATTTTGGATTATTGGACTAAACTTTTTTTTTATTGTTACTTTACATAATGGTTAATACTTAATTGTTATTTTGTTCAATTGTTTAATTCAGTGGAAGTTTGAATTTTACAATGTTACTTGTTATAAATTTGTAATAGGGAAAAAAATCAAGTCCTTATGTAGCTATAATTGAATTGAATATTATGGAATAGAATTAGGATTGGTCCAGAACCAGTCCGAATTCAATTATGATTGGTCCTAATCCTTAAAAGCTTAATCCGAATTAGTTCGGATTGATCCTTATTTACTCTCAATTCGGTTTGATCCGATCCGAGTTGGACCCCTAAAATTTACAACGGGCATTGTAGCAGTGGTAATATATACTCGCATCTCTTCCCCTCTTGAAAATAAAAAATTTAAAATTTAATTAGGATATATCAAAAAGAAAAAGTGTTGGATGTTGCTTATCCCTTGAGATATGGTATAGGGTTTGGCCCAAATCTAAACATGATCGACTTAGCAAATTAGTGGGGTAAATTTTGGAAACTTAACAGTTTGTTATAATCATTGTTTGGCACAACTTGAATTGAAATTAACCAAATCATGGTAAAATTTGGAGAGTGACTTTTATTTTTTTGAGGAAAATCTACTCATTTAATTAGAACCATTGAATGATTTTTTTATTATTTTTTCAATTTAAAGCTTTAATTTACTGTCGTAGTTTTTAGAGTTTTAATTTAATGTTATCTATCAATATTTTTAGAAGGTTTTTATTTGTTGTTAGGGTTTTATAAAGCCTATATTGAAGAGTATTTTCTCTTTAATTTCCTTATAGATTCCAGGGCTCCCAGTAAATTATAGGATTTTTCTCATGAATTTGAGAGTTTTAATTATTTGCCCATGGCTGATGAAGTTTACTTCATATGGGAACCAAGCAAGGATGTGCTCAACTACGATATTTCTGGGAGTGTGAGTGATTAAGCATATAAATTTTTTCATGCACTCGTAATTTATTGTGGAGGGGACCAAAGTCATTAACTTTAAATGGCGACTAATTAAAGTCATTAATTTTAAGTGGGGATCAAACTCAAGGGTTATATCCAAGTGTGTAGCATATAAAGCCTTTGTGTACCTAAATTTGGTCCCCAGAAAATGTAAAGCAAAAGAAGGGTGGCCGGGGGATGGAGGCTGGGGGACCATCACTTCAGCTCCCTGGTTGCATACCACAATTAAAACATGTTATTATACTTTAATTATTATCATTATTATTATTATGTTTGTCGGTGGGGAACGTAACACAAATGCTGACTCAAAAGCATTATTGTCAGAACAAAGAAGAAAAGGCATCCGGATTTGCTGGTGATCAAAGGGTTGATCACTAGGTAGTGATCCTCCGTTGGATTGCCGACACGGAAGCAAAAATAAGGATGTGACAGCTGGGCTACAAAACGCATACTTGGGTTGCCGTTTTGACTACAAAACAAATCCTTAACGGCATTAAATGCAGATTTCTCAAAATCTTTTTTTTTTTTTTCAAAATCTCTCATTCTCTCTCTAGGAGGCATAAAGGCAGATTTTTCTCAGATTTATTCTTAAAATCTCTCATTCTCTATAAAAACTTCTCTAATGGTGGCAATAAAGGCAGATCTTGTCTCCATATATTCCATTCCCTCTCTAAAACGTTCTCTAATGGAGGCTCAAAATCTCTCATTCTTTCTCTGAAACTCTCTCTAATGGAGGCATTGAAGCTGAAGGAGAAGGTGATGGTATATCTGCTGCCTAGGGATAAAATGCTAGGGTTTTTTCTCTCTCTCCATGACTGAAGCTGACAAACCCAAATAGGGAGAGAGAATGAAAGAATAGAGTAGATCTCACTAAAGATCTCAATCCATGGAGAGGATGATGTCTGGTTATTTATTGGTTTCTTTCTCTACCCCTTTTTCCCTTTCTCTCTGATGAGGAATGTGGATTTAGAATTTAGGTTAAGGTTAATAAGAAGATCAAGGGGAGATAAAGGATTAGGAATGCTTGAGATCATTGTGGGTTTAATCTAATAAATTTTGATGCTTGAAATCTGAAAAAAAATTTATGGTTGAGACCATTGTGTTGTGAGATGGTTGGTGGGTTTAAACTCAGATTTTGATGGTTTAGGGAAGGAGAATAGTTGACTAATGTGATGTCGTCTAGGGAAATTTGGCGTCAAATTTGGCTAATGTTTGGGAGAAGATGAAGGTGATGGTTTGGGAGAATAGTCGACTAATGTGAAAAATTATTAACTCTATGAATAGCCCCAAACGATGCCAAATTTGGCATTTTCTATTTGCACTTTTAGATCTGTACCTGTGCCTCCGTGTCGCCCGTCGCGCGGCTACTCACTACCTAGTGATCAAAGGCTTGATCATCAAAAAATCCGAATGCGAAGAAAAGGAGGGAACAAACTACAAATACTGCACAAGAATTTACTAGGGGCAACTCGAAATGGGTCAGATCGAACCGGTTTGATCCGATCAATTTGGACCGGATCAGAACCGGTTTGAATTGAATTTGAATTGGTCCTGGTTCCAATTCTTCAATTCGAATTAAATTCGGACCAATCATCGGATTTGGCTTTTTGGAACCAGTCCAATTCAAAATCCGAATTCAATTCAAATTCAATTCCTTACTTTTGTACATCATGTATACCAAAAATCAGTGATCTAATGGTCGCTTTTTTTAAAATATCATTGTGAAAAATGATTATAATATAATAATTTAAGAAATATTAAAATTTTTAATTATTAAGATTTTGTTTGTTTTCTTGTATTAAAAAAAAAAAATTATCCTTTTGGAGGTTTATTTTGGATTATTGAACTAAACTTTTTTTTTTTTTTATTGTTACTTTACATAATGGTTAATACTAAATTGTTATTTTGTTCAATTGTTTAATTCAGTGGAAGTTTGAATTTTACATTGTTGTTATAAATTTATAATAGGGAAAATATCAAGTCCGTATCTAGCTATAATTGAATTGAATATTATTGAATTTTTTAAAATTTTATTTCATTTTTCTTTTATGAAGAACCGTAGTCCAATCCAGTCCAATCCGAATTGAATTAGGGTGGGTCCAAAACCAGTCCGAATTCAATTAGGATTGGTCCTTGTCCTTGAAAGCTTAATCCGAATTAGTTCGGATTGATCTTTAGTTACTCTCAATTCTGTCCGATCCGATCCGAATTGGACCCCTAAAATTTACCAAGGGCATTGTAGCAGTGGTAATATATACTCGTATGCATCTCTTCCCCTCTTGAAAAGAAAAAATAAAAAATTTAAAATTTAATTAGGATATATTAAAAAGAAAAAGTGTTGGATGTTTCCTATCCCTTGAGTTATGGTATAGGGTTTGGCCCAAATCTAAACATTATCGACCTAACAAATTAGTGGGGTAAATTTTGGAAACAAAACAGTTTGTTATAATCATTGTTTGGCACAACTTGAATTGGAATTAACCAAATCATGGTCAAATTTGGAAAGTGACTTTTTTTTTTGGAAAATCTAATCATTTAATTACACGCCCTGAAGACTGAAAAATTATTTGGTGTGCCAGTTATTTATAACAATTTAGACACATAACACCTATCATGTACTTATTACGTGATAGTGCTATGTGTTTAGAAGGTTATATATATCAGATATACTGAATAATTTTGGAAACAAACATTTGGCAAATAGATTCAATTTCACAGGAAATTCCCTCCCATATATAAGAATGTGCATGCCGGTTAATTTATTTGTAAAATTTCTACATAGTTATATAAGAGATTTAAAGTCAAATTTTGCTTTCATTAAGAATAAGAGTTTCACAAAAAGAGGAAGGCTACTGCTATTGTGTAGTTTGGGTCTTTGGGCAGTCTAAACTGAAAATTGTGGGCCATTGGACAATATCAGTGAACATTGGCGGCCTATGAGAAGGACTTAAATGAAAGTGGCCCGCAGTTGACTGCTGATCACCAAAGAGGAGCCAAACGGCCCAGGCCCGCTTCGATAAATCATCCCACAAAGGCACAAACCCGTTACGAGCTGCGTATTTATTCTAGGGCTCAATTTGAGCCGGAACTCTCTCTCTCTCTGTCTCTCTCTTCCTCTGAGTTCGAAGGCGTATAGCGACAATGCTCTCAGCAGACATTCCTCCGAATCAAACTATTTACATTAAGAATCTCAACGAAAAGGTGAAGAAAGAAGGTAACTTCTACATCTTCTTCTTCGCTATTTGCTCAACCCTTTGTCTCTTGTTTGCAGTAATTGTATTTTTTGACCCATGTCTAAGAATTCAAGGGATTGCTTGGGATAAGAATATATATATTGCTATTTTTTTTCTATCTGTTTGGTTGTTGAGAAAACGTAGGAAAAGAAAAGAAACTAAAATTTATAATCTTCGATTTTCTGTCATTTGGGACCCGAAAAACAAAGCCTCCACTTAACTAAGCCTTGTCTAATACAAACACTTGGTTCAGTTGAGGTGTGTCCTTTTCAATATCTGGAAACCAAAGTGGCGTAAAACTTGAGAATTCTTTAGATTTTGTTTTCCTTAGTTTTCTCTGCGACCTAACTGAGGTTTAACACGCTGTTTGAAACTAGCTAGCGGAACTCAAGTACCAAAAAATAGTGAAGCACTCAAACAACAATTGACAAATTCATTTCATGCTGGAATTATAAATATAAGACTACGTTACGTTCTTACAGAGATAAATGGACTGAATCATGTACCTGACTTGTTTGGTTCAATGTTGAACTGGGTAAACTGGGTACCATTTGGGTTTCATGTTTTGAAACTAAAGTATCGATATATCAAGGTTTGAACCATTATGGTGAACTGAGTGCACTTTGAATGGACTATATGGAAAAAGGACAAGATCCATGCCAATTTTGTTTAGGCATTTGCTCAGATTTGTTGTTGCTAGCTCTAGTTTGACATGACCTGTTAATGGGCCATTAGGGTTTAAAGTTTAAACCTAATTTGACTGGGCATGGACACAAGACACTGATTTAGCATAAAATAGGCCGTGGACCTTGCAAGGGCCCTCTGACTGAATATTAAGATTTTGTGGTTAACTATTTTTCGATAATGTTGCATTATTATGTAATTAAAATATTTATTTTTCAAACAATAAACAATTTATAGATACCATTTTCGATAGTGTAATCATATTTGGAAAATTTACATCTAGCATTTTTTTCTTCTAAAACTATAATGTCTTGTATTGTGTTTTTAATGCATATATTACTAATAATTTAAAAATAAAGTTATGCTTATCAAAAAATTTAAAAATATAGTTATGTTTGTAAACAAATATGATTAACAAAAATTTTATAAAACATTCATATGTTGATCTTTTGTATCATGTAGCAGAATTTGTTGTTTCTAATTGGTATCGCTTACATTTCCCATTAAACTCTGTGATGAGAAGACAGAGACTGTTGTTGTCTTGTTGATGTCCAACATGATGTGAGATGTTTGACATAGCAACATCTGAAAAACTGAAACGCAGAATAACTTTGCATGCACACTGAGTGTTGGTGTCTAACATGAATCAAAGGTTTTCAGCATGGCACAAAAGGCTTCCCCCAAGGCATTTCTGGACTCATATAGAACTCATCCCGTGGAGGGGTTTTTTTTTTTTTTTTTTGGGTCTAGGGCTTCTTTTGGTTATCTTTCATTATGCTTCTTTTGGTTATCTTTCATTATGCCGATTGCAGATGAGCATCTCGGCGAGATTTCAGACTACTTCATAATTTGTGCTTTACTATCAAATTGATGCGTTTGTTGTAAAATTTTATGCGATTAAAGGAGATGCCTGCAAGCATCTTGTGTGTGTATGATGTGTTGTTTATTATTCTGTTTTAAAAGTTAATGACAGGGGAATACACTTGCATAATCATGGGATAATGTTCACAATGCATTGAAATAAAATATAATGTTTAGCAGTCTTACGCTAGTTTCCCTTTAATTTTTGGTTTTAAAATACCTTAATAATGTCTTTTATTGCCTCCAGGAATAAGTTTATGGATACTTTACCTTCATTCTGTGTCATAAGGTTCAATTGATCATGAAGTTGATGCAATATTCACCTTTTTAATTTATTCATTTTTTTTCCTTTGTCAGAATTGAAGAGATCTCTTTATGCCTTATTCTCTCAATATGGAAGAATTTTGGATGTTGTTGCCTTGAAGACTCAGAAGCTTCGCGGACAAGCATGGGTTGTATTTAGTGAAGTCACAGCTGCCAGTACTGCAGTTCGACAAATGCAAAACTTCCCATTTTACGAAAAGCCTATGGTGGGTCTTTATAACCTAAACTGTAACTCATTGTAAAGTTTGTGTGCATGTATGTGTTATAACTTCAAACTTCTGGAAACCAGGTCCAGCATTTTTGCCTGCTCTTCTTATTTCCTTTTGGATTCTGTAGGCATTGCTTATAGGAAGGAAGCTGTCAGTTATAGTATGGTTAACCCTTGTTAAATCTCTTTACTGTTGGTGGAATTATTTTGTCTTTCACGGAGAATTACTCCACCCTTGTCTCTAATTGCCTTGGGTTCTTCTATCAAATGTTGATGTGCCACTATGGAGAATGTGGAATTGCATTATAGCTTATTTATATTTTGGGCATATTTTATGGGGAAATATTCAGTATGTGTTGACGAGACAATAAATTTGGATGATTGAATGCATATGAATATTTTTGCTCGCGTTTAGGGACCATTATATGCTGCCTCTTGCATAGGAGTCTAGAATATTTTGACCTGATCAAGTGGTGTGAACACTGTAAAAACCTGTTATAACCAATACAGTGTGCTCTACCTAAAATGCATATCCTTTTTTGAACAAAGTTAGTACACTCACAAATGAAACCTTTAATTCTAATTTTTCATCATATATGTGCGTTCAGTTTCTTCAATGAAGTCATTCTGTAATACTCATTTCTGAAGTTTTATGTCAATGAGATGTGTTTAATATGACTTTGTGCATGATTAACTTGGTGCAGCGGATACAATATGCCAAAACAAAATCAGATTGTGTTGCTAAAGCTGATGGAACCTTTCTTCCAAGAGAAAAGAAAAAGAAGCAAGAAGAAAAAGGTGACCAAAACTCATTCTACAGTTTCCTATAGTACCAATTTTTTTCAATACATTTCATATATTTTGTTTAACATTTGTTGTATTTTGTTGCCTGAACCTTATGGTTTCATAGCTCAAAAATATTAATTGTTACCCTGAATAAAGAATAGGTTTACTCTGCTCTTATGAATGTGGAACTTTTTAATGGAACACAAATTAGAATGTATGTGAGATTTGAGTTATAGGAACAGTGAACCTTGATTAAATCTTATGTTTTGAGAGAGCAATAATAAGTAAAATTATTATATTGTTTGGTTGACCAAAGTGTTAATGAAGATGTTATTTTAACAAAATGCATTCAAATTTTGAAATAGGGTACTGTGCTTGCTGGTATTACAGCAACAATACTTTATGGGATAAGGAAATTTTGTATAATTATTTACGAACCATTATATAATCTGAAATCTATGGTTCGCCAGGAAGATGAATGGAACAATATACAGAAATATTGAACCAGAAACAAAGTGGTGAACCTAGAACTTTCTAGTTTGATGTTCTGGTTGGCATCTTCTGGCCCGTATTACTATGCTAATATCTGAAATTCAGACATTAATATGTTGTATAAAATTAAAAGTTATAATTAGAAAATGAAAGTAGAAATTGGTCTCTTTTTTTTTTTTTTTATGGATGGGAGCTAAATTCCAATTATCTGGCTTGGTTTTCTGGATTGTCTAGTGGTTAAATTGTTAAGAAGTAAATGTCAAATTAGTTTGAATGTTCTCTCTTTTTCTTTTTTTTCTTTTTTTTCTTTTTTCTTTTTTGACACAAATCTTCATATTCAGCTGAAAGAAAACGACGTACTGATGAATCGCACCCTTCTGCTTCTGCTAATGGCACAAGTGCTGAAAGCAATGGGGGCCCAGCTGTAAGTTTTCTGCCTTTATGTTTTATGTTATTGAGCTCTCTCTCTCTCTCTCTCTCTCTCTCTCTCTCTCTCTCTCTCTGAGGCAAGTGTCTGTGGAAAACTAAGTTGTAGATTTTATTTTGAAGAACTATAGTTATGGGCTCACATTGATGTTGGGTGCTGTTTGCCTGGCATAGTCACTTGACCATAAAAAATCTCCCTTGCAAGATCATTTATATGATGATGTTTTTTGTCTACTTCTACCAACCTATGGATTCATTGGTGGGAAAGGTGTATTACAGATCCTACTTGCAACTATCTGCATGCATTCCATCTACAATGCTTCTGCTATGATGTTTATATCCATCATATATATACAGATAATATATATCGAGGAAGAACTTGAATACGGTCTCCAATATTCTACTTGACCAATGTAGCTTAAATTAAATGTGTGTGTGTGTGTATTATGTGCAGTCTTCCTTCCCTCAAGGAAACCCAAGTGCACAAGATGCAGCTGCTGCTGCTCCAAACAATATTCTTTTCATACAGAATTTGCCCCACCAGACAACAAGTATGATGCTGCAGGTGCTCTTCCAACAATACCCCGGTTTCAGGGAAGTCCGAATGATTGAAGCAAAGCCTGGAATTGCCTTTGTAGAGTTTGAAGATGATGTGCAGTCTTCCATGGCCATGCAGGCCCTTCAGGGCTTTAAAATCACTCCTCAGAACCCCATGGCCATCACTTATGCCAAGAAGTAACCAATCTTTTGTTGAGGGGTAACTGTTGTTTTTGTTTCTTGCCCTTATTTTGATGAGAAAATGTAATAGCTGAGAAGCTTTTATACATGCTATAATCATGTAGATCTTTGAGAAAACTAATTGTAGAAGTGGCTTTTTTTTTGGGTTCTTGTATCTAGCCCCTTTTTTTTATGCATTTGGTTAGCGGGCATCCTGAACCTAGAGGAATGGTGTTCTTTGGAAAGGCATCATAACACCTCCTGTGATGGAGGATCTGTGCTCCCCGTGGGATTTAGTTCTTTATGCGCAGTATATCGTTGAGATCTCAAACGAGCCAGGCCAATCAAATAACAACCCAACAAGATTTTACTCTTGCTGTGGAAGCCCCTCACTAGTCTAAGAATTGCAGAATCCGCGCATCATCACTGTAATGCAATGCCCTATGACATCTCTTGTTGCGGTTTCCAAAATTGGGGTCCAATCCATTCGGTCCTTTCTATGTGATCGGCTGAAACATGGATTCTTATGTCAGTACACTTTAAGAGGATTTTTTTTTTTTTTTTTTTTTTTACAAAATTTAAATTACCCCCACCCCACACGCGCGCACATATATATATATATATATATATATATATATATATATATATATATATAACTAAGAGAAGACCAGTGAGTTTCTTGCTTCTATAAAATGGGCAAGGGAAGTCAGTGTTTGAACAGATCAAGTGACAACTTAGAAAATGGCTGTCGAGTCACTTTCAGAGCCTGAATAGCTAGAGGTTGGCTCCTCTTGCTGCGAGGGTTGGAAAGTGAGCTGAACCATGAAGAGAAGTCAATTTATGTTGACATTTCATCAGTCCGATCCATTGAGTGATTAGCTCGGCTTCTCTTTACAACACAGCTCTCGATAATCACCTTGTCAGTCGAGTCAACTTCTCTCTACAGCACAGTTTACTTTATTAGAATATGGCAATACCATTCCAGCCTTAAATGAATCACTCTAATCATAAAACCACTCATAAAAGTGGAATGTGGACACCCCAAAAGTAGTTGTTTGGGCACCACCTTTCTAGTCCACACAACACGGTCTATACGGTCCAGTTGTATGTGGGCCGTTCACATGAGCCACTGGGCCCACCAGATTGTGCTGCTTACGAGTCACGACTCACGATCCTTGTACTAGTTGACCCGTCCAGGTGTGCGTGAAAATACCTCCACGCTCCAACTAAAAGGAACAGCAAGTGTGTTACTGTGTTTCCGTACGTTGACACCTGTGTCCAGTTCATTAGTGCGTTATTTCCACGCTCATTGAAGGAGCGTAAACAGCAACCTGTATGTATATAGAGATATTTATGTTTTTATAATATTTAATTATGCCGTAGTACCATCTGCACTTGAATGTGTCCTTCCTCGGATGTTCCTACCCCGAATAAGGACGCTCCGGCTGCACGATCCATTATTAGAAAATGACGGAATGATGTTTTCTTTTAATGCCCGAAATACCCTCAACCACTTGCTTTTTACTTGCCAAACAACTCCGTACAAGTTACACTATTTATCATTTTGAAAGACACAAGTATCCTCCATTATCCAGCATATTACATTTTACACAAATTAAAAATGTGGTAATTGGCATTACATTTTATGAGAATTATTTGTTAATGTGGTGGTTGGTTATGAAAAAAATTCACATAATTTTCAATTTCTTTTGCAATTAGAAGGGTATTTTCGTTTAAAAGATACCTATATGTCCATTGACATAAATATTGAAAATTCGAGTTTATTGACGTAATATTTTAAACACCCGAATTTATTATCGTAAAATTTCTTTTTTATATTCAATATCCTATTTGAAATGTTTGATATTTTTTATTAAAAAAAATTTTAATAGATCTCCCACATTAGTCTCATGCCATGTGCTCCGTAAAAAATTTCAACAATGTTTTTTGTTTTTTTTTGTTTGTTCATGTAAGGAGATATCTAGGTTGTTAAAACCCAATTTATTTTTACTCTCCACACAAGATTAGGGTCATATAATATCTGGACTACTATTCCATCTTTTAATCGCCGAACTAACTCTCATTCGTTAGTTAGTTAGTTAGTTCTCAGCAATGTTCTTTGAAGCTCGATATTATTTAGCTTGTATTTAAAGCAATTCCATCAAAACGAGTACAAGGGTGATTTCATTCCGATAGGCAGAAAATTGGTAATAATCAATTGATTCCCAGAAAGATCGAGATTTGCTAATGATCCACTAAGGCTAATATTGTACTTTTACATTAACATCATCTTCTTCTGCTTCTCCTCAACTGAACTCCCCAGGTAAGCCCACTGTTTTCTGTTAACGGTTATATCCAAAGCTTCCAAACTCCCCACACATAAAATTCCCATCAATTCCAATCAAATACCATCAAAATTCCCTTCACATTCTTCTCCTTCTCCAAACCCATTTCAATCCATTTCTTTACAATATATATATATATCACTGCTTGCATACATCCTGCATCCTTATTCCATCCTTGAACAAACTGCACCTATTGTACTCTCAAAATCTGATATCAGCGCGTGTATATATATATATATATACCCATGAAGAAACAGAAGAGGAAAATGGTAGAAGAAGAAGAACCCACCATCAGCCCCTTTGATAATCTCACCGAAGAAATCATATTGACAATCCTCGACTATCTTAACGAAGACCCTTTTACCAAAAAATCATTCTCACTCACTTGCAAAACTTTTCACTCCATCGAATCTCGACACCGCAAATCCATAAAACCTCTTCGATCCGAGCTCCTTTTGAGAACCCTTCGCCGCTATCCTTCAATCATTGATGTCGATCTCTCGCTCTGTCCTCGTTTTGACGACAATTCATTGAACCTAATATCGATAATGTACAAATCAACGTTGCGTTTTCTCAATTTATCGAGGTCTAAGTTTTATACGAGTGTTGGGTTATTGAATTTGATTGTGAATTGCTCAAATTTGGTGGAGATCGATCTGTCAAACGGAACAGAGTTGACGGATTTGGCGGCGGCGGCGATCTCTGAGGCTAAGAATTTGGAGAGATTGTGGTTGGCGAGGTGTAAATTGATTTCGGATATAGGGATTGGGTGTATTGCTGTTGGATGTAAAAAATTGAGGTTGATTTGTTTGAAATGGTGTTTGCGTGTTAGTGATTTGGGGGTGGGTTTGATCGCTATGAAATGCAAGGAGATTCGGAGTTTGGATCTCTCTTACTTGCCGGTAATTTTACTTAATTTTATTTATTTTTGTCATTTCCCTTTGCTTATAACCCTCTGTTTGGTTGCTGAGAAACCTGTGGAAAATGGAAGGAAAAGAAAGTTGAAGTTTTTAATTAGAAAATGGAAAAACCCAGATCAACTTAGCTAAATAATTGCACGAGAGTTAATTGCGTTGATTATTTCTTTCTTTTGTTAGCTGAAAAAATGGTGAGTATTTTCCTTTCTCTTTATTTTCCTCTGGTTTCTCAGCAGCCAAACAAATATTTTAATTTTCTTTTTCTTTTTCTTTTTCTTTTTCTTTTTCTGGTTGTAGTTGTTAGTTGATTGTTTGATCAGTTTGGTGAACTGGTTTTTCGAATTGAATTGGACATGTTTTCATATTGGTAGTTTTGTGTTTCGAGCTGTACTTCTGTTAGATGGGTCCTTTAGTGTGCATACTTAAGTTTTCAAGTTTCATCAGGGACTGATCTGCATTTTCTAGATCTGATATTGAAATTTAATTTGGGTTCCTTTATGATTTGACCTTTTTTCTTGATATGCATTAGTTTCTTTCACTAATGCATTAATCGTGTCTTTTATTCATTCATTTTTTATACTCTTAAATAGCTTCTGGGAAGTTTCTTCAAAGTCGTCTCCTTATGTAATCAAATTTTCTGCAGCTTGGATTAGAATTTACTTCCATGCTTTTTGTAGTTGTGTCATGGATTATGTCATGTTGCCTAAATTTATTACTTTGTTTCGTCAATATTATTGGATTGCTGACCATTCCTTTCATTGGGTACATGAGTAAACAAATTATAAGTCAAAAAGCCTGATATGAGTCATCATAGCAAAATTGCCCACTGCAAGCACTGAAAATCTTTTGTAAATTATTCTACAGTTTCATGGTTGATTGGATGATCTGTGTATGACTTCTTATATTGTTAATCTGAATTTGAATGCTGAATATAAAGCACATTTACTGTAGTAGTCCACTGCAAAATTAAAAAATAATAAATTGTTGACGTGCAAACAGCTAGTGCATGATTATCCCACACTCACAAAAACGAACAGACTAAAAAAGTAATCGGTACTAATTTTCTTTGCAGTTAATATACATCCTGGCAATCTTTTGAAGTTTATAAAATTTCTATGTATTTATATACTGCAGATAACAGAGAAATGTCTTCCACCTATCCTGCAACTACAGCATCTTGAGGATTTGGTTCTTGTGGGTTGCCTTGGTATTGATGACGATGGCTTAGAAACCCTACAACAAAGTTGCAAGTCACTTAAGGTACTCCTTTTTCTTACTTCTTGTTAGCACAATTATAAATTACAAAGTTTTTTTTATTATTTAGCATTACTTTTTTCTTTTTTCTTTTTTTCTTTTTTTCTTTTTAAAAATAAGTTTTACTCTATATACCCACAATATAAACAATATATAGGATATAAAAATAATCAATAATAGGTGCTATGGATGTTCAATTTTGTCATTTCATACATAGTTGGCCTTGTTTCAATCTGTCATGTTTTGTATTGACAGATTTTCCAATTTTGCATTTTCAACAGGCACTTAATTTGTCGAATTGTCAGAATGTAAGTCATGTGGGTTTATCTACTCTAACGAATGGTGCTAAATGTCTACATCAGCTTAACATAGCATATGGCTCTTCTGTAAGTTTGATACTCTTAATAGTGATTAACCTTGTAATTTGATATATTTTCCAATGGCCCATTGATTTCGTCTTTGAATGGTGTTCAGGTCTCTGCTGATCTGGCAAAATGTCTGAAGAATTTTTCAGAGTTGCAATGTGTAAAGTTAGACGGTTGCCTGATTACATGTTCTGGGATGAAAGCCATTGGGAATTGGTGTGCATTCTTGAAGGAGCTGAGCTTAAGTAAGTGCTCTGGAGTGACGGATGAGGGTCTCTCCTTCCTCGTGCAAAAACACAGAAAATTGAGGAAGTTGGACATCACATGCTGTCGCAAGATAACTCATGTCGCTATCGATAGCATAACAAATTCATGCACTTCCCTCACATCCCTCAGGATGGAATCTTGTAGCCGGGTTCCAAAAGAAGCTTATACATTGATTGGCCAGCGTTGCCAACTCTTGGAGGAACTAGATGTCACAGATAATGAAATCGACGATGAAGGTTCCATATTGGACCTAACCTGTCTTGTATTATGATTTCAGTTTCTTAAATGATTTAAGCTTACTTCATCTTTGCAGGTTTGAAGTCCATCTCAAGATGTTCCAAACTTTCTAGTTTTAAAATTGGGATTTGCCCAAACATAACTAATGATGGACTCATCCATGTCGGAATGGGTTGTCCAAAGCTCACGGAGCTCGATTTGTACAGGTTTGCGACTTGGAGATACCTTTACTTATTTCTCTCTAATTTTGAACTGACTACTACAATGGGTTGTCCTTTAAGTTTGCTTTGATTCAAGGAGCATTTCCCCACTGTCCAGGAAAGATTAAAAAGAAGAATGGGGCAATTGATTCTGTGTCAAATGGAAATTTGCACAAAAAATATTTGTCTCAATTGTTAAATAAATTTGCTTTCCTTGTGCTAGAAATGTTGCAAATCAAGATAATGCTAGATCAAGTATATAATCATTTTCAGGTCTTTCAAATATTAATCTAATTGGTGTTATTTTATTCAGGTCTGTTGGAATAACTGATGTGGGCATTGCAGCAATTGCTCATGGTTGTTCTGCAATGGAGATGATTAACATAGCTTATAATGATAAAGTTACAGATGAATCCTTAATATCATTGTCAAAATGTTTGAGATTGAAAGCACTTGAAATTCGAGGATGTGCTTGTGTCTCATCGGTTGGTCTATCAGCCATTGCTGTGGGATGTAGGCAACTTACCATGCTGGACATAAAGAAGTGCTATAATGTTAATGATGCTGGAATGCTTCCGCTTGCTCAATCTTCACTAAACCTCAAACAGGTACTTTTACTTTTTCTCTCTCTTGTAGTTTGAAGGGTGACAACAAATTAATAGTAGTGGGTTTGCCTTTATTTTTTTTTCTTTTTTTTGCAGATAAACTTGTCATATTGCTCTGTAACGGATGCTGGGCTCTTGGCACTGGCCAGCATCAGCCACCTACAGAGCATGACTATCTTGCACTTGACGGGTTTGACTCCAAAGGGCCTGACTGCTGCCCTGTTGGCTTGTGGAGGGTTAACAAAAGTGAAGCTCCATGCATCATTTAAACCATTACTTCCTCAATCTCTTCTTGGTCACATGGAAGCATGTGGTTGTGTCTTTCAATGGCGGGACAAAGCATTCCAGGTACTTCTGTTTTATCCTCTTTCAGTGTAGCTCAAGTGCTCAAGTATAAAACTTGCTGATGGTTCAATTGACATGAATTTTACTTCTAAATACCATGTATCAATGTTGGTCTTGTTAATGTGCTCCTAAGAAGGCCTGAATACCTTAATAGAAGTCCATGCCTTTAAATAACTAAAAGCACAGTTTTCTTATAGTGTTGAATCTAGATTACTGTAAATTTTCTCCAAGCTAGTGAAAAAGTGGCAAAGAAAATTATTTCAGGTTGAATCAGACTGAAGTTATGATCGGTTTGGTTGCTGTATATAGACATAGGAAAAGGAATGAAAACTTGGATTAGCATTTGAGAGTTGGCTATTATAAGATTCCAAGCTTTCCTTTATTTTCCCATAAATCATGACTCGTATGTCTTGTCCGGTATCGAGTCTTGAGAAACTGAGCCAACGGGAAAACATCACCAGTAGTAGAGTAGGCAGCAGCTTGAAAAATACCTGGGAATTAATAAATCAGACATGTATGAAGCACAATGTAAATCGCTTTCAAATGATCCATATATTTTATATTTTTTCAATATTATTCCTTGGAGATACCAATATCAATATGCTGATCATTGATCCTCAAGTTCTTTTTGTCTGATTGGCAGGTGGAAATCGATCCGAAGGGATGGAGACTGCACTTTGAAAGAGAGATTATGAATCCTGAATCCTCATAGATTGGAGAAGATGTGCACTTTTCCTTTTTCTTTTTGGGTGGATAAGGTAGATTTGTGCCTTTGTGGGCAATTGTGTGAAGTGAGAAATGGATTCTTGAAGAAAGAAAGGCTGTGGATGATTGTTGTTTTCCACTCACTATTTCAATGAGCTACATTAGACCTTCTCACAGTTCACTAAATTTTGAAATTTTATGTTGAAAGACTCTCCCAAATTGCATACAAAATGTGTGCTTTGATTGATTACTACACTAACTTGGTGCAGATTGGTCCCGATAGTGCTGCAGCTCAACCAAGCTAGGCTTGAGTTCTCCTCATCAAGATAGGACCAAACTCGGTTTTCAACTCATCATTACTTTAATTGAAATTCATAATTGAATGATGATCATTTTGTTTTAAAATGAAAACAGTACGCCTGTCAAAATTGATAGTGTTTAGCCATTACCACTCATTTAAATTTGTTGACCTCCCTACCCTTCTATTTTTTCTATTTATGTCAAAAATTAAATTAATAAAGTAAAAACAAAGAAATTAAAAACACCTCCCCCCCCACTCCCAATGTGGGAATGTAAAGACAATGCCAGAAAATTGCAGTATCTCACTAAATAGTCATGGATCTTGGGTATATATGCTTAATGATTAAGCTTGTGAGTCTGTTCAAAGTATTGACTTTTACTAAAACACTGACATTCTACCTACCCCTTTTTTCTTTTTCTTTGTTTGGTTCTTTAATTAATTTAGAAGCTTCACTTTGGATCCAACCCTCATTTAGCAGGAAAGAATCCAAATTCTAAGCGATTCCATGAGATCGAATAGTTGGATGAAAATGTTCCAAGTTTGATTTTCAAATTTAGCCAGTCATTAGCTGAATTTTTCGACTGTAAATTGATGCAAAATTGTGTAAGGTAATCTACCTTTAGGGCCAATTGTAAAATAGGTTTTGAAAAATTGTTCGGATTAGATTTTTTTTTTCTTTTTTTTTTTATGTATGTCATGTATTCTAAAAATTACAATGATAAAACAACTAATTTCAAACTTTTTTATTTTTTAAAACAGACACATATTTTCATAGTTGGTAGTTTGATAAATCGACCGTTGGATCATTGTAATTTTTGACATGTATAACATAAAAAATAAAAAAAATAAAAAATAAAAATATAATTCAACCATCAATTTCTTAAAACCTATTCTACAATCTACCTTATACGAATCACTTTACACAACTTGACACAAAAAGTACATATTATAATCATACCTCTCGATATATGCGTGTGCGAACATATTCTTACCTTATAATCGTCTATCCGAATATATGTGTCAACATCTTTTTTTTTTCTTTTTTTTTTCCATGATAATGGGCCCACCATAATCTCAATTTGCTTTTAAGTTTTAAGTGTGTAAGCCACGATAATGGGCCCACCATACTATGGTGGCTGAGGCCCAAAACTAATGTGAGTGTTCTTCAAAGTCATAGATAAGCTTTGCTTTCCATGGTGGGAACTCAAATTGCCAGCCGTTTACTTCCTTAAAAGTAGCCACAAATTTTTGGGGAAAGACTGGAGAGCCATAAAAACGATGTGCCTTTTGGCCGTTTTGGTTGTTGTCGTGAGGAGCGGGGTCTAAGCCTTTCCATATTGCTTTATGGATCTTCTGTCTTTGTTTGGGATATCAAGAATTGAAAGAAAATGAAGATGATAAAAACTACATTTTAAGTTTTTTTTTTTTTTTTTTTTTAATATTTTTCTTTTATTTTGTAAGATCCAAATAGAACATAAGTACTTGTTTGAAAATTTTGAAAATTAATTCAGATTGGATTCAATTTTATGATGTTGTACGCTTTTTATTGAAACGGAGATCTCTTCCTTTATACGATTTTCGTGTCAAAAGTCTTCTTAAAAGATTCATCATGCCAAAAGTCCTTTTGGTATGAATTGGACAATAATACTCCTCCTTTCTAACTACCTTCATCCCCCGCCTATAGCCCCAACCCCCCGAGTTCACTACGCCGGAATCCTGGGTTCACTACGCTGGACCTCGAGTTCACTATGCCGGACCCGCAATTCACTACGCCGGAAACTCATTTCACTATGCCGTAAATCGATTTCATATGTCGAAAATTGATTTCACCACGTCGAAAAACGTATTTCACTACGCCCAAAATGCATTTTTTACGCCGAAAAATGCATTTCACTGGGCCGAAAACGCGTTTCACTAGATCGGAAATGAATTTCACTACATATTCTTCATTCATTTTCCATTTTCTTTCCAAAAGTTTTCTTCGCAACCAGAAAAAAAAACAAAAAAACAAAACAAAACAAAACAAACAAAACAAACAAAACAAACAAAAAAACAAAAACAAAAACAAATTAAAAAAAAAAAATCTAATTTTTTCTTTTCCTACATTTTTTTCATAAACCAAACATATAGTGAAAGAGTTCAAGTGCAGAGACAAAGAGGAGAACATCTACAAGCTTTTCTCTAGACCTCCATAGATACCGACTTTGGCATTGAGCAAATCTGCTCCGTCATCATCTAACTATTTTGATGCGTGTTAGATTAGCATGGGAGAAGCGAAGTGCCTCTTAAACTAATGAGCTTATTACCTAGGAAGTGTTGTGCCCCAGGACCAGAAAGGAACACCAATTAATCACATACACACAAGAGAAATAAAATTTACATGGTTCAGCAATCGTCTATGTCCACGGGCAGCTACAACTTCAGTATAGACAGAGAATTTACAAGAGATTACAGGAAAAGGATCCCTCTCAACTCAACTCAACTCACTCACTCTCAATCTGCTTCTCTACAATCTTTGTTGCACTCACTCTTGCTGCATCAATACAATAAAAATTACAGAACTTAGGATGATGAGAATAAACTCTTCTCACTCAACTCATTTTCTCTCTACACTCACTTTTTTCTTGCAGCTCACCCGGAAAAGGAGACAGGCTCCCTTTGCTCACTCTCTTCCCTTAAAGAGCTACATCTTACCACTACACTTAGCTCCTTTCTGCACCTTCTATTTATAACTGAGCATAGAGGGAACAAGCAGCCAACAAGCCACCAATAAGCAGCCAATTGGTGGCCACCCTCTATGGTAGCAGCTCGACTGAAAATCTTCAGCCCCCAATTCTTGTCTCTTTCCATTGACTTTGGCCACCATTCTTCATGGAAGGAAACCTAAGCCACACTTTACATGAAGGCATTCCTTCATTCACTGGAAGTAGCTTGATGATGTGTAGATAAAGTGGTGGCCTTTTGCATGACTATAAGGTTAAGGGTCTGAGACATGACAGAAAATGAATTTGTATAACTTAGAGAGAGAGCTAGATATAGCACCTTTGCAATATTTTCAAAACAGTTTCAGTGGAAGCCGTGAGGGAATCGTGGTGCTTCTTTTTCCGGCGATTTGATATGCACATCTGGTTCCATCTTCTTAAGAGATCTCCAGCCATCTGATGCATCCGATCTGAGTTGTCAGATTTGGTTTGCTCTCTGATTTCGTCTACTTTCTACCTACACTGTAGAAAGTAGGTATATATATAAGTTTAGGACTCAATGCAGTAAAAATCTCCCTACATAGGACTTACAGCAATGAAAAATCTTTAACAGGACTTTAAGCATGACTTGTCACTAAAATATGACTTTTGACCAAATTTCCAAAAAATATATTCTTAAAATTTGTGGAAGCAAAAAACAAAAATCAATGTTTTTGGTAAAAAATTAGGCTTTTAAGTATCTATGCAATGCGCAAGATAACGAGGATTTCATATAATACCAAAAGTTAGGACTTCATTCGATTCATGAAAATTTATTTAATGATCGAGTTGAATAAATATGTTTCCTACATATAATATCAATCACATGATAACAAATGAGTAGTGCTATATGTTTATGGAGGCATATATATAGGCTCCCAGGGGCTGAGCCAGGGGGTGCCTGAGGGGTCAACTGACCCCACTGGCTTTTGTAAAAATAATAATAATAATAATAATGAGGAGAGGAAGAATGTTGAATTTTGATCAGTGCTACTCTTCTCATCTTCTTTTTTAGCTGATGTTTCCTTCTCTTTTTCTTCTCCTCAGCTTTCATTTTTGCTTCTTCCTCAACTTTCAACCTTGCTTCCTCCTTTGCCATCTCAAAAGCTTGAATCAAATTCCTTAAACAAATCTCATCAGCATCTTTAGAATCAGACTTCAGCATCAAGTTCTCAGCAACATCAGCAAGAGTGATATTAGTTTCTTCCAACAACCCACGAATCATCGCAAACAACTCATGCTCTTCAATATCCAAGTAATTCTTAGCAAGCACCTTAAATGCCTCGAAACAACAATAAGACAATTCAATATGCATATTCATTCTTCCTCTCCTAATAAGAGCAGGATCAAGCTGATCAAATGGAAGAAGTTGATCAAATAGAGGAAGATTGATAAATCGATATATTATCAATCAATGTTGAATTTTTTTTGGATTATTGGACAGTAGTGGTCCTTTTTTTGTATGCTTCTTGTATGCCCGGATTTTGGTATTTTAATATTAGTTTAATAATTATTTTTGATATTGTTATTTTCAATTAGAAAAATTAAATTTATAGCTCCTTAATATCCAAGTAATTCTTAGCAAGCACCTTAAATGCCTCGAAACAACAATAAGACAATTCAATATGCATATCCATTCTTCCTCTCCTCATAAGAGCAGGATCAAGCTGATCAAATGGAAGAAGTTGATCAAATAGAGGAAGATTGATAAATCGATATATTATCAATCAATGTTGAATTTTTTTTTGATTATTGGACAGTAGTGGTCCTTTTTTTGTATGCTTCTTGTATGTCCGGATTTTAGTATTTTAATATTAGTTTAATAATTATTTTTGATATTGTTATTTTCGATTAGAAAAGTTAAATTTATAGAAAGTTTAAGTCTGTTGACTTAATTTCTAGAATTAGGGAACATTAATATTTACTCAAAGATTTTGACCCCCTCAAGAAGATTTCTGGCTCCGCCCCTGTAGGCTCCGATCACCGAATAAATTTTCCTTCACTCACCTATTCAATAATCCTATTTTTGATAAAATGACATGATTTGTGCATTTATCATTCTTTCAAATAAAACTTAGAATTAAATCTCCCAACTCTTATATATTCCCATTCTCTTGGGTTCCAACAATTCCAACCCACTTCGCACGGCTAGGGATCTACATTATATCACATCAATGTCATATGAGTACGGATCTCACATCATTCGAAAATTATTCTCACCAAAATTATTCTCACATCATTCAACAATTCCAAAGTCAAAATGTAGAAAACTATATACTTTTTTATATGTCGTGAGGTATCCTAAGATTATTCTCACCAAAATTTGAATCCATATTAATCATTAACGCCTCTGCTTAAGTTAGCTTTTTCTAAATTTATTTATGGAGATCTTCTCATATATCAATTTAGATTTATATTCAAAACATGTCTTTCCGTATCAAAATTTGGACATATTACATTGCCATTGTTTTTTACATTAATTTTTACAATGTTTTTGCAAAACATATACTTATGAATTATATTTTGAGAAACATATAGTTAGATTAAATACCATTCTTATGAATATTATTAATGACAAAAATCAAGTCGGTCGGACATTAAGATCAGGGGCGGAGCCAAAGCCAATGCAAGGGGGGCCATGGCACCCCCTCAAGTTTTCAAAAATTCCTATATTATGCCTATGCTATCTTATTATATATATATTTACTTGTGGTAAAATACTAAAAGATACTCTCATGGCACTCCCTACTCATTCCAAACATGCCCTTAAATTTCTCGAAAAATCACTTGCAACAACTCTATTGGAAGGAATTTGAGCCCAACAAAAAATAGTACGGAGTAATTAATAAGTAGGTGAATTAGAAATTTATTTATTATAATTCTAGCCCTTAATTTAAGTTGATATGTCTATGTAGACTTGATTGTTTACTTTTTTTGTGAAAGGATTATTCCAATTCAATTGGTAAATAAGCCAAAAATAGACAACAATATCAAATATTTTGGTGCAATAGATGCTCAAGTTATCTCCCTAACTTAATCTTTGGAAGATGTGTTCTTGAAATTAATAGAATACATCAATTCAATATTTAGTGTATTTATCAATCAACGTCACATTCTCATTAATTATTTCATCGAGTACAACTTAATAAAAATGACTCTAGTTATTGAAATTGATTAATGTTTTATTTATTTATATATTTAATATATGTATTGGTGATAGGAGGGTTGGGGTGAGCTTTTTTTTTTTTTAGCCAAGCAACGAGGCCAATGTCCGAGCTGTCAGTACCCGACTAATTCAAAATCCTACTTATGGATTGATTGAATGTTTTAATAATATTAATTAATTTATTTGTGTGTTGTAATTATTTGATCTAAATAAATATGATTTTTATTTGATTTGTAGATGGAAAAGTCATATATAATCGATAAATTCTTCAAAAAAAAAAATTATCATAAAATCCATTGAAAATCAGTGTATCGTTAAATTTTTTTAAAAAAAAAATTTGGCACCCCCTGTTACAAAATCCTAGCTCCGCCCCTGATAAAGATCTACATAATCCATAAATGTGGGAATTTTTTTTTTTTGTTTATTAGAAATGTGAATTTATGGAACGAATAGTTATATCTGATCAACTAAATTTTTGGCATACATGACATTCATGAGGAGAGTATTTAATCTAATGGTAAATTTCTCAAAATACAATCCCGATTTGAATTTTGAAAAGCGTCGTGAAAATCGGTGTAAAAAATAGTGGTTGTATAACATATTCCATCAAAATTTTATGCTAAAAGTGATAATGGCAAAAATTACTAGAAGTGATTAAAGTAAAAATTTATGCAAGAAGTGGACAATTTTTACTAAAATCACGTACTTTTAATATAAAAATTTTAGGAATCATATATTCAATCATCTCTCAACTAATTTTTTAATATAAAAATCCTTATCATTCCGTATCTCTTAAATACCAAATCTCCCTTCCCTCTATTTTTCCCTCCTTCCCTTTCCCTCCTCCCACTTTTCCCTGGCAACAAACATGCCACAAGAGAAATTTTGAGTGTCAAATAAGAAGCAAGTGCGGGAAGACCCTGAAGATGGAAGATAACCAAAAACTTCCTCCTAAACAATATGAACCCGTCATATGAGAGAGAAAAAACTGAAGATGTTTATCATGAAAGCTCCTTCTTAATAACCGCTATGTGTCAACATATGATGCCAAAGAATCACATGGACATTAAGCAAACGCCCCTACAACACGTAATGAGCGAGAGCATCTAGATCTTCTAGATTGAATGTGTGAAATGACCCAAATGCCCCCCTTTCCTACGAACACGTTAAGCCCGGAACAGCCGTGCTATCGTTGTCGCCGCCTGCACCGGATGCTTTACAACCGCATGCGTAGAAGCTTCTCCTTGCTGTATTGCCATCGTGTGTGTGCTGTCAAAACTTTTTGCCACGTGTTATGTTTTTATTGAAAATAAACCTCCTGCTTAAATGATTATGAAAAGGAAAAATTAGTACGGAGTAGATGAATTGATGGTTGTTAAATGATTAATTGTGGAGGAAAATGGAAGAAATTAATTTAGAAAAAATTAAAGCTTTTTTTAATTTTTATTTACTTATTTTTATACATTGTAATCTTATAATTTTTATTTTAATTATTATGTTTAAATATATTGATCCCATATGATTTTAATTGATAATATTTTATCATTTCATTGGTTAGAAACTTGATTTTTAATTAAAAAATAGTGATAGTTTTATTATTTTTACATACAGTATTTACTCTGAATTACTAATGTACATTCAAGTATACTGGTGAAGTTTTATATATATGTTTTTTAAATATATTGTATGTATAGGGAGTATGTGTTATAAGGTGCACCTTAAGGTACTGTTTGGTTGCCCGTAATGGAATGTAATGTAATGTAATTACGGGTGAATCACATTACTTGGGAATGAGAATGTATAATGTGATTACCCTCCATATGTTTGGATATGTTAGGAATGTGGAATCATATACCCACACAATTACAGGACTAATGTTTGGATAGGTATATATGTAATGTAATTCTCAATTCTTAACATTTGACCATAATACACTCATCATGGATTTGTTTTTCAAAATATCACAATTTATTTAATGATAATTTTTTCAAAAATCAACCATCGGATCACTGTGACTTTTTACAGGCATGACATAGAGAGGATGGACATCTAATCCAACGGTCAATTTTGTGAAATTAAATTTGTGGCTTACAATCACAGATGCCAGATTAATGTGTTGTTAACATGACTTTAAATAACAGCCATTACAAATCTGTGGCCTTGTTATTATTACCAGCACAAAAAAAATTAAAAAATAAAAATAAATTAGAGCTCAAAAAATGTGAACAAAGATGGCAACAATGTTATGTACAATCGACAGATAAAAATGAAATCAGAATCTTCCATGAACAGCATAAAGGGAAATCAAAATCCAAAACAATAGGCATGCATAAATAGATTAAAACTAACCGTTCTGATCCTCATCAGCTGCAATTGGTGAATCTGAAGAATCATCCCCTACTTCCTCATCCTCTTCTACTTCTTTTTCTTTATCGTTGTCATCATCATCCTCTTGTTCTTATTCTATTTCTTCTAGGTCTTCGATGTCGTAGTCGTCTTTATCGGTGTCTGCAGAATCGGAGCCCTCGTCGGAAATAGCAGTGGAATTATGGTGGTGGTGGTCGTTGGATAGAGAGGCGGAGGCCGAGGAAAGCATTAGATTGTGGTGAATCCAAAGAGAGAGTGGTTCGTTTTCTTCCTGTGGTTTTCTTCATCTTTTTTCTTCTTTCTTCTTCTCATCGCCAGCCATCGCTGCCACCTTCTTTCTTCTTCTTCTCACCACCAACCGTCGCTGCCTCTCCTTCTTTGATTTTTTTTTTCTTCTTATTCTCACCGTCGCTGCCCTCCTCCTCATCCCCCTCATCCTTCTTCTTTTTATTCTAGTTCAGTGGCGAAGGATGAAGGGGCTGCTCGTGGGTTAGATTGGATGTGGTTAGGACATGATAGGTAGTAGTTTTTGTCCAAGTGAAAACAGGGTGGCACGCTTGGAATTTTATAAAAAATTAAAATGCATTACGGGGAATGATTTCACATTACCATGCTCGGTAATGGAATGAGATTAATCCTCATTTAGGAATCATATTACACCCATCACATTACATTCCGGCCTTATGTGCCGCACCAAACAAGATAATGCAAATGACTGTAATCGGATTACACTTTACATTCTGGATTACGACCAACCAAATGCTACCTAAGTAAAATTGCATAAGGTGATCTGTGTAGGGTTAATTACTGAACAATATTTTTAAAATCGACTCTTGAATTCAAAAAGCTTCTTATGAATTTCATGTTCGCCAAAAATTAGAGAGATTTAATGGTGGGTTTGTGGAAGGAGGAAAAAAAAAAAAAAAAAAACGACAATAAAAAATTGATGAAATTTTGAATAATATACTAGGCTATACTCCCACCAACTAGGCTGGTCCTAACCGCTTTTTTGTAATTGAGTTTTGGATTACCATAGTAATGATAACAGCAACCATTATATTCAATCTCCTTTTTTAGCAATTTTTTTTTCCTCGTGTGTCCGACTAACTTCAAATATGAAATCAACTGTTAGATTAGATGTTTCACATTTATGTATCATGTATACAAAAAAATTCACATTGATCTATTGGTCGATTTTTTAAAAAAATAAATTAACAAATTTTAGCAAATTTTCTCAAAATGTGAAAAACTCCAAAAACAATTTTTTTTTTTTTTATACAGAAAAGAAAAAAAAAAGGCAAAAACATGACAAGCATGAAAAATGACCGGATGAAGGATGTACGGAGAAGAAGATGGTGTGAAATCTCAGTCCCAGCCGCCTCTCTCTTATAGCCATCAGTCAAACCCACGAGTTTTGACTAAAAAAAAATATCCACATTTTTCCACGGTCAAACTTTTCTTGAGCTTCCCAGAAGATGCCCAAGAAGAAGGAGCCTTGTTCAATACGTTGAACACATTCATCTCTGCTTCAATCTCCTCTTGCATCATAAAAACCTATCCCAGCACATCTTTCTCTCTCTTCAAACCCCTCTCTCTCTCTCTCTCTTCCATGGCTTCTTCTTCTGGGAGCCTAGAAACGTCCGGTAACTCGCATCCAACTTTCTCGTTCTCAACCCCATTCGCGATGACCACCTCCTTCTCCGACCTCCTCGCCTCCGGAGGCGGCGATGACGGTCACCCCACCACCGACAACACCGCTGGCGGTGGCGGAGTTAGCCGGGGACTTTCGGATCGTATAGCTGATCGAACTGGCTATGGTGTACCAAAATTCAAGTCAATTCCTCCACCTTCTCTGCCCATCTCTCCACCCTCTGTATCTCCTTCTTCTTACTTCGCTATCCCTCCTGGGTTAAGCCCAGCTGAGCTTTTGGACTCCCCTGTCCTTCTTTCCACTTCGAACGTATGTATATATACATATATATCTATCTCTTGCTCTTTATATTTTGTTTCCATGCTTGGCTCTCTGTTTGATTCCTGGAAACATTGAATTCTAATTTTTTTTTTTACATTGACTATTCCTGAGGAAATGTGAAACTCAACTTAACTCGGTCAAACAATAATACAAGACTCAGTTGAGTTGATTTCTTCATATTCTTGGGGACCAAAAGGTTGGAATGAAACAATTATGTTAATTTTTCTTTTTCTTTTTTTAGTTTCCCCTGTTTCTCAGCAAACAAGTGGAGAATTTAGCCAAACACAAGCTTTTGCTTTTTTGTATTTGCTGTTAAATTATGGGTTTTTTTTTCCTTAAAAAGAAAAAATTTGTCCTTGTTTGTTTAATTGACCTACCTTTTCTCTGTAATCGAACTTATGGGATTTTTTTTGGGGGTTTTCCCTTTTTGTTCCTATATGCAGATTCTGCCATCTCCAACAACTGGAACTTTTCCAGCCCAAGGCTTCAATTGGAAGAGAGATTCTGGCAGCAACAACAGCCAGTTGGGTGTAAAACAGGAAGAGAAAAACTACTCAGACTTCTCTTTTCAAACCCAAACAAGACTTCCCACGACATCATCAACAATCTTTCAATCTTCAACCATCACAAACCCAACAGTATGTTTTTTTGAATTTAACCCAAGCGTCTCTATTTTTCTTCTTCTGATTTGCTTCAACAGTCTTCGATTTAACTCAATTTTTTTCAGGAACAAGCATGGAATTTTCAAGATTCAACAAGGCTAGATGGTTTTTCATCAGGGAAGAGTATGGTAAAATCAGAATTTGCCCCAGCACAGAGTTTCTCCCCTGAGATTGCCACCCTTCAAACTAATACACAGAGCAACGGTGGTATTCAATCAGATTATAATAATAATTTCCATCAACCCAATCAGTCTATTAGAGAACAGAGAAGATCAGATGATGGGTACAATTGGAGAAAATATGGGCAAAAACAAGTGAAAGGAAGCGAAAATCCGCGAAGTTATTATAAGTGTACATTCCCCAATTGTCCAACAAAGAAAAAAGTTGAAAGGTCTTTAGATGGGCAGATTACTGAGATAGTTTATAAGGGTAGTCATAATCATCCAAAGCCTCAGTCTACTAGGAGATCATCATCATCATCAGTTGCTGCTCAAATTCAATGTTATAATCCTCCCACTAATGAAATTCCTGATCACCAATTTGCCACAAATGGTTCCACACAAATGGATTCTGCAGCGACGCCGGAGAATTCTTCGATTTCGATGGGGGATGATGATTTTGATCAGAGCTCTCAGAAGAGTAAATCAGGAGGAGGAGATGAATTCGATGAAGATGAACCAGATGCCAAGAGATGGTAAGTTTGATAATATGATATTTACACACAAATTATTGTATCACAATTTTTTAGATAAATAAAATATGATAGTTACACAGAAATTATTGTATTGCAATTTTCAGGCTGTTCTGATTCTGGGTATTCCTTTATTGAAAAGAAAATGAAAAAATTGTTTACTTGGTTTGATGTGATTCAATTTTTTCCTCCTTTTTCCAGGAAAAAAGAGAGTGAAAATGAAATTATCTCAGCACCAGGGAGTAGGACAGTGAGGGAACCTAGAGTTGTAGTTCAAACAACCAGTGATATTGATATTCTTGATGATGGGTATAGATGGAGGAAATATGGACAGAAAGTAGTCAAGGGAAATCCAAATCCGAGGTATTGCTCACTTTCATTTCACTTCTAACATATTTTTTCAATTTTGGAAAGATTTTGTTCTTTCTAAAGTTCTATTATTGCCCCACTTATTCAATTACTCTGTTTGTTTCTCCGAAAACTTTCATTGCACTTTTTTCAAATTTGGAAAGATTTTCTTCTTTTAAAGTTTTATAATTATACTGCAAATACATGTAGGATTTTGGGTCTCTTTACTCCCAAACAAGGCTTTCCACTTATTCAATCTCTAGGTTATAGGTTTTCTCCAAAAAATCAAAAGAAACGAAAGTAAAATACTAAAAATCGCATTAAAATGAATTGAATATTCCTTTTTCGAATCATTTTTTAACTTTCCCCTTTTCTTTTCCTTACTTTCTGAGATCCAAACAGAGCATATAAAGTGAATTCTAAACCATTTGCCATCCATTGACACACTTTTCGACTCAAATTCATGAACTCCCATTGGCTTCATATTGGGATGATTGGTGAATGAGTTATTAAATGGATTGAAAGGTGTTTGTATAATTTTACACATCTACATTCGAATTAGTCTGAAACACCTTTCTAATCCTGTCATCTCCATATATATATATATAAAATTGCAGAAGCTACTACAAGTGCACAAATCCAGGTTGCCCAGTGAGGAAGCACGTTGAGCGAGCATCACACGATCTAAGAGCAGTAATCACAACCTACGAAGGCAAACACAACCACGATGTTCCCGCAGCACGTGGCAGCGGCAATCATTCCGCCAATCGCCAATTACCCCCCGCCGCCGCCGCGGCCGACAACAACAATGCGGCCGCAGCCATAAGGCCTTCAGTCATGAATACCCATCAACATAATCATCATCAGCAGCACTCTAACAACTCTTCAATCAACCCTCTTCGCAATCTACGGCTACCAGCATCCGAAGCACAAGCTCCGTTCACACTAGAGATGTTGCAGAGTCCAGGGAGTTACGGGTTCTCGGGCGGGTTTGGAAACTCCATGTCCATGGCCGCTTACATGAATCATCAGCTGCCACAACACAGCGACAATGTGTATTCTAGAGCCAAAGAAGAACCGAGGGATGATATGTTCATCGAATCGCTTCTTTCCTGAACACAACCCGATCAGCTTTGGCCAGGTTTATTCAGAACCCGAAAACGCATATACATATACATTTAATAAGAAGCTCGGATTCATCTCATTATTTGCAATTTTTTGTTTTTTGGTTGTATATTTTTACAATAATTTGGTTTTGTATATTAAAAATTTATATATGATACAGGAGTTTATTAAAATTTTTTTTTTTTTTTATCTTGAAACCTTTCTTGGCTTAGAAAATTATAGCCTCAATCTGTTGTTGTACGGTTGTACCTTACACGGTAGTGTTTTTTGTTTTTTTCCCAAGAAAAAGGAAAATTTGGTTCAATTTTGATGGGTTTGTGTCAATATTTTCATTGCAAGCGATGTTTGAATGAGTGGTCATGTGTCGGTGGGTATTGGACATAGTTATCGGAACTAATCAAGGCGGCAGGGTTTGAAGTCAATTGGGTAAACACCCTTTTAATTTGTTGGGCTAATCTGAGTTTAATACCCCAATAGTATTGGGATTTGATGATTCAAAAATCAGCTAACGGCAGTTCACCTAGCTCAAACCTGCACAAAAGGGGTTAGATTGTCGGATAACAACCGACGATAACCCTCTAATGATTAAATCAGTAAAAGGAATGAGAATGATCAAATCAGTTTTAGATTTAATTTTCCGCACCTCTCATTTTATCTTCCTCTTTCTTTATAGATCGAAGGCTTGCTTTATCAGTTCCGAAATACTCTGTGATCGGGATTGACTCGTCTCTTAATCCCAAAATTTTCGACTGTTTGGTGTAAAGATTAGATATTTTAAATCTCCATATATTCGAATTTTATATGCTGACATTGAATATCTTCTATTGAGATTTTATCAGCTTCTTTTTATTTGATCTAGTCAGAATCTTCCTCCATCAGAATTTATTCTTCAAGAAATAAAATGTTCTAAGTTCGATTTTTGACTCTCTAATAAATTTTTCTCATTAACATGATACAAAACCTTCGTGCATGTTCTTGGAAAAAAAAAAAAGAGAGAGAGAGAGAGAGAGAGAGGAGGTTTGAACGAGTCAAGAATGTGGAACGGAGAAATTGCTTGGTGCACACGGTGGTCAAGGTCAACTTGTATTTTGTATAGAGAACCTTCGTGTTACGTGGCCTCTTCAAGTTTTCTCGACCTTTTACCATCCTCTGCCCACATCTACCACTAATGCAAATATGCAATGGATGTAGTAGGGGTATTTTAGTAAATGCAACTGATTTAAATAATAATAATAATAATATTATTATTATTATTGATTGTAAACTAAGAGGAAGATTGAGACAATTACGTGAACAACACGACGCATTTAAACAAAGTGGTGGCTAAGGGTCCCGTCGCCCACCTACCGACCCGCCCACCTAATAACGCCTTATCTTCTTTTGTTTGTTCTATCACCTCATGCATTTCCATTTATATTTTCTGTGAATTGAATCATGCTTTTCTGATTTTTGTTTGTTGTCTTAATTAATTTCTTAATGTCTATCAACTCTTTGATGGACACAAATCTACTTGTTTATCTCAAAAGATTTGTTATATTTATGTCTTATATCTAATTTTGTATTTTAGTTTTCATAATTAATTTACATGAACTGCCATCAGTCTTAGAAGAAAATATTAAGAAAATAAGCTAGTTTTCTCTATTTAGGTTGCATGTCAGAGTAGTTTAAGAAATAAGAATACCCTAAAAAATTGATGTATGAAAAACTTCAACCGTAATTAAAGAATACGAAATTTTCACCCATTAGGATTGACGAGTGGTATAATAAGAACACGACATGTCAGCAATGGCGAAACCAGGATATTGTATTTGGGGGGGCCAAAATATTAAAGACAAAAATTCAAAGTTCAATTATAGAAATATATTAAGATTCAATACTAAATTTCTTCAAGAACAATAAAACCAAATTCTGCCTACCTTTCTATAAAAGAATAAATATTTAATAAAAAAAAGAAATAAATGAAAAACAAAATAAGCAAATTAAGACATTTAGTTTTGATAAAAAGATTTTCCACCTACCTTTCTTCTACCATTTTGCTACTTACCTTTTTAGGCTTTGCAATTGCAAGAAGTGAGAGACATGGCGGGGGGGGGGGGGGGG
>JAESVK010000152.1:227415-251634 GCA_017140935.1 Hamamelis virginiana | reverse complement strand
GGGGGGCCATTTGGTTTCTTACTATTTACCACTTATATAAAATATATATACATACATAGATAATTAAATGGGATGCCAAAAGTCGGGGGCCCCTGTTCTCTATCTGGTTCTGCCCCTGCATGCCAGGTAATTAGTTTATTCATCGAGCTCAAACTGGCCTCACTCGATGAGCTTAGAGCTTATTAATTGAACTTTTTGATAATAAAATCAAATTTTATGATAATCTAATAATTATAAAAAAAATAAAAATAAAAATTGAGACAAATGACTCCTTTCTTACATTATTATCAAACCTCGGTATATTTCACTTGCACTGACTCATCCAATAGTTAAGAAATAATAATCCCCTAAAAATGATGTATGAAAAACTTGAACCGTACATAAAGAATAGGGAATTCTCACCCATCGAAAGTTGACAAGTACGTGGTATAATAAAAACATGACATGTGGGGTAAGTTCATTAATTGGTCGAGCTCAAATTGGCTTGACATGACGACATAGAACTAAGATTTAAGATCTTATCAATCGGACATTGCATGTGATAATAAAATCAGTTTTTAGAATCCTCTAATAATTATTCCAAATATATATATATATATAGAAGTGTTCTGGTCAGCAAATGCTTACTTTAACTAAAATCAGCAAAGAACACAAGCCCTTGGATTCCCATTCACTTAATGGATGATTCATCTCAAGATTCCAATCCAAGGGTTTGTGTTCTTTGCTTACTTTAGCTTAAAGTCACCAAATATATATATATATATATATATATATATATTAAGACAAATGTCGACTCCTTTCCTGCATAATTATCGCACCTCACAGTATATTCCACTCGCACTTGCATATCTTTTTTCTAGTCACTCATCAAATAGTTGAAATTAAAGTGCGGGATAATTGTACCTAGTAGACCATCTCCAATATATCATGTATGCATATTTTTACTTAAATTGAGTAAAAATTTGAGTAAGAACTTCCATTTGACATAAAGCTCTCTAATTATTTACTCAAATCTTTTTAATAATAATATTTTACTCCCACAGCCTACACCTAGCACCCAAATACGGCCTATTTCTCATCACAGTCGCAAGCTAGTTCATTTACCCAAGCAAGTTGCGCAGGTCGTTTTGCAGGAGAGAGAGAGAGAGAGAGAGAGAGAGAGCTTCGTCGGGGAGAGATCTGTCAACTCGCTGGGGAGACGCAAGGAGAGCTTCGCCGGGGAGAAGGAAGGTACATGTAGCTTCTTCCAACGGCCATATTTTCATTTATTCAAATAGTTGAGTTAAAACTCAGTTTGGGTTTGAATTTGAGTAAAACACAAATTTGGTTTAGGTTTGAATAAGGATTGGAGAAGAGTTTGACATATTTTACCCAAATTTAAATTTGAGGAAGAGTTTAGGTTAGGATTGGAGATGCCCAACATGTTTCACCCACAATGCATCAAAACTAATGTAATGTTAAGCCCATGAACGTGTATTTCCATTAATCCAATGGAAGGCATCACTGTGAGTTAATTTACTAGGGTAAGAAGATCGCTGGCAGCTGTAAATCCGGCAGGTACGTCTCCCTCTCTCTTTTCCCTTCCTCTTAATCTTGTCTCTCTCTTTCGTTCTCCCGCTATCCCTATCTCCGATCCATTTCTCTCAATCTCTTTCTCTCAATCTCCTTCTCTCTTTCTCTCTAGTTGAATTAGTGTTGGACATATTTTTTTTTGAAGGAATTGTTGCTAAAATTTGGTGCTTTTTAAAAAAAATAAAATAAAATAAAATAAAATCGTGGCACGTTCGGTTGGTAGCAAAATGAACATTTTGCATATATTCCTTGGGCAAAATGTTTGATGGTATTCCATTGAACATATGCAACATGTTCGGTTGGCTCCACCAAACATTTTAAAATGTTTGGTTCTACTAATAACCGAACATGCTGCGATTTTTCAAAAAAAATAAAATAAAATTCAAACAACGTAAAAAAAAAAAAAATTGCACCTTTTCACTGGTTTCATCCTTTTGGAGCTTCATTTTGACATCCCCTCAATGTAAACCATCCTTAAAATGAAACAAAACCACAATGTGGCTAAGTTAAATGAGATTGTATGAAATGGAGAAGGAGAAGGGTTTAGAGGGAATATGGGTAGGAAAAGCAAAATGAAAAGAGGTTTTAGTTAGGCACCATTTGGATTTGTTTTTTATAAGTACTTATTTGCTTTTTAAAAATTTTTCTAAGAAATTATATATTGCAAATTTTTAAAAAAGTAAATAAGTACTTATAAAAAAATAAATCCAAACAGTGCCTTAGGGTATAAATAAGCATTTTTATTTGTGGCCTGTAGAAATCAAAATCACATGGAATTATTTGATATTTTAAAAATTATTTTATCTTTTAAAATAAATTTGTAAATGGAAAACTATTAGATTTAGAGGGCAACTATTGGGGTTGCAATAACCCCACCCAAGATAGATATGGCTACATCATAGAGATGGCCTTATATGAACTGGGCTAAAATGGGCTTGGAACGTCCTTCTTTATTATCAAGCCCACCCTGGTCCACCAGTAAAGAAAAAGACGCCGATTTCCCAACTTTCTACCAAAAAAGCAAAAAAGAGTGTCGGAACGAACTCTTTCCAACGGCTATTTTCATCTTCTTGCGGATGCAGCGAAACGTGCAAGGGTCACGAGTCTCTCAATCATCAAAGGGCATTATCGATATTCTAATAAGCATTAGCGGCATTGTCAAAGCAATATCCCTTGTCAGACAACAAAAATACGAGTAATAGACCGCCACGTTGCCAGCTGTCCGTTTACCGTACTCTGCTTTTCAAAGCCCAGCGGAAGGCGAAATATTCCGAGTGTCGACTTTACCCTCCAAATTTCCCTCAATTTTCAAATCTTCCCCCTCTTTCTCTCACTCCTTCAGAAACCCTACTTGGCGCCAACCACACTTTCTTCTCGCTTCTGCTCTCGCTGAAGCGTACATTCCGTAATAATATTCATGGAGATTACCGCAGGTAAACCCAGCCTTTTGAGGAATATTCTTGTTAGAGTCTTATCCTTTGGTGTTCTTGTTCTTCTTCTTCGATTCGCTTACGTCGTCACAATCAGAGGTGGATCCTGTGACTCTACAGACTTCTGCTTCTTCCCGGAAAACCTCAAACTCGCCCGAGGTTCCGTACGGGTCCGCTCATCCGCCGCCGTCTCCGTTGGTGCCGTTGGCAAAGATGCACTTCGTGATCTTTGGACCAGCAAAGGGTGGCGTAAATCCGTCGATTACTACTCTTCGATGTTTCAAGATTTGATTACCGAAGGCTATCTCTCGCCCGATTCGAAAGTTCTATGCGTCGAATCCCTAACCGGACAAGAAGTATTCGCATTGAGAGAGATCGGTGTTGTTGATTCGATTGGAATTTCGAAGAAAGCATCGCCGCCGTTGGTGGTGTCCGGCCTGGCCTACCGTCAACCGTTCGATGAGAATGCCTTCGATTTCGAGTTTTCAGGCGGCGGCCGTCTGGATCGGTCCGTTAAACCTGCTGATTTCGCTTCCGAGATCGGGAGAACTCTTAAACCGGGAGGATTCGTCGTCGTCCACACGGCGGCAAAAGACAAGTATAGCTTCCATTCGTTTCTTGATTTGTTCAATTGTTGTAAATTGATTAGGGCTCGAGATATCGACGTTCCAAATTCATCGCTGCCGTCTAGGCGAGAGATTGTTTTAAAGAAAGAGAATGCGATTGTTGACGATGAGGAGGAAAAGCTATCTTCCCATGGCAATTCAGGTGATAAATGCTCCGTTCCGGGGCATAAACGTGAATTAATCCAGAATGCGGAGCCATTGATAACAGAAGAACCTCTGAAACCTTGGATTACATTAAAAAGAAACATAAAGAACATAAAATATCTCAGTTCATCGGTTGATATAAGTTTTAAGCGGAGGTATGTATATATTGATGTTGGAGCGCGAAATTATGGTTCGAGTATTGGAAGCTGGTTTAATAAGCAGTATCCGAAACAGAATAAAACGTTTGAAGTTTATGCAATTGAGGCCGATAAGACTTTTCATGATGAGTATCGAACGAAGAAAGGGGTGACTCTTTTGCCTTATGCAGCATGGTTGAGGAATGAGACATTGTTCTTTGAAATCAGCAGAGAACCCAGTAAGAAAATTGAGGAAAAAGGTAGAGGGATGGGTCGAATTCAACCCGTGCATTCATCGACGAGTTTTATGGGTGATGTGGATAAGATTCAGGGGTTTGATTTTGCAAATTGGTTGAGACGCACGGTTTCGAAGAGGGATTTTGTGGTGATGAAGATGGATGTTGAAGGGACTGAGTTCCATCTGATTCCGAGGTTAATTGAAACAGGAGCAATATGTTTGATTGATGAGATATTCCTTGAATGCCATTACAATAGGTGGCAGAGATGTTGCCCAGGTAAGAGAAGTCCCAAGTATCAGAAGACATATGCCCAATGCTTGGACCTGTTTTCCTCTCTTAGAGAAAGTGGAGTTCTTGTGCATCAATGGTTGTGAGCGGTAACAGCCAAATTATTTGTAATTGTTTTTAATTTTTTTCTTGTAGATGTTAATTTTTTACAGTAAAGATGTATTCTTGTTTTCTTGTTTTATCTTTTTTTTTTTTTCTTTAACATTATTTTTTCAATTGTTCCACCTGCAAACGAATAATTCAATCACAAAATTTTTCAATTTTTATATTTTGTCTTTTATTTTTGCCTCAGTTATGTTTTTTCCTCCTAACCTCATAATGCTTGTGCATTCTTAGCTGAGCAAGAATGGAATAAGGTGATTGTATAGTTGATTGGCCTAAATGTGACAGTAAGTTTAAAGTTAATGCTTGTATTCCTTTGGTACAATGCAGACTACTTTCACAAGACTCATGATGGCACTCGGTTGGAACTTGGTGATTATCTTTGTACGAATTGGTGTAATAATGTAACATTTCTTGTCCTTTCTCTTCCAGGACATCTGGAAGCCAACCATTAAAGCTCAAGTTATGCAGTTCTTGGGCATTGGATCAAACGAAAACTATTCAAAGGCTTGTTTAGTTTAATTGATGGTGATTATTTGAGTTCAGCATCATTTAGTAAAGTCTCTGTTGCAGCTTCTGTTCAACCCATTAATGAAAAAAAGTTGTTTGATGGATGAGATCTTCATGGACTGCCCATTAGGAGGATAGATGGGTGAGGTGTTGCCCGGGTGAGAGGAGTTCCCATTCTAGAACGACTTATGCTCAATGCTTGTACCAGTTTCCTTCTCAGGGAGGGAGTGGGGTTTTTGTGCATCCATTTTGTGATAGGTAACGACCAACTCATTTGTTATTATGTTATTTCTTTTTTCTCTTTGATGATGTTTAGTATCTTAAACCAAGATTTGTTAGAAGTTAGCTTGGTTTGGTTTGTTTTGAAATAAAGCATCAAATCTTAATTAATAATTAGGATATGACTAGAAGTATCATGTGATTGGTTGTTGAATTGTTTCTGAAGTTGAGAAAGAGTGGAGATAGCAAAGGTATAAGAGGATGGTAGCTCAACAAGGCTAAATTGCAAAGAAAGGAGATTATTGTGGGTGTTTATTTGCCGTGGCAACAGCGTGTAGGTTATATATTTGAATAAAATAATATTTTAGAAGTTCTTTGCGCATGTGGTTATTAGGTGTAACCCTCTCTTTCCTCACTCTTTTCTTGCTTTGATTGGATTTTTCTGAATATTACATGGTAAGGTGCATACTACGTGTTTATATGGATTGTTGCTATTCGGCTGTGCTGAGCTCAACGGTCTGTGCCAGAGCAGGTTGATTCTGAGGTATTGGGATTGTTAATGAGATACTGGGGTATTAGAGAAGGCTGTGCAAGTTCTATTGGTGGAGAGTGGTATGGAAGCTTATGGTATTGAGAAGCTTAATAGCTAAAATTATTTTATTTCTGTGAATTTTGCTTGGAGGCTCTCTGACAAGAGCAGGATATGTGGCAAATCATCATGGGAAGAGAAGTTGCCCCATCAAATAGAGTCGCTAGTGTGATGGCTCTTCGAAAATGGAGTGTTATAGGCTCTACTCACCAATATAGTATCAGTGTAGAATAATTTGTTGGAGCACACATTAGGTGTGAAGTGTCCAAATGAAGCTTGGAAAAGGCAATGATATTGACTTTTACAGAGAATGAGCAGCTACTGTTCTGTGAGAATGATCTGGGATCTTTAAATTGGGGCAGACACATCTCTATGTACTTGATGAAGTTGAACATTTGTAATGAATTCTCTCTCTCTCAGATGAGTAGTAAAAGTTTAAAGGATGAGGAGATTGATTGTATGACGATTATAGCCGACACGCTGGTTTTATAGGTTATGCTAGTGGATGGGTTAAACCACCATATTTTTCAGAGCTTGAAAATTGCTTTAATCAGTCTTTTTGGTTAGTCTTTGATTTAGCAGATGGATGGACTCACGGTACAAGAGTTCCTTGGAAGGTCATAAAAAGGGTACAGACTTGATTCTATTCACAGAAGAAGGAGACAAGATGAAGATTTGGAGAATAAAAGCTTGTCCAGAATGAACAACAATCAAAGACTTATTGGAATTGTGGAAAACTGGTTATGTTGAGATGGGACTGTGAGTAAAACGATAGCCAAAACATGGTGGCAACTACATTAGGTGAGAAAGATAAGATTGTGAATGATGGAGAGTGGGATGTGACTGTGTTTCCTACCAGAAGACGAATGTGAAGAGCATATAGAATTTGCATATTCTGTCAGTGATGGAGCAGATTTTGAGGTAATTGTTGATGTCAACTTGGATGATATAACTGGTGACAGGGAGCCAATTGATCTTGACTGTTGGTTTTGGTTTTGACTGCAGATTTTGCTTATTTGGTTGGAGATGATGATCAAGGTTGAAAAGAGCATGCGAGTGGTTAAAGAAGTTGATGACTTGCCAAGTTTGGAAAGAGAAACGGCAGATGCAGTACCAGTATTGTAACAGACTCAGCAAGTGTGTTGAGGTTGGTTTGCTGACTATGGTTGAGAAAATAGATGTTTTAAATATTGATTGTAATTACAACTCGGAGAGATCAATGGAGGACTGGGCCCAAGCTTGAAGTGGTTGAATCGAATGAGGAAAGCCAAGGTACAAAGGGTGGTCGGCGTTTTAAGAGTTAAAGAGGACATGATTCTATGGTTTGAGAATGTTCAAATAATTTTCTTTTTCCTGTAACCCTAACATGGAGGATAGTCTAGGAAATCAATGTTGATTTGTACTTGTTGATCCAATTTTAAATTTTAGGAGTTCGAACCACTGCAAGGTAGTTCTAATCCATTGAAATTATGAAAACCAGGTGATGGAGTCCGAATACCTCAATTTAATTGAGGATTTTTTAAGAGAGATAGGTCAAGTAAATTAATTCTTTAAACACTTATAAGTAAACAACAACAAAATGACAGAATAAAATAATAAACAATTTAAACCAACTAAACTAAAATAGCATAAACCTAGTAAAGATGTCGTCGGTACGGCTCGAATGAATTCTCAAGCCATTTGAAACAATTTTAACAATAAAATAATAAAAAAGGTCACCTTTAAAGGAAAAACAGAAACTCGAAATCTAAAGCAATTGTGTAGATCCCGAATCCTCGAAATGGCTTTCGAACTAAAAGGATGAGAAGAACCGCCTTCCTAGAAATCCCAAACTTTCTCTTATTGCCTTAGAATGCTTCAAATTTCCTTTAATCACTGTTGGAATGCCTCGAACTTCCTCTAATCGCTGTTTCTGAGCACCTCGAATATTCACCGGAAAGACCCTACTGTGGAGCCTAACTCAGCCAAACAGTAATAGGGCTCTCAAACATCTTTCCGAAGGAGAAAGAAGCTTTGAAGTTGTAGTGTATATTTGAGATGTCATTTTCTTTGCTTTGGGCCCTTTACTTATAGAATTCTCCACCAGACTCCTTTTCAATTATGAATTCTTCTTATTACTCTTTCCTTATCAAGCACAACTTTCCATTTATTTTGTATTTTAAAATATTAATCTCTTCAATTTATCCAATTTTTTTCCGGATTAATTATGTTTAACGGCTCTTTTTCTATGAATTTAATTTATCATTTATTTCCTTTAATTCATATTTTGCTTTCTTCTATTTTATTTAATACGTATCATCCATTTACTGGTTGGTGTTAAAAAATCGATCAACAGTACTATTAAGTTGATGAGGAATTGAATTGTCTATGGAACTGGCATAAATTTGATGTGATTTGGAAAGTAGGAATAGAAGTTTTTATTGATTTCCTAAGACTAAAGATTGTATTGAAATTCATGGTGGGAATATTTATTGGATGCCATTACCAATATGCATTGTGAATCAGAAGTATGAGAACCGACACTTAATCCCATGAGAAGTTAACCGTGATGTTCGCTTACTCAAAGAAGCATCCCGAACTGATGAATCATCACAATATTGTTTCTTGCATTATTCTCATTTGAACTTCTCAACATCGATGTTGGATCTGGAAGGTATCGTTATGATTTTAGTATCAACTTGTGATAGCTGTTGGAAGTACTTGCATAACACGAGATGATTGAGAATGTGGATAACAATTATGCATTGTTTAAACTTCTCTTGAATTTTTTCATCTTGTTTTGGATTGTTTCAACTAGATGAAATCCTAGAAAGGAGGGTGTTGATGTCAAATGGTATTAACTTGTAATGTTTTTAGCATTCAATGGAGTTAACTCTTAACTTGTAATGTGTTTTTTTTTTTATTGAAATTTCATCTATACCTAAGAAAAAGAAGAAGAAGAAGAAGAAGATTGTATCAACAGATATTTTGCCAAAAGTCCTACTTTAGCAATGTTATTGCTTAAAGTCCTCTCTTATTTATTTTTCTTGGAAAAGTCACAATTAGAATAGATTTAATGGCTAAAGTCCTTTTTTTTTTTTTTAAATCAATTTATTTTATGGACAAAATTGCCCCCTAACCCTTTCCTCTTCCTTTCGTCCTCTTTCTTTTATCTTTTTCATCTTCGACCAATTTCACAGTGCCTCCAATGTCGGTTGGCAAAAAGAAGCAGCCGGTGAGCATAGTTCTTCCTTCATTTCTTTTTCTCTCTCCTCTTTATCCCTGAGATAAAACAATTGCAGCAACATGATCCCAGTCTCCATTTTTGTTGTGTTGCAGAGCAGCCACCGGAGTTTTAATTTCTGCATGAAGCTCTGGCGACCACCTCCTCGGAATAGCCCTGCTATATGCACCAGTTCAAGTTAACATAGTGGAAAGAGAGAAAGATTCCGAGAGTAGCGGGGCTGTCGGAATTTATCATTGAGGACCCTTATGTTATCGTCTGTCTCTCCGGAGATACAATAGCTTGCACACGTGTAATCTCTAATTCTCAAAACCTAAATGAAACGAGCCCTCAACACATCGCATGTTGTAGAGAAGAAAGCCTCCAAACGCCTTTCGAATCTGCCATCGCTTGCCGGCTCCAGCAACCGGTATCCGATAGTTTCGTAAAGATAAGCTCGAAGATTCTCTAATTCATGAGCAAGCTCTTGCCGCTGCTCTCCTCTTTCAACAACACCAGCAGAACGACTCTGTGCCGTTCGATCGATCGACTTCTCTCAGATTTCCCGGTCCTAGATAAAAGAAGCAAGCTCTGCCTTGGAGTTCTAGTTCTAGGGCTCGCTTTCTCACTGATCCTCTGCTTCAGCCTCACCAGCTTGTTAATAAGATCTATTTCAAGAAAAAGAAATAGATTTTTACTAGGAAAATTAATTTTTTGTTTGGTTGGTGAGATAATGGAGGAAAAAGAAAGAGATTGACTTTTTTTTTTTTTTAAATTTTGATGTAGTGAACTGCGATTTTGGCGTAGGAATTCGGGATTCCGATGTAGGAACTCAAAATTCCGGCGTAGTGAACTTCGGGGTCCGGCGTAGGAACTCCGAGGTCTGGCGTAGTGAACTACATTTCAGGCGTAGAAACTCAGGGTTTTAGCATAGTGAAACCCCGCCCAACCATACCCAACCCAACCTGCTCAACCATTATAACCACCAGTTGTAGGTGGGATTGGATGGGTGGGGTAGAATCTGGCGGGTTGAGCAGATTTTTGAATACCCCTAGAGTTAGATGAGGTGATGGACGAGGAGAAAGAGAGATGAAATTTGGTGAGGTTAAGGGTGGGGAGTGGAAATCAAATTAAAAATATTGGGTTTGATAATTGATATATTAAAAATCAAATTTGTATATAGGCATATTTGAAATAAACAAATGTGCAGGAAATTTGCCCCCAATCATGGACTCATAGAGTTGGGCTGTTGCTTTTTGAGGCCCCAACAAATCCTGTTGGTGGAGTGAAACAAAAACGACATATTATTGTGTTTTGTCTTCCTGTCCTTAGAAGAGAGAGCTGAATCAAGGACAATGGTCCATGGAGAGGCCAGTATAATAATATATCCCTCTCTCATCGGTCAAACCCCAACCTTAAAAAAGGATCCGTTAATCCGTTGTGTTGTCTCTCTCTCTCTCTCACATCCAACCGTCTCTGCATTCCCTCCCGAACAGGGTCATCTCCTAGTCCATCTCTCTCTCTGTTTTCCCCTGTTTTTCTCCCTAGAGTTTCAATAACCAAACGGCCCCGCATGTCATCGCTATTGAACAGGAAGCTGCAAGGGGTGAAGCCATCGCAAGGGTCAGGCAGGTTCGAAATGCCTTTCCATGATGTTGTTCAAGAGGAGGTGGCTCAGGAGGTGGATGTGGGTGGTGACTTTGTGTGTCACCTGCTAAATCAGATCAATTCAAGGGGTATATGGCGTGGCGATGACCCTCTTGATTTCTCTCTTCCTGTTTTGATGTTGCAGTTGTCTCTTATCTCCATTATTACCCGCTCCATTTATGTCCTTCTCAAGCCCTTTGGCCAACCCATGATCGTCTCTCAGATTCTCGTAAGCTCCCCTGCCCCTTGCATTTGTTAAATAGGTTTTTGTTTTTGTTTTTGTTTTTTTATTTATTTTTATTTATTTTTTATTTTTTATAAATTTTGTTCTGTTCTAGCTTCAAGGTTGCTATTTTTTAAACTTGTCTCTAAGATCATAAAAAGTTGCATTTCGACAATTTCCCTTCAATTAAAAGGAAAAATAAATAAAGGGTCAGTTTCCATTGTTTTCAAAGAGTTAGCTGAAGAACGTACAATGCCAGTGTTTTCAGGCTTGGTTTAGGACTAGAAACAGTAGAACCACAGGAAAAGAATAGCCAGCTGATCCTGGTTGGGGGTTTTTAGACCCTGCTCTGGAGGTTTTAATGTATCTTATTGGAAGATGTATGTTACTTGCTTAGCATCTTTTGATGATCTCTCTACATGTTTTTTCAATTCAATGTCCAATGGTCGGTGACTCGGCGAAGTTATGTTAGTTTCCTGCCCAGGAGTCTGTTCTGTGAGGGTTGTCTTGCAATATACTGTTTTCATTAGCAAGCCACTTGTAGTTGCATCAAGTCATTTTCTTGATTTATGAATCTGATATGAAAAAGCTTCAAGCTTCATCACTGACATTCTGTGTTTGATGATATGTGTCCACCAGGGTGGTGTAATTCTTGGTCCTTCAATTCTTGGGCAGAACTTGGCATTTGCAGCAAAAATATTCCCATCTAAAGGCAGAGTTGTGATTGATACCTTATCAGTGTTCGGTTTAATGCTCTTTATCTTCTTAATTGGAGTGAAGATGGACGCAGCCATGATTTTAAAATCAGGTAGAAAATCCTTGGCTATAGGAATTTTAGGTTTTTCCGTTCCTTATGTACTGTCTGGTTTTGTTGCTTTCATCCTTCGCCAATCTCTCTCTCTGGATTACGAGGTTTCAAGTGTGCTTCCCTTAGTAGTAGCAGTGCAGTCTATGTCATCCTTCCCAGTCATTGCTTGCTTTCTTGCTGAGCTCAAGATCCTCAATTCAGAGATTGGACGCCTCGCCACTTCTTCATCAATAATTTGCGATGTGTGCCAATGGTCCCTTGTGACACTGAAGTTTGCTGCAAAGGTAGCTTCAGCAAAATCATTGAAATCATCTATAGGGTCCTTTTTATCAGCTGCCCTCTTTATAATTCTCATTGTGTTTGGAATTCGTCCAGCAGCTTCGTGGGCAATTAGACACACTCCCGAAGGGAAACCTGTAAAAGAGATCTATATCTTTACGCTCTTCATTGCGCTAATGTGCTGTACGTTCATGGGTGAAGCTATTGGCCTGAGTGCCTTTTTTGGCTCTTTCATTTTGGGCTTGGTCATACCAGATGGGCCACCCTTGGGAGCTGCTTTAGTAGAGAGGCTTGATTGCTTTGTTTCAGTACTGCTCATGCCGATCTTTTTCACCATCTGTGGATTAAAGTCAAATGTTTTTGCCATACATAACTTGAAGAATGTTGCTGTAATTCAGTTTGTTATTTTTGTTTCCTTCCTTGGGAAGATTATCGGGACAATATTGCCGCCCCTCTTCTGCAGAATGCCATTTCGAGATGCCCTCTCTCTTGCTCTTATCATGAACTCCAAAGGCATTGTTGAACTTGCTGTGCTGAGTCATTGGAAGAATGCAAATGTAAGCCACCCTTTTTAATATGTACCTTTCGATTATCCTGGATGCATGGTGCCATGGTTTTATTTGTTTGAAATTATGCATATTAAAGCTTTATCCATGAATTTATTCATAAGTAAGTACACAAAGAAAAGCTGAAACCTTCATGAAATCCAAAATTACATAGCAGAATTCTTCAAGTTATTTTGATTTTCTTTTATATGTTTAATAATGAGTAAAGGTGATTACATTAATGTGCAGGTCATGAGTGAAGAATGCTTCGCCATTATGATTATCTCTGTGGTGGTTGTAACAGGAGTTATCTCTCCCCTTGTTAAAGCCCTGTACGACCCTTCCAGGAGATTCCTTGCTTACAAAAGGAGGACCATCCTACACAGCAGAGCCGATGAAGAACTCCGCGTACTTGCTTGTATCCACAACCAAGACAATGTTCAAGCAGTTGTGGACCTCCTAGAAGCCTCTAATCCTACAAAAAATAGTCCCATGAGTTTGATTGCGCTCCACCTTGTTAAGCTTGAGGGCCGTGCCTCCTCCCTACTCATTGCTCACGGGCCACGTGAGAAGCTTTCCCTAAACCCCTCACAATCCGAACGCATCTTCAATGTATTCAGAAAGTTTGAACAACAGCACCGTAGCCTTGTCACGCTGCATTGCTTTAAAGGAATATCACCTTATGCAACAATGCACAATGATGTGTGCTCCCTTGCTTTAGAAAAGAGAACCTCTCTCATAATCATCCCTTTCCACAAGCAATGGATCGTTGGGGAAAGGTTCGAGTCGCCTTATGCATTTAGGCACCTCAACAAGAAAGTGCTCGATAAGGCTCCTTGCTCTGTTGGAATTCTTATTGACCGTACAAAGTGGGAAAAAAAACTTAAAGTTGCATTAGAAGAGCCTCCATTATTTCATGTGGCTGTTCTCTTCTTTGGTGGTGCAGATGATCGAGAAGCACTTGCATATGCTAGACGCATGTTAGAGCATCCTAATGTAATTCTCACTCTTTTACGATTCTGTGCTTCGACAGAAATTGTGGGGGGAACAGCAAGGAGCAGGATGCTTGATATCGAAATTCTGGATGAATTTAAGAAAAACCTCCTAGGCAGCGAGCGAGTTTCTTACCAAGAGAAGGTGGTGGAAGATGAGATGGATGTGCTCTCTGTGACTAGATCAATGGAGACTACTTGTGACCTTGTCATGGTTGGGAGACGTCACGGGGTGTCGCGATTCATGTCTCAGCTTATGAAACAGAATGAACGCAGTGAGTTGGGGACAGTAGGAGAAATACTTGCTGCCTCAGATTTAAACGGTGGAGCTTCTGTTTTGGTGGTGCAACAACAAACCAGAGTATGGGGATTGCATGACCCAGAGGAATCAACAAATTTGAGAAGAATAAATTTGTAGGAGTTTTTGGGATTTTGTTATACGTTTAAACTGAAAGAGATATAAATTAAGATTTGTTTTACTATCAAAACTGCAACAGTATTCACCACTTCTTCTTCTTCTACTTCCTTTGTGTGATGCACTTGCCCCCTGCTAATTGAAGAATAGCATTAGAGAAGTTTCATAGATCTGAAATATGGCTCTGTTTGGATCTCAGAAAACAGAAGTGAAAGGAAAAATGCATAAAATTATTTATAAATTTCTTTCCTTCTTTAAATTTTTTAATTTTTTCCCTTTTATCTCCTTCAATCTTTTTGGTATCCAAAGAGAGGCTATGTGTATCAGAGACACAGCATTTGGCTGAAACACTAGCAGGAAAAACTTGCATTCCCTGCTCCTGCACCTTGTTGCTTATCATTTAGGCTTTATTTGGATTTTAGGAAGGACAGGGGAAACGAAAGGAAAATGCTGAAATTTACTGGGAAATAAATTCCATTCCAAGGTTTTTTAATTCCTCTTTTTTTTTTCCTCAGCTTTTTTGAGTTGCAAACAAAGGTTTGAAAACTAAAATCACACATAGAAGGAAAGAGATAGTATGGTACGAGGAGCAGAGTCTCCTTGGAGATTCCTGATAAAATATTTGAACAAAAATCAGACAGAGCTTGGTGACTTATCTGCAACATAATATGTTTATAACCATTGATATGTATTCATTTTTCACAATGATTCAAAATTTGAAGTAGCCTACCTGGGTTGCAGTTTCCTGCAAATTCCTAGCTGAGTTTGAATGTTTTGAAATTCATTCTACATCAATCATATTGTTATTTTAATGGAGTATACTCCCATTTCTCGTGGATTTGAGAGTTATGATCTTTTGAAGAACACAACAATTTTGTTCTTTATAGTTTCATTGCATCATTCATTGCGTCATATAATTAATTTCTAGTAAGGACTAATTTCACAGTACAATATTTGTCTAAATTAATAACAAGCTGATGATGAAGATTGAAGGGTGTTTGAGAACATTCCCTTCTCTCTCTCTCTCTCTCAAAATTAGCTATTTGTACTTGTACACGGCACGGGACACTATTGGAATTAATGATCTTCACTAATTGATTGATGCCATCCTATTGTTCTTATAATTTTTTTCATCTTATTTTTTTTCGCGAATTAATTACAAAATTAATTGGACCTATCAAAGGAACCAGTTTTATGATGCTGACAGGGAAGATACAATTGGATCTAGACAGAAACATGGACATGTTCACATGCCTTTGTACTGCAGGAGAGAGAGAGAGAGAGAGAGAGAGAGAGAGAAGTCAACCTGCCCCGAATACCATGCAAGCTACTTTTTATTGCATGGCCAAATTCAACATTACCTTCTCGTCCATTAATGTTGAGACCTAGCTAGTTAACCATCACATTCCCAATTCTCCCGTCCATCCATATATACACCCTTCTCTCTCTCTCTCTCTCTCTCTCTCTCTCTCTCTAAATATCCTAATTTTTCTCTCTAACAAGTTTCTGATCTATATATGTCTAGGCTTTAGTTCTTGAGCCCCTTTCTTTGTTTATTTTTTCTGCCATTTTCTTAAGCTCCGGTGGCTTTCATAGTCCTCAGACATGGGGATCTTACAGAGATCTGCAGTTCTTGTGGGTCCAGTCACAGCACCATTCTCTAAAGAATACTTGGTATGCCAACATGTTGAAGTGGTAAAGTCCAAGGGTATCTTTCTTGGAGATAATCCTCTCAGATGCTCTTCACCTATTCTAATGGCCCAACTTGTTCTCATTTTCTTCGTTACAAGAATTACTTACTTTTTTCTTAGACCTCTTGGACAAAGTTTTGTAACTGCACAAGTTGTAGTAAGTTCCTCATTCCCCACCCTTTATGCTTTTTTATTTTTAATAATGTTGTAGGTTATCCAAAATCTTTCTCCATTTTCTAATTTCCGCTTTGATTTGCTTCTGTTGATCATTTTTTTTTTTTTCGATCTCCGCAGAGTTAAAATTTTTATTAAAGGTGGAAAATTAGATGCACCCTGTGATCAATTTTTGGTAAATAAGCTGTTTTGGGTCGTTATGTTAGGGTAGCACATAATGGCGTGGAATATATGTTGGGTTCGAATTATATTTATATCAAATCCAACATAGACCAATTAATGTGTTTTTGAAAGCAAATTATATTGATGCAAATCAATTGGGACCAAGTCATATTTGAACCCAAGCTAGCTAAACTGTTAAAACAAAAACAAGGGCTAGGTTTATCTTGCCAGCCAAAAATGGGTGTTCAAAGCAATCCTAGAAATTGTCATTTCTTAAGTACGGGTGTAATTAATGTTACCAAATTTAGGGCATTATTTATTTATTTATATTTCTGGTTTGTAATTATGTGATGATGTTTTCAACCAGGGCGGTATAATACTAGGTCCTTCCTTTCTAGGGCATTTCACAGTACATGTGAGCGATTTTTTTCCGGTGCAAGGCAAAATGGTACTCGAAACAGTTGCACATATTGGGTTTATGCTACATCTCTTTTTGCTAGGAATACAGATGGATGCAAGCATATTGAAGAAAGCAGGAAGAAATGCAGTGTTAATAGGTAGCACAGCATTGATATTTCCATACTTACTTGGTGGCTTGACCTGTTTTTCCATAATTCGTCTAATGACCATAGACCATGCATTAGCAGCTTGCCTTCCTTTTATAGTGGCAGTGGATTCTATGACTTCTTTTGTAGTTGTTACCAGACTCCTTACTGATCTTAACATTCTTAATTCTGAAATCGGCCGCCTCGCTTCCATCACATCCATGGTCACTGATTTATGTAGCTGGATTCTGGCCACAATTATGACCACAATCGGTATAAGCTTGCGCGATTCACAGTGGAGGTCTTTATGGTCTGTTGTATGGATTGTTCTGTTTTTAATCTCTGTTTTCCATATTCTTAGGCCCTTAGTTTTATGGATAGCTAGCTTCACTCCTGAAGGAGAACCCATGAAGGAACTTCATATATTTGCAATCTTTATGATAGTTTTGGGATGTGGGTTTTGTGCTGAAGTTCTTGGCCAGCATGCTGCTTTTGGCCCTTTTCTGTTGGGCATAGCTTTACCAGATGGGCCACCACTTGGTACAACTTTAATATATAAGCTTGATACATTGACTACTGGGTTTCTGCTTCCTGTCTTCTTTGCAATTAGTGGGTTGAAAACCAATGTGTTTGCATTAGGAGAGAGAAGATCTGCCTTCATTACTGTGATCATTATCCTTATGGGGTATATTGGGAAGTTCACAGGCACCATTTTGACAGCACTTTACTGCAATTTGCCCTTTTGGGATGCCATCTCTCTTGGACTTATCATGTGTTGCAAGGGCATCATTGAGGTCGCTACATATATCATGTGGAAGGATGACAAGGTAATTCATCTGTCTCTGTCTCTGTCTGTCATGTGTGCATTGCCTACTAATTATCTTTGCATATATATATACATATGGATATGTATCTGTACTCTGTAGCCTAATTAAAATGAAACACCTTAACTCCTTTGTTAAGAGCAACCTTGTAAACTCAACATCATTACAGGTCTTCAAGTACATTGAAAAATTAATTGTGCACTCCAAGCTAGCCTTGTTGGAAAATGTAAGATTGAGAAGGATCAAAGTTCAGCATCCTTGGACTACTTGATGGGTGGATAGAAAAAATTGACAGAAATTGGCATGCATAGAACTTTGTTTTTGTTTTTTTCTCCGTTTGATTGCCAAGAGAATGGAGGAAAATAAAGAATATTTGGAATATGAACGATGTTCTTGCCTTCTTGGCAACCTAATTGACCATATAGTTATATTGTCCTTAATTCTGCATACAAAAATACTACTCAGCCATCCATTTTAACCACTCGATCTTCAATCATGTCTAAGATGCTAGCTCGGCTCCAATCATGAGAGGACACATCATGTTAGAAAATGAAGGCGGTTAAAATGACTTGTTGAATAGTATTTTTGTTTTGTATGTATAAATATATCGTCACACGGATAAGCATTACAAATAGTGGGAGTTGCAAAATTGTGTTTATGTTGAGTAATACTTGTGCGAAAAAAATGTTTTGGTCATGTAAGTTGGGTTCAATTTTTGTATTGCTTTTTTAGAGATTATACTCCAATAGCTGATTATATATATACTTTCTCATTTACATTTTGTTGGTCTATATATGTACAGATCTTAAACGACCAGTCCTTCACCCTTCTGTTAGTCATAATGTTGATTGTGACCGGGATTGCTCGACCCGTCATAGGGCACCTTTATGATCCATCAAAGAGGTACATGGCCTACACAAGAAGGACCATTCTACACTCTAAGGACAATGCTGACCTTCGAGTACTGGTGTGTATCCACAATGAAGAGAATGTCCCTACCGTGGTAAACCTTCTTGAAGCCTCAAATCCCACAAGATTCAGTGCCATTTCCATATTTGTCTTAAACCTCTTTGAGCTCTCCGGCCGTGCATCTGCGGTACTTGTGTCACATGATCAAGAATTTAGACACAAACTCCATTTTATTAACCAAGCCCATTTGGACCATATCTTCAATGCCTTCGACTACTATGAGCAGCACAACCAAGGCCGTGTCATGGTGCAGCACTTCACTGCAATTGCCCCATATGCAAGCATGCATGATGATATATGCACAGTTGCAATGGATCAAAGAACAAATATTGTGATCCTGCCATTTCATAAGCAGTGGGCTATCGATGGATCTGTGGGAGCAACTGTCCCCGCCATTAGGAATGTAAACAAAAATGTTATTAATAAGGCTCCTTGCTCAGTTGGTGTCCTCATTGACCGTGGTCAAATAAGTGGAAACCAGTCTGTTTTAATGGGTCAATCTTTTTATCGAATCGCCTTGCTCTTCATTGGTGGTGCTGACGATAGAGAGGCACTTGCCTATAGTGGACGCATGGCTAAGCATCAAAATATAAGTCTCACTGTGGTTTGGTTTAAGCCGAGTACTCGCTCTAAGTCCTGTAATGGAAAAGAGGAAGTTCTGGATAGAGAAGTGATGAGCAAGGTCAGATCTAAAACAGCGAACACAGATAACATTATCTATAAAGAGGAGGCTGTAAAAGATGGAGTTGAAACAACGAAAATTATTCGTTCCATGGAAAATGATTTTGATTTGTTCATAGTAGGTAAACACCATGATCCTGATTCTCGAGTTACATTAGGGTTTACAGACTGGAGTGAGTGCCCCGAGCTTGGTGTAATTGGGGACATGCTAGCCACTTCAGATTTTCGGTTTTCGGTTTTGGTTGTGCAGCAGCAGCGACTAAGAGATGGGTTGTTGGGCAACCTGCCGGCAGACAGGACGCCTACCGGCCGGTAAGCTGCCAATGCAAGGGTGTTCCCGTCTAATTTCTCCGATGGTGATTTCCTTTGATACACACATGCACCATGTTAGGTTAGATCAGTGTAGAAGAAGAAGCATAAAGAAAAGAAGCTAGCTGTGCATAAAACTATAGCAACTTTATATATCTAGTATTTGTTTCAGTTATGATGGAGACCGTACATGAAATTTATATGCATTTTGATCCTAATATTTTCTTTAAAATCTCATTTAAATTAATTGCCCACGTATATAAAAAGATAAACCCTAAACCCTAATCGAACTATGTGGTTTGTTGATATTGAAGCAAATGGGATTATTGGGGAGATTTCTCTCCATTAGGGTATGGTCGAGATGTTCTTGTCACATTAGCATCAAATGTAAAGGTAACACCCATCAACCATTTGATGGTTGCAGTAAATTAATAGTCTATTTACAAGAATATTTTGCTCAATCAAATAATTTCAGTTGTTTGATCTTTTATCTATGTCGAACTTCTTAATTTGTAAGATTTTGAACCAAAGAAGATATTTTTTTATAGCAAACTTTAAAATGATTAAAAAAAAAAAAAGGATACTTCTACGGAAAATTGAATAAATAAGTAAATGCTAATCTATAGTCACTTTTACTCTCTCTTATTGACTTGCTACCTAATGTACTATGTCATGTCACTTGTCATATAGAATTCAATAGCATATAGTTATTAGACCCGAATTGGACATTAACCTGATCAAGATAGTGAGCGGGTTACTGGGTTACAGGTCGAATAATCACCACTAATGACAAGATCTTTAAAAATATATATATTATTATTTTAAATATACTTGGAATTTTGTAAGTATTTGGAACTAAAAATAGTGACTAAATGTAATATATGTAGCAATTTAAATAACTATAGTGTTGGTTGAGTAGTAAGAGCATCTTAGTTCCGTTGCTTGTTTGAGATGCACACGTACCGTTCCACCCTTCACAGTAGCATCAATAGAGAACCAGTCCAACCGGCCACTTCATACCAGTTTACATAGAGAAATAATATATTAAAGAACCGACCAAAGGTCCGGATCACCGATTCACATCAATTTATTAAATCAGCAAATACTTAAACGACTGTTAGATCATTTAAGTAGCCTAGATTATCACTCGAATGACCGAGATTAACGGTTTGCAGCTTTATTAGGAGTTATGATCTAGTCAGCATTTGTTAACTTGGCCAAAATCAGCAAACACTTAAATGACCGTTAGATCATTTAAGTAGCCTAAATCATCACTCAAATGACTAAGATTTATCGATTGTTTGAGTGTTTGCTGATTTAACCAAAATTAGCAAATGCTGACTATTTCATATCTCGCCTTATTAAATCATTCGCCGCATTAGATAATTGGCCCCAGTTAATAAAAATGCTACTCAATTACATAAAAAAATGAAAGCTTCAATATATGTTTCTGTGATCTTTTTTCCTATAAAAAAGCAAGATACATGCATTTTTTGAGTGTTAAAAATCAGGATCCTACTCAAAAACTTAAATTACTAAGTGGAGTGTCTTTAAAATTTATTAACCAAATTTGAATGGTGTGAAAAACCGATGTGGGACAAATTTTTCAACATAAGGAATCTTATACAAACCATTACCCAATGCCTGATTTTTCATTTTTTTTTGTTATTGTTGGACTTAGCTACTTAAATAGTTTTGCGAGCAGGTATGCATTGGATATATGTTCGAAATATGATTCAAGGAAAATATTGAGTTTTTCTAATACATACTGTTCACATAAAAAATTGGCCATCCAATTGGTAGTTGACACGTGGCTAGTAAATTAATGAATTAGTGAGATAAGAACACGAAAAGTTGTGTTTTAGCCAAAGTGGCAGTAGCTATCACACGTGGCAGTAGTTGATTTCCATTGGGTGGATGCATGTTGCAGCAAATTAAGCAGTTAACATGAAATTGAAGGGGAAACTAACACGTGGCAGCATAGTAGGAGATGAGAAGCTAGGATTAAGACATGTTGCAGTGATTACTTGCCATAAGCTAAAATGGGAGAGATGATAACAAGCTAAAAACCAGGGACATGGTAGCACACGTTTAAGAAGAAGAAGTAGCCATTATCAGCATTAATTTTCAACATCATGGCCGTGGCTGATCGAAGATCTAGGGACAGCAGTTTGCAGCACTCAAGCCATGATCACAAAGTGGGAAGGTGGAGCGTGCATAATAGTTATTTAAAGGAAGGTCTATAAAAAGAGTTGAATATAACAAGAACAAAACACACAGCGTTAATCCAAAATATGCAATGCTCCAGTCAATCAATCTTTTTTTTTTTTAATCTTTTCATTGTAAATACTAGTTTTCTATTTCATGTTTTCAACAATCTAGTTAATTGTTAATTTATTTCAATTTCAAGCATCCAGTTTTCATTGTAAGCAAGTTCAAATCTCTGTTCATTTTAATTCAGGCAGTGGCGTTTTTCAATTCAAGCATTTCGGTATTTACATCAAGCACAATGAGTTTTATTTTCAATGCATTTTCCATTTATGTTCAAGCATGAGTTTCTTTTCAAGTAGTGTTTGCATTTTCTGTTCAATTGCCGTCAATTTCAATTAATCAAGTTAGGTCTTTAGACATTCTAATCAAGAGCCTATATAAGACTTACCTTCATTTTAATCAATCATCTGACCTCGATTTTACAGTGATTAACTTGGCATTAAGGCCTTCCAACTTTAATATTGATCAAGAGGTACTGTGGGTTGTGTTCTAATGATCCTTATTTGAACTTTAGATAGTCCTGTCACTCCAACGTTTTACCCATTTCTTGTCAGGGTTTTAAAAGTGAACGCACGCAGAAATCCCACCAAGACATAAAACAAATGCCTGATTTTTCAAGTACTATATATTGAACCGTTTTAGTGATCATTTACTCTACCAAGCACATTTAAAGGCTAAGCCAGTCACACTGTCCTCAATTGATCGATGGACTAGTCCCTTATATAAGGTAGGGGTGTGCATGGGTTGGGTGAGGGCGGGTGGAGAGTCAAACAGCCAACCAACCCATCATTGGTGGGTGGCTAATTCTCCCACTCGCCTACCTCAATAACCGACGGATTGGTCAAATATATGACGGGTTTCAACTGGCGGGTTAGGCGGATTGAGCGGGTGAAGCATTACTATTTTTTTTATTTATATATAAACACCTAAAGTTCTTAAAACCTTTTCAACAAGCAAAAACACCTCAAATTCGTATCTAACAATGCAATATTGTGTTATTTAGTAATTAAACTATAATCCAAACAATTCTTCCAATAGTAATAAACAAAAGTGCCAAAAGAAATTGTCCTACAACAATAGAAACTACTAACTAGATACATAATAATAAAGGTTCATTGTTATTAAAAAAATCTTACAAACTAACATATATATGGTTTCACATTCAAAATTGAAAGAATATCAAATCAAATAGTGTATATTCAAATTATCTTAATAAATATCTCTAAAGAAATAAAAAACACTACCTTTCAAGCATATCCGATTAAGGGAAAATATAGGGTAGTAATAAAATTTATTTATATAAATATATTATTTATATATATAATTATTTGGCTGGTGGTGGCGAGTTTAGGGCGGGATATCACTTCTATACCCGCAAACCGAATCAACCGGCCAAAAATTCATTAAATCCACCCAACCCAACCCAACCCAACCCAACCCGTCTAATTATCGTAACTGCGGGTTGCAGATGGGATCGGGTCCGACGGGTTGGATGGATTTTTGCACACCCCTAATATAAGGTATAGTTCCCAATCATCTAGATTTGGGCTGAACCCAATTTAAAGGATGATTGAGTCGATCTGATGGGGATTCAGGGGACCACTATATATAGAAGTTATAGGTACATTCTTCTATGGATGAGAAGCTGCCAGACTGATATCCCAATAAGTGGGAATCATGTACGTGGCTCATCTAAAATAATTTTTGACGTTGCAGCCGGATTAGCTTAGAATAATGGCCCTCTCACAACGGCTAGTTCCTGATGGCTAGTTTTTCTTTTATTCTTTTTTACTCCTCTAAATAGATGTAGTGAGAAGGATAGAAGAAAAATTGAATGTTAAAATCATTTTATGTTTTGGAAGAGCTTTTTGCCTTTTATTAGAGTTTGGTGGTCTTCTAATTGATGAGTGAGTCCCAACCCTTATTAGGTGAGCGAGCCTCCAAGTTAACCTTTTGTTAGTTAGAGTTTAGTGATCCTCTAGTCGGTGTGTAATCAGTCCCAACTCTTGGGAGGAGAGTGAGTCCTCGATCGAGTTGATCCTATTAATTATTTTTTTTTGTTTTTTTTTTTTTTGGTTTATAATAGTATTAGTCCCAACTCAAATTAGTATGCCATATTAGTATAAAAAATGATCAATTGAACTAGTTCCATGATTATTTGCGACACTAAAAACTTTATAATGGTGTTATTTTATGGGAGTTATATGGATGGACCTAGCTACTTAGATAGTTTTGCCAAATATGATTCAATATTTTCCAATACAGAAATCCTATCAAAACATAAGAGAGGATTGTGGGACCCATTAATTCTACGATGGACCCCACACCCCATTGTATTTTGGTGAAAATCCATAATAAAAAAGCCAGCAAAGCTTATGATTCAATTACTCTTGCACTTTGATTTTCAATCTTTGGTGGCCCAATTTCAAAGGACAACGCCTAACCTGCTTGGCCATTGTCAACCACAAACGCTTCCAAGTCTCTCATTCTCTCCGTACATATGTATATATATATCTCTCCCTCTCTCTCTCTCTCTCTCCCTCTCTCTCTCCCCCTCTCTCCTCTTCCTTTCAGTTTGCTTCATATTATTTTCTTCTTGCATTGTGAAAAAGGTAGGTATTTGGAT
>JAESVK010000152.1:153549-207415 GCA_017140935.1 Hamamelis virginiana | reverse complement strand
GGGGCCAGATAGGCTGTAACCAACTAGCAGTTTTAACATGCCATCCACTCTATCGTGTTGTAATGCTCTTCTTTGGTGGTGCCGATGACCATGAAGCGCTCTCGTACAGTAAGAGCATGGTTGAGCATCCAAATATAAGCCTCACAGTAGTTTGGTTCAAACCATGGAATACTAATGATAAGATCAATCTTAGCAGTGAGTCCATTATGAACGATTTTAGGGCTAATTCAATGGGAAACAAAAGGATCAAATACAAGGAAGAGGCTGTGCAAGATGGAGTGGGAATGACAAAGATTATTCGATCGATGGAGGATGATTATGATTTATTCATAGTGGGTAAACATCATGAACCAGACTCAACAGTTACATCAGGGCTTCTTACAGAATGGAGTGAATGCCCCGAGCTTGGGATTATTGGGGACATACTAGCCACTTCTGATTTTCAATTCTCGATCGGTTTTGGGGGTGCAGCAACAGCCACATGTAGATGGGTTTCCAGAGTACTATCCCAAAACTACAGTGGCTTCCATTGGGGAAAAAACACCTAGGCTTTATGATGCTTCCTCTGAGTTTGATTAGGGTAGTAAAAAAAATGCAATTACTTCCAGTAGGAAAAAAAATCTTAGTGTTTATCAGTAAAGTTTATACTAATACCCTTAAAATTATAGTATATTCTCAATTACATGCTTCCATTGTTAATGGAGGAGAAGTGGAGGTAAAAGGTTACAAAAACAGCAAGAGTGCGCATTTTAAAGATCGATCAGCATTAAAATATAACGAAAAAAAGCAGCAGCACAAATCTGGAAAACTTTCAGCAACTAATCATTCAAGATTCACCAAAACAAGCAAAATACATAACAAACAGCAACTTATCTCAAAGACTTAATTATTGGCAACTTCGCATCAAAGATTTCATTTTCCTCATAAATTGAACAGCCCTTGTTGTAAGAATTTTTACTCTCATGTGGGATGATTGTTGCCATCCTCTTGGATTTTTCGATTCATAAAATCATCTTTAGTTGAATTAAATACTATGCATATGTATGTCAGACATGCCAAAAATCACAGTAATCCAACTGTCGGTTTTTCAGATGTCACTGAGAAAAATTGTGATAATTTTTAGCAGTCAGAATTTTTCAGTCTGTATTTTGAGATACCTACATCAGATCACTATGATTTTTGGCAGACATGGCATCCATAATAAGGGTATCTAATCCAACGGTCGATTTTTCAAAATATGCATCCCTCAAGGATCAGCACATGTTGACTTTCGAAAAAGTCAGCATTAAGCTCATAGGTAATTATAGGATGCATATTTTGAAAAACTAATCGTTGAATTAGACACTATGCATATTTATGTCGGGCATGCCAAAAATCACAGTGATCCAACGGTCGGTTTTTCAGATATGTCATTGAGAAAATTTGTGATAGTTTTTAGCAGTCATAATTTTTCAGTCTGTATTAAACTCTATGATTTTTGGCAGACATGGTATCCATAATAAGGGTATCTGACTTTAACTAAAGTCAGCTAAGAACACAAGCCTTTGGATTTGAATTTTGAGATGAATCATCCACTAAGTGAATAGGAATTCAAGAGCTTGTGTTCTTAGCTGACTTTATTTAAAGTCAGGTACCCCTGACTAGAACACTTCTATATATACATACATGCGCGCGCTCGCACACACACACATATACATGTGAGTGAAAATGATTAATTATTGACCGGTTCGCACAGTCCGTACGTACCGATTACAGTTGTTTGTGATGTCATGCATATTGAAAAATGTCGCATAATGCTCATAGATAATTGTGGGATGTATATTTTGAAAAACTGACCGTTGGTCTAGATACTTGCATATGTATACCACACATGCCAAAAATCACAGTGATCCAACTGTCGATTTCTCGGATATGTCACTATAAAAAATTGCAACAATTTTTAGTTGTCAGAATTTTTCATAATGTGTATTTTGAAATGCTAACATTGAATCACTGTAATTTTTGGTAGACGAGATATTCATAATAAGTATTTAATTCAATGGTTAGTTTTTCAAAATATGCATTCTATAACTAATTATGAGCACCATGCTGACTTTTACGACAATCAACATTTTTTGGTAGAAACATCACACACGCGCATGCGTGCGCGCGTGCACACACATATATATAAAGGGATCCTGTCAGGACGTTTTTACGCTCCTTATCATAAGGACATCCTTCTGAAAGCTATAGGAATGATATTTTGAAAAACCAATCATTGGATTAGATAATCTTCTTATGAATGTCATGTCTGTCAAATCACAGTGATCCAATAATCGGTTTTCAAAATACAGTCTGTGAAACGATTTGACAGTATTTACCGTTGGATGCCGTCTAAATTGTTTAAATATCTTTATTTTAAAAACCAACCGTTGGATTACTGTGATTTTTAGCAGACATGACATACATATAAAGATTATTTAATCCAACTATCGATTTTTCAAAAAATACCTCTCACAGTGAAAGTATAAGGACGTCCTTACAAGATCAGTTATATATATATATATATACACACATGATAATATAAGGCCGGCCTTACGCAAAGTTGCGTAAGATCGGCTCCATATGGCTAATTTTATATCACAGTTCATAAAACTGACCGTTAGATTAGATGCCCCACCTCTGTATGTCATGCCTGCAAAAAATCACAGTGATCTGACGATTGGTTTTTGAAATAACTACCGTTAAAAAAATGGTGATATTTTGAAAACAAATAAGTTACATATTTTCATAATGACATATTTCAAAAACCAACCGTTAGATTACTGTGATTTTTTGCAGGCATGACATACAGAGGTGGGACATCTAATCCAACGGTCAGTTTTATGAACTGTGATATAAAATTAGCCATATGGAGCCGACCTTACGCAACTTTACTTAAGGCCGGCCTTATGTTATCATGTCTATATATATATATTCCATTTCTTAATTTATTCCTGCTAACGTGGCATGTTTTCATTTGAAAGTGAACAAACCTTTTTTATCAAAGAAAGTGAACAAACCTGGACGAGAAAAACAGGACAAGGGAGGAAAGCGTATGGTTAATCATTTTTGAAAGGATGACAGCTGCTTGTGATATTGGCATTTCCAAAAATAAAGAAAGAAATAACCAACCTTTTTTTAAGAAAATATAACGAGCTCGGATCCCCTCCCTCCCTTCCTCCCTCCCATCTTCCTCATCTTTTCTTGCATAGGGAGGGCTCTGTTTTCCCCTCTCTCTCTCAAGAAGATTAGGGACGAATAAATTAAGGCGGCGTTTGGGAGAAGAGTCATGAATACAGACACGAATAGCAGTAATTATGCGGAAGCTACTTTTTGTCACTATCTACCGCCCATCGTTAATTCAAGAGGTTTATGGGACCGTATCATGTCACCGTTGGGCTATCCATTGCCACTTCTGCAGCTGCAGATGCTTTCGATTTTCCTTGTCACAGAAGCCGTCCATTATGTCCTCAAGAATTTGGGACAACCCAAGATTGTCTCACAGATGATTGTACGTTCACTCCATCTCTTCTGCTTCCTCTACATCTCTCTACCTTATCATAATAATTACTCATCATATGCTGTTTGAATATATTCCCAAAATATGAGTTTTAACAAAGAATAGAGCTAATTAAAATCTCCCTTTCAGAATTTTCATTTGGAATCTCACCCAGACACATGGATGAATTTCTGATCCATTCATATCTCTGGACGGGATTCCAATCAGCAATTTTGGGTGGAAGGTATAGCTCTTTAACAAAGGATGAAACTTTATTAATTACCAACAAAATTCTATACAAAGCCAATGACATATTAGTACTTCTCATAATTGGTAGGGCTTTTTTTTTGTTTTTTATTTTTTATTTTTTATTTTGGGCTAATGGAAATAGTAAATGATTAATTAAATTAACTTCTCCCCTCATCTTGGAAAATTATTTTATGAAATGGGTGCGTATGGCCCTCTTAATATATATAGACCACCTCTGAACTGCTATCACTTAATCGATTTAAAAAAAAAAAAAATTGGCCCAAGTGATATAAATTAGTAGAGTTAGTGGTTAATTAATGGGGAAGGGAAATAATTAATTTTCATCCATGAGAAATAGGACCTAGAACCTTATCCCATAAAGGGTCAGACATGCATGATCCATTAAGCCAAAGCTCGATCATGTTCCACTTGATGGATAATTTGTACCTCAGATGCGCATGCGAATGATGCGATCACCATTAGACAACTTGTTTGTCACAAAAGTGTGCCATAATATAGCACATTCATGGGTTGCATGGACGAAGTGCATGTTTAGGGCTTTGTTTTTCCCTGTTCTTAAAGCCAGACAGTCAAAGTAGTATTTTCCAACATCATATAAAGCCCAACAAATGAAGGGATGAAGAGTGTATTGAAATTGAGAGCGGATGTTGACACACCCTTGAATTATAAGTCCACCCCCTCCAATTTTGATTTTTTACCGTTTTATGAAAAAATACATTGTTTTTAAGAAAACTAGCCGAGTTATCCACTAGAAAACATCATTTTGAACAACTTTGTAGAAGAAAGTTTTTCCAAAATCTATCATTTAAGCAGACTTTTTGACCATTTTATTATTTTTACAAAATATTTCGTAAAAAATGTCAAAAAGTCTGCTTAAATGATAGATTTTGGAAAAACTTTCTTCTACAAAGTTGTTCAAAATGATGTTTTCTAGTGGATAACTTGGCTAGTTTTCTTAAAAACAATGTATTTTTTCATAAAACGGTAAAAAATCAAAATTGGAGGGGGTGGGCTTATAATTCAAGGTGTGTCAACATCCCCTCCCATTGAAATTAAATGAGGGGGCCTACTATAGTGATAACTGATAAGTAAATGACTTAACGTACATTACTACTGAAATTTTTTTGTGTGTACTTACTAGGCGGGCCTAATCCTCGGACCAACAGGTTTCGGCAGCAACAACGAATTTGAAGCTAAACTGTTTTCCCTAGACAGTCAGACCATAATTGGTACATTGGCAGTGTATGGTTACACACTATTTATGTTTCTAATCGGAGTGAAAATGGACGTGACAATGATAAGGAAAACAGGCAGAAAGGCATTTGCAATAGGTATTTTAGCTTTACTAGGCCCTTTAATGGCAGGTGCAATATGCAGTTTTATCCTCGCTCCACATATGGAAGAAGGCATAAGTGTAGATTATCTTCCCTACTTAATAGCCACACATTCTCTCACTTCATTTCCCGTAATTTCCTGCCTCCTTGGCGATCTCAAACTCCTTAATTCAGAAATTGGGCGATTAGCACTATCCGCCGCAATTATTACAGACCTATTTAGTGTATTGCTAGTGACCGTTGGCACCATGGCTAAAACGGCTAAGGATGTCTCATTTGTCCTATCTGCTTTAGAAATAATAACCACTGCCGGTTTCCTCACCGGTGCCATGTTCATTTTCCGGCCAGCCATGTTTTGGGTGATCAAAAGGACACCGCAAGGACGACCAGTCGATGATGGGTACATTATCACCATTATTTTTGGGGTCCTTTTGTCTGGGTTGATATCTAATCAGTTTGGGCAATTTGTGATTTTTGGACCTTTTGTATTAGGCTTGGTTGTACCAGATGGACCGCCCTTAGGGTCTACTTTGGTAGGAAAGCTTGATTATCTTGTTTCAGGTTTGCTTTTGCCGATTTTTGTGACTACTTGTACTTTGAGAACGGATCTTTTTTCTATCCACTTTGATGGGAGTCAAGTATGGATTAATATAATCCTCGTTGTGGTTACATTCATGACAAAATTTGTAACCAGTATTATATCTCCATTGTATTGCAAGCTTCCCTTTGGTGATGCTGCCACAGTAGCCCTCATCATGAGTTGCAAAGGCGTAGTGGAGTTGGCCACTTATAGCTTCATGAGGGATTATGAGGTAATTAAAGACGCAATATGATCAGTACTCGTCGATTAATGCTTCATTCACTTCACTTATCATTTTTTTTTTAAATAGTTTTCAATTTAAAAAACAGGAAAAATATTGAAGTTCATGCCTAAAAAACTTAAAGATTTCATGGAACTTTTTTTAACAATATTTTTGCAATTTCAATATATATATATATATATATTCAATTGTTTTCCTTTTTGGAATTGAAAACAAATAATTTCACCTTGAATACAATGCATGACCATTACTCATATTTTCTATTTCTATTTACTATACATCCCAAAAGATTTTCCCAAAAAAGCATCCCATAAGAATTCTAACCCTTCCTTTATTATCAAGGAGAGAATTTGCAGAAAAAGAGGAGAGTCAGATCGGGATACATTTCTTGGACAAAATTTTTTGGACTTGTAGCATTTTCCTACTTCTTTTTATGAAACATATGGACCAGCTCATTAGTGCAAATTAATTAGCACAAATTAACAAACACAGTGTCTAAATTTTATTTCCTTTTTGAAGTGCAGGTAATCAATCAAGAGACCTTCGCGGTAATGTCAATTTCAACTCTAGCTGCTGCAAGTATTGTGCCATTCCTTGTGAAAAACCTCCACGATCCTTCAAAGAAATATGGAGGGTACGAGAAGAGAAATGTTATGCATTGGAGACCAGATTCCGAGCTCCGAATACTTGCATGCATCCACAGATCAGATTCCATTGCGGCCATGATCAACCTTCTAGATGCCTTATCACCCAGAAGAGATAGTCCTATTGCCATTTATGTCCTTCACCTAATCGAACTAGTGGGTCGAGCTTCGCCCATTTTCATTTCCCACCAAATTCAGAAGAGAATTGTTTCAAACCACTCGTATTCCGAAAATGTCCTCGTTGCATTCGGTAACTACGAAAGAAATAAGCCAGGAGTTGTAGCAGTACAAGCCTTTACAGCAATCTCTCCAACCAAATTAATGCATGAAGATATATGCACACTAGCACTCAACAAATTAGCATACCTTATAATCATCCCCTTTGACCTAAAATGGGCCATCGACGGCTCGGTGGAATCAGAAAACCAAACCATAAGGAAAGAAATAAGCAATGTCCTCAATCGAGCACCTTGCTCGGTGGCTATCCTCGTCGACCGCGGCCATTTAGGCCAATCAACTTCTCTAGTATCTATCCAATCAGCATATTGCGTGGCGATGCTCTTCTTTGGTGGCAATGATGATCGTGAGGCACTGGCGTGCGCCAAATGCATGGCTAGAGATGAGAGCGTTAGGCTCACTGTAGTTCATTTCATTGTTGCAGAAGATGAAGAAGATGAAGAAACAATCACGGTGGACTCCTCTTGGGAGAAAATGCTTGATGATATGGCGTTGAAGGATGTTAAGAAAAATAATTTTGAGAATCGGAATGTGATTTATATGGAAGAGAAGGTGAAGGATGGACCGGAAACAGCATTGGTTGTTCGGTCCATTGTGGATGAATATGATCTTATAATAGTGGGGAGACGATACAATGTGATGTGCACATTGACATCGGGTCTTTCTGAATGGTGTGAATATGAAGAGCTTGGAATTATTGGAGATTTGCTCTCCTCTGCTGATCTTGAGAGTAAAACTTCTGTCTTGGTGGTGCAACAGCAGCAGCAGTCCAGGTAGTAGTGTGCTACAATTTCATTTCATTTTTTTTATTTTTTTATTTGTTCAAACTATAGGAGATCCAAAGCTCTAAATAATTCCTTGAGACTAATTAGTTTTGAATAAGAAACCTAGCTTGTTCTTAACTTCTTATAAAACAAGAGGAAATATATCATTTAGCCTATAATGCGAGTTGTATGTTCCAAAACATCCGGAAGGACGTACTAGAACTACATTTTTAATGTCATAATTAAGAATTGAAAAATATATGCTGACTGTCTTAAAAGTGTATTTAAGATGATGCAGTGAATGATCCATTCATTTCTTTTCTTTTCTTTTCTTTTCTTTTTCTTTTTTTAGCAAACTTTTTCTTTGATAATAAATTAATTAAGGATTTGGATTCATTTGGAACGTTTCTTGGAAAAAAAAAAAAATTTGGGACTTAATTAAAGCATTACTCTTAAGAATTATTATCAGAATTAAGAATGGAAAGACATACTTGAATAAGTCCATTCACTTTTCTTACATTCTAATAGGACAATGACCATCTTAAAATTAAAAATAGAAAATAAATGAACATATATCTTTTCTTTTCTTTTCTTTTTTGTTGTTGAGAAAATAGTATGATAACTCGATAATTTTTATTTTTTTATTTTTTATTTTTTACTTGAAATATAATTCGAACCCACATCAGTCATCATAATATTGATTACAAGTTATCATTAGTCATGACAACTTCAATTGATATATACTAAATAAGTTCACTTAACCTACTCCTTTTATATGGATACCAACTTATATATATATATATATATATATATATATACAGTCAATCTATTATGAGGCCCACCTTACGCAAGGTTGCGTAAGGTCCCCTCCATATGGCCAATTTCATATGACAGTTCGTAAAACTGACCGTTGGATTATATCTCCATCTTCTGTATGTCATGCCTGCAAAAAATCACAGTGATCCGATAGTTGGTTTCTGAAAAAAATGACTTTGAAAAAAACTAGAATTCAAAGAATAAAAATTGGCATTTTTTTTCCAGTTTTTTTCAAAGTCATTTTTCTCAGAAATCAACCGTCGGATCACTGTGATTTTTTGCAGGCATGACATACAGAAGATGAGCATATAATCCAACGGTCAGTTTTACGAACTGTCATATAAAATTGGCCATATGGAGGGGACCTTACGCAACCTTGCATAAGGTGGGCCTCATAATAGAATGATTGTATATATATATATATATATATATATATATATATATATAATTGTGGCCGGAATGCATTTTTTGAAAAATTGACCTTTAGATTAGGTATTATACTTATGGATATCTTGCACACCAAAAATTATGGAGATCCAATGTAAGAATTTAAAAATAAGACTATGAAAAACTGTAACCATTGAAAATTGTCACATTTTTTTTCAGTGACATTTATGAAAAATCAATAGTTAGATCACTATAATTTTCGGTAGACATGACATGCATAAATACAATATCTAATCCAATAGTCAGCTTTTGAAAATATGCATCCCACAATTATATATCTATGGGTTTCACGTTTACATAAGCTTATATAAGCACAGGAATGTTAAGGTTAGGTAGACCTAATGCTAAGGTTAGTTGCATCAGGTCACCTCAATTACAACCATTTGCAAAGTATATTTTGAAAAATTTACAGTTGGATTTGATACCCCTCTTATATATGTCATGTATGCCAAAAATCACACTAATTCAATGGTCAATTTTTTAAAACTGTCAATGTGAAAAACTATGACTTTTTTGTTCTTCAAAATGGCACCATTTTTTCACCGTCAGTTTTTCTGAAACGGACCATTGGATCACTATGAATTTTGGTAGACATGACATACATAAGAGGGATATCAAATCCAACAGTCGGTTTTTCAAAATATATTATGCAAATGGTTATAATTAAGATGCAAGTCGACATTACCTTAGCATTCCAGTGTATAAGTATATGGTAACTAGATCATTTTTGTATGTAACAATGACAAATTCAAAAAAATTTAAAAAAAAAAAAATCTAATTTTTTAAAATTCGTTAAAAAAGAATTGTAAAATTAATATCAACAAATGGGCAAGCAAATCCACTAATTGGATCCAGGATACCAATTCAACAGTACTCTAAATTTGAAGAAAAAAACGGAGATCGAGGATCCAAACTCCTCTGTTAAGACTAAGACCATGAAGGCCAGGTCAACGGTCAAATAGTCAGCACTTGAGAAACGTGATACGTTTGACCATCCCGCTTATTCCTCTCGTCCATAGCTTTTATCCCTGAACCCTTATTCACATTCATGCATGCATGTCTAGAATATGTACTTCTGCAGGCTGCAGCAGCTTCACACTTTCTCTTTGCTCGATCAATCTCCTTCTATATATGATATCTCGAATTTGATCGATCTGACCGCGCCGGCAACAACACCACCACCGGAGCTACTTTTTGTTTGGATCGTTAACGTCTATTAATGGATGCGGCACAAGGGCTAAATGGGAGTTTAGTGTGCCAGATACTGAAGGTGCATAGACCGAGTGGTATGTTTTATGGGTATAGTCCATTTGACTACGAGACTCCAATTCTACTGGCCCAGATCTCTTTAGCTTCCTTAGTCACTGGAATCTTTCATTACATTCTCACTCCTCTCGGTGAAACTTCTTTCATTTCCCAAATTCTCGTAAGTTTAATTATTCCATCTCCATCTATATCTTTTTCCTTTTTATTTTATTATCCTCAAATGATATATAGAAACTTAATTATGGTTGTCTACCCAAACATTAAATATTAGTAAATGGGTTTCGATCAGTTACTTGAATTCGATCAGAAAATTACTTTTGAAAGGGAGGATACTATACATATATGCTGCTAAATTATAAGATCATGGACATGCATTTGACAAAATATTCATCTTCAATCTACCGCGCCTTTGTTTGGATCTTTGGAAAAATTGCTTGTTTGGATCTAGAAAAAAAAAAAAAAACAGAAAAAGAGAAAAATTATATTGCTTCAGAAAGAATTTATTTTTGGCCAAATTTCAGCATTTTACTCTTTCCAAGATCTAAACTGAATCTGCAAGGAGTATATTTTAAGAAGCAAGGGGCTGTTCAGAATTTGCACAGGCCATGTGCACGTACTAGTTGGGGTGTTTTTAGAATTTTATAAAAACAGCTCCTTGCTTCTTAGAAGCACGCACACTGCCCTAGCTCTCTTAAATAGCAGATCTATCTCTTTGAACAAGCAAAAAGCGCGCCAAGAGGAAATAGAACAACGATCAACAATTTTGTTATATCTTTGTTTTTGAAAATTTGTATCCCACAATATATAATATAGTAGCTTCGTGCTTCCTTTAGTTAAAGTTAGCAGCTGACAGGATCGTTTCTATATATATATATATATAATTTTGTGCTATGTTTGTGGTGATCAGGGAGGTATCATTGTCGGACCCGCCGGTATCGGAAGAAACACGCCCTTTGTCAAAATGATTTTCCCATTAAAAAGCTATTTTGTCAGCGAAACATTTGCCCTTTTTGGGTGCATGTTCTTTCTGTTCCTTGTTGGAGTGAAAATGGATATAGGGATGGTAAGAAAATCAGGAAAGAAAGCAGTAGTCATAGGCCTATGCACCTTCTTTGTGCCCATAATACTTTCCACAACCTTTGCTCGCATTTTAATGAGTTATATTACCGTGGACCCAAGTGTGCAAAAACATCTAGTTTTGGTGGCAGCCCTTCAATCCCAAACTTCCTTCCATGTCATTGCTTGTGCCCTAGCTGATTTAAAGATCCTAAACTCCGAGCTCGGCCGATTAGCCATATCTTCATCACTCATAAGTGGCATATGCAGTTGGTCCTTGTCATTGATCGCCTTCACTGCAAAACAAAGCTTACATGGCCAGCGAGGCTCGTTGCTGTGGATGATGTTATGTGTTGGCTGCTTGCTAGTTATCATGGCATTTATCTTGAGGCCTATTATGTTTTGGATGGCTAGACAAACAGGTGAAGGAGAACCAATCAAAGAAGGCTATATTTTTGCCATTTTTATGATGATATTGGGGAGTGCCTTTTTTGCTGAGATAGGTGGCCAACATTTTTTGTTTGGTCCTATGATTTTGGGCATTGCAGTACCGGAAGGTCCGCCGCTTGGATCAGCCTTAGTTGGAAAGCTTGATTCGTTAGTTTCAAGTATTCTCTTGCCAATTTACTTTGCTGTGAGTTGTACAAGGATAGATCTATCAGTGGTAAATTTAAGCACCTTTGGAATTGTGGAGCTCTTGAGTTTGGTTAGCTTCATGGGGAAACTTATAGGGACTATGTTGCCTTCTCTCTACTGCAAAATGCCTGTCAATGATGCACTCTCGTTAGGCCTCATCATGAATGTTCAAGGCATCACCGACATTCTAATCTATAAACAAGCATTGATGAACTCTGTATTAATTACAACTTCATCCTAGTTATTCTTCATCTCATAATTAGGCTACATTTGGTTGCATTTCAGCAAGAAAAAATCAATTTTTTTATTATTTTTTTTATTTTTTACTACTCTTGTTATAAACCAAAAACAATTTCCTTTTTTTGATTTCTACTTTTGACTTTTTAAATTGATTATTCTAGGAGCAATGCTAGATATCCAAAAAAAAAAAAAAAATCCCAAAAAAATGTCCTGAATGAATTCAAATCCTTCATTTATTATGAAGAAAAATGTTTACTAAAAAAGAGAAGTGGTGAATCATATATATTATATCATTTGGAACATAATTTTGGAATAATTTTTTTTTTTTTTTTTTGAGATATTTAGCATTTTTCTTCTCAGCAAAGTTATATATTCCAAATGATTCCAAACCCCTCATTTATTATCAAGAAAAGAATTTGCTAAAAAAGAAAAAGGGTTGAATTATCTGCTACATTATTTGGGATACACTTTTGGGATTAATCTTTTATTTATTTATTTATGATATTTTCCTTTTCTTCTGCTAACATGGAATCGAATAAAGCCTTAATTAATGTCCATACATCTACTCGTGCCCAATTCGCACTAACTTAAATTTTTTGTGCTTTATGTGTTGCAGCTTATCAATGAAGAATTATATTGTAGCATGATAATATCAATGGTTTTGATAACCGGAACCATTACACCAATAGCAAAAGTTCTCTACAAGCCATCTAAGAGATTCAGAGCGTACAAGAGGAGGACAATCCAGCATACTAGACCTGATTCGGAGCTCCGTCTTCTTGCTTGCATCTACCAAGAACGCAACACGCCTTCCATCATTAAACTTCTTGATCTTACTAATCCAACGACTCAAACCCCGATTTGCGTATATATCGTCCATCTCACGGAGCTTGCAGGCCGATCATCCCCTCTCCTTGTGGCTCATCAACCCTCAAAAAAGAAGCACACTTCTCATCATCACTCTCACTCTGATCACATTATAAACGCTTTCAGATTATACGAGAAACGATACGAAGGTGCTGTCTTGATGAATCCTTTTACTTCCATTGCCCCTTATGTGACGATGCATGAAGATATATGTGTACTTGCCCTAGACAAAAGAACTTCCATGGTCATCGTCCCGTTCCATCGACAGTATTGGACCATCCAAGATACTCAGGAGTCAAAAAATAGCTTGCGAGCCGTGAACTATAACATCATGAGAAAGTCCCCTTGCTCAGTTGGTATTTTGATCGATCGAGGCACATTAAGTGGTAACACTTATTTGTTGGCAAGTAAACCATTATACAATATTGGAATGATTTTCTCTGGTGGACAAGACGATCGAGAAGCATTAGCATATGTTATGCGCATGTCTGAACATCGTAATGTAGTTGTTACAGTTATTAGGTTCCTCGTGACTGATCAAAAGAGTAAGTATAACAGTGATAAAGACCTTGATCTCGAAATGATTAGTGAATATAGATTGATTTGTAAGATGAATAGACGCCATAATTATAAAGAGAAAGTGGTGAATGATAGTGCGGACATGGTTAGTGAAATTCAATCCATAGAAAACTTGTATGACCTAATCTTAGTAGGGCGGCGCCACCCGCATGATTCGAAAATTTTGGTAGGACTTTCAGGATGGAATGAGTTCCCGGAGCTAGGGTTCATAGGAGATTTTCTTGTGGCATCGGATTCTACTTGCAAGGTATCAGTCTTGGTGGTGCAGCAACAAACATTTGCAAGTGACGAAGTGTTGCATAGCCCTAAGTATATTAGGGGAAATTCATGTACAATTCTCGACATTCCTCGCGACACTACTAAAGTTTGGCTAGATTCTTAGGAGACAAACAATCTCTCATGAAATAGGAAGTTAAAGAAAAATGCAATAGTAATTTTCTCTTTTTAATAGATCCATGTCTACATGATTCTATTTTTGTGATCTAAGACTCAAGATTATTTTGGGGGGTTTTTACCCATAGGTCCTATTTATAAGTTTTGTTTACCCAAAAATCTCGTCATTTTTTCATTTTACCCAAAAGTCTTTTTTAATAAGAAACATATCAGTTTGTTCTTTAATTTTGCACAAACTGATCATTTTGCAGAAAACTGATGCATTAGATTAGTTTTTTTTTTTTTGAAGTGCTTGGAAAACTGATGCATAAATCAATTTTTTGGACTTTTGGGTAAAATAAAACTGAAATTTGGACTTTTGGGTAAAGTGAAAAGATGATGGGAATTTTAGATAAAAAATAACTCAAAATGGGACTTTTTGATCATTTTCCCATTATTTTGTTTTCCTTCATAAGGTCAGATTAAAAACTCATCACAAGTTACAATTCTGCTAACAATGCAATAAATAAGCTTGGTGCCTGTGATGTAGGGACCCAACTAATACTCTCCCAAAAGGCATAGCTGATAGGACCATGAAATTAAATACCTTTATCCTAATGTCTCTGTTGGCGTTTCTAGACCTCCTCGGGCCACCCTATCAAGCGGGGTAATGCCCTTACATTATCTACCCATGCTGATGGAGAGATTTGAATATGAGACTTCAACATACCGAGACACAAAGAATTATGAGATAAAGGGATTTAAATTCACACTTTATCAGCTTTGACTTTTGGGATTATTGGTTAGGTCCTTACATCGTCCAGTTTGAATCAGAACAGCGTCAAGTTCTTCTCTTCATTTTGTAGATGGGGATGGGATTTGGGTTATAACCATGCTAGGAGGGAAATGAAATATATTTAAATGTCAAAAGACCTAGCTAGCTTACTCAGAATTTTTGTCTTTGGCCTCAAATTGGATCGAGCCGGCCCTAATTAAGCCTAAAGATTCAACTGCACATCAAGAGTTTTTTCCTAAATGGAAGTGAATGTTTTAAATGTTCTTTACAATCAGCAAAACATGAATTCATTAATTCAAACCTCTCAAAAAAAAAAAAAAAAAAATTCAAACTCCCACAGAACATAGAGCATTACAATAAACAAAAAAGCCAACTTGCAACAAGAGAAATGTGGATTCTTTCTTTGCGCCTTTAAGGAGGAGAAATTATAGTATGAGCTGAGCATGTGTACTGGGCCAAAGACGTACATAGGAAAACTCGAGTGTTATCGTAGAAGTCTATTATCTCTATTCAACTATGTGCTTATATATGCTTTGGCTCTCTCTAGAATTTTCCCTTAAGGAGATTCCTTAATTAGAAGCCCTGAAGTTTTAGAAGCCCTAAAACTTCATAACGGAGGTATAATTATCTCCCCCTCTTAAAACTCCTATCTAAAGTTGCAAAAACTCAAACTCAAGACCTCCACCTCATAAAAAATTAGAGAAGCTACTAGACCACGAAGCTATAACTAATGAAGTGGTGGATTTTGTGAAAAAGAGAAAAAAAAGTGTCTCATTTTTAAAGTTGATTTTGAAAAGGCTTTCGATTGTGATTAGAATAGAAGCATGATTATGGTTTGTTATTGCATGTAGGAGCATATTAGGAGTATTTCTTATTTTCTGTTTTTTAGAAACATGATAGGATTTATTATTCTATTTCTTATTTAGGAGCATGAAATAGTAATTAGGGTTTAAGATATGCTTATATCTAGAATGTTATTGTTTAATAAGATAATTGAATGCATTGTTGATTGTTTGATATAAAATTGTGGACAAGGGAGCAATTGCACAATGTAAGTCTCTTCACTTGTGTTTATTCATTGTGATTGTTTGATACAAAACTGTGGACGAGGGAGGAATTTCACACTGTAAGGTTCCTCCCTTGGGTTTATTCATCATTGAATGTTGATTTTAGCTTCTTGATATATGCATATTAATAACATGCTAGTTAGTTTGCATATTAGTGTTTATTTAAGACCCTTAACATCATTTTTTGCATGTTTTTTAGTGTAGTTTTGCATGTTAGCAATAGGATTGTGTTAGTTAGCATTTTTCATGTTTATTAGTATTTTTAGGTCATTTAAAACATGTTTTAAAGTATGTTAAACATTCTGTCCAGAATGTTAAATATCCTTTTAACTCATGTTTTGAAAGATTTTTATGGCTTTTCAACATAGAAATTGCACTCTAGCTAAGTCCCTTAGAAATCATTAGGGTATATTCTAGCATTTTTAGCATGCATTTGCATAATTTTTTAAGCATGATTTCATATATTATAGTTGTTGTCCAGAAATGCATATTAACTTAGAAGTATGTTTAGGTTCACTTAAACCTTAGTTTAGGTTAAATTTAGCCTCTAGATACAATTTGGTTAAGTGTAAATTAGAAACCCTAGGTTAAAAGATGTTTCTTATCTCCGTAGAACTTTTCTATTGTAATAAATACAATCATGCTAAATCTTTTAGCTTAGTTAGAATTCTAATTTTGAGAGACTTCTTTTCCAAATGAATCTATCTTAAAATAAAATTATGTTGTTTTTTCTTTTGTTTTTATTAAAATCAAACTCTTTGAAAAATAGTATTTTCAAAATTGAACTCTTTGAAAAAGAGTTATTTTCAAATCAAATTCCTTTCTGGATAAGAAATATTTATTTTCAAAATCAAATTTGTTTTACAAAAGAGTACATTGTTTTACAAAACAAAGTCTCTCCATAGATAATAGAGTTCTAAATGAGTTTGGATTGTCGAAAGATAAATCTTTAGATAAGGTTTTGCATGAATGCAGTTCCCTATAATAACATAACATGAATCCTATGTTAGTTCGAACTACGTGGACTTTGAAGCTTACGAGAAAATTAGTAAGATACGTAGGCACCAATAGAGCTCAATAAGTCCGACCTAGAATACTAAGTGTCCAAAGTTTTTAGGGCTTGTTTGATTTTCTTTTTTATTATTTGTTTTAGTTAGTAAGAGTTATACATGTGCATAAGATATTAAATAGCCCAAGTAAAAAGGAGACCTTTAATTAAGCTGAGATGGATGCTTACAGGATGTTTCTTGAAATCTTCCCACATCATAACCTAATCCCGAATTCATCTCTGATTCATTGACCAAGTTTTTAAAAAAATATGGAGTTGTTTTGTTTTAAATAAAATAAAATATATTTTTATAGTTTTCTTATTTCTTAAAAATAAGGTGGCGACTTCTTTTTCTTTTCAAAAATCCAATTTCTATTGTGGGGTATCAAATCCTGATGGTTCACACAGGGGCTCTTCCTTTTAAGTACTTGGGTTTGCTTCTTGGAGCAAATACCAAGTCCTCTAGCACCTGGCAACCTATTGTTGATAATAAGTTCTAAACCAAAATTTCTGGTTGGTAGTTCAGGTACTTATGCTTGGGAGGTAGGGTTACACTTATTAAATATGGTCCACTTAGTTTGCCCATTTTCTATATGTTAATTTTCTGTTTGCCAAAATCAGTGATTTTTACTTTAGAAAAGATGATGAGAAGATTTTTATGGGGAGGTCAGTTTGTCAGAAGGAAAATCTCATGGGTGGGATGGAATAAATTACTCTTGAGCAAAAAGAAAAAAGAGAAAAATAATAATGATATATGGACTTAGGAATGATGCTTTGTTATTTAAATGGTGGTGGAGGTTCATTATAGATTATCAAGCTTTCTGGAAGGAGATTATTTTAGCAAAATATGGTCCTAATGCAGGTTTTGATTCCTTTAAAAGGTCTAAATATAGAAAGCTTTCAGTAATATGGAAGGATGTTCTTAAATTGTAGTGGCTTAATAACTCTTCCACTTATGGTTTGAAATAAGGAGTGAGATTGTTTGTTAGGGATGGAAAAAAAGTAAAGTTTAGCAATACATTTTTGTCGACATAATCAGAATTTTAAATTTTAGAGTTCAATTAAATCTGAATTACGTATATTATTTTGTAGTACGGCCTTGTTTTAGTAGCTCGCCTTAGGCCACCAGACTCTTGGGGCCGGCCCTGATTGTTTGGAAGGCTTCAGAAGCTAGCGCTCTAAAGTTTTACATGGATGGTTTTGCTGTGGGAAAACCTTGGCCCAGTGGAATAGGTGGAGTTTTGAGAACTGAAGATGGTGTTATACTATGCATTTTTTTCAGCTCCAGTGGGGGTGGTTTTGATTCTAATCTTGGGGAGTTACTTGCTATCAAGGAAGCTCTTTCTTTATTTTCCTCCTATGGAAATCTAGCAAGAGGTTAATCATTGAGTCTAATTCCCAAGTTGTTGTCTCTTAGGTTAATGGCATCTCTAAAGTATGGGTGAGCTTAATGGAGTGACTGTTATTTATGCTCCAAGTGACGTGAATAGAATGGCACATTGGTTCGCGAGACAAGGAGTTAAAAGAATCTTTCCTTTTGTGGCTTGGCGTTCGTTCTCAATTGCCTTTTGCTTACTCTAAGATGAGGATTTAACTTGTGATGATTCGTTTTGCTTATGTCTATGAGTTGATTATAGTGGAAAGAATTTGGGTTGTTGTGTTCTCCTTTTTTTAATTGAGATTCAGATTTATGGAGGTTGCTCAACTGTCTGTCTTCTTTTATTTGCATCTGTCGAAGCTAAGTTGCTATGCTGGCTTGGGTGTTCCTCTGGTTTCAAACTTCATCTAAGATGCTCTTGGTTGCTTGGCCTCTGTTTTGGCTCTGCTTTAGGATGGCTCTCTTTTTCTTTGCCGGCCTGGGTTGTGTCTGTTCTCTGGGCTGGGGTTGTCCTGTGTTTGTTCTGACTTTCTGCAACAGTTTGCTCCTTTGCATTTCTCTGGGTTGTGGTGTCTTGGCTTCTGCAGGGCCTTCTTTCTCGATTATGCTTCAGTGTGGTAGTTATTTTACATTTTTGAGAAGTAGTTTTTGTGGTTTCTGACTTTTTTTTTTAGTTCTTTTTAGCAGCAGTTTTTGGGCTTTGATGGTTCAATAGGGGCATTTTGGTTCTCTCTTTGTACGTAATGGATTCTTGTGGCGTCTTTGGTCAGACATATACGGGTTCTTGGGCTGTTTTGGGAATGTGGTTTTTGGGCAATTGTTTGTTGGGTGTAATTATTTTATTTTAATAAATTTTTGTTCTCTTTGCTGATTAAAAAACTAAAAAACAAAAAACAAAATAAAATGGTTCTATAATTATAAAGTAAATTAAAACAATTGACATGACTTGCATAGAGTTAAATTGCATTTAACCAAGACAGAGAGGGTGGCAAGCGATGAAATTTTGAGCTCGCAGGTGAAGAGGGCCCCAGGCAGTGACACCAAAGAGAGTGAGGGGAATGAAAAATATGAGCTCACCCAAGACTTAGCTCTGACACCATATATGTTAGAAATCAAGATCCAACTCGATCAATAACTTAAGTTATCAAGTGGAGGATCTCTAAAACTTATTAACCAAGCTTAATTTGGTAGTGTGAGAAACCGTGTGGGACAAATCTTTCAACACTTGCAAAGAGTACTACGGAATATGGATGGTTTAATTTATTAGAATTGCAAAAGCCTAATTGATCGGTAGGAAAATACTACTCAAGTATACTATACTACCTTTCTTACATGGCCGATTTCAATGTAAGAGAATTAACCTACCACAGTATGAATACGAAAACCCTAGATTATAAAAACTTCATTTGGAGAACAACCAATTCAAACTCAACGTTCCTAATCTAGTTGTGGGGTCAATTAGTGCTCTATAAATGTTGCATATTTTATGTGGGATTCAAGTGTTCCTAGGTACGTACGAAAGAAGCTAGAGAGATAGTAAAGTTTTAAACAATAATATAAAGTAATAAAACATTAATTCAAAAAATTAAGACTTAAGACTTCATTTGACTAATGATATTGAAACTCTAACCCCACGTAATAAGCCATAACGAAAGACTGGATGTCTCCAATCTAGAAAGAATTTGTAGTCAAGTCTGATCTCCTCCGGCGAGCTAGTGGCAACTGAACCCGTGAACTCAGCGTCGCGATGCTCTTTGTCCTAACCAACGTTGCGCAAGGCTCGATGCTACCTCCATCGGGATCTGCCAGCTTCAACTATTTTAATGTCATGGATTAGTGAACCAATCCATTAGGGCTCATTTGTGTTAGCCTTTTCTAAAATCAAAACAATTTTCTCACCTATCTTTTTAAAGCTCTGTTTACACCATGTTTTCACGTATTAAAATTTTTATATTAGAAGTGTCTTAACTTTTACCGGTCACTTCTAATATCAATTTTTTTTCATCCATCCTATCACCTCTCAAGTTATTTAAAAATAATTATAATCTTTTTGTAAAGAATAAAATATAATTAAATAATTAAAAACTAATTAAAGATTTTTTTTTTTTTTTTTTTTTTTGTTCGACAAAGGAGTATCCTAATTTTTTGTTAGACTAGTCCTCTTTGACCCCAATATTCCAGACGAGCCAAAAATTCAATATATCGTGATGGATGATATAATCCAACGGCAAAGGATGCAAATTCATGCGATTACATCTTTTTTATTTTAAACTCAAAAATTTAACTCGAAAAATGGAAATCTCTGATCTACAATGTTTAACAAATAACAAAGGGTACCTGTGGTCCAAACAATATATATATATATATATATATATAATATTGTGGAGTTTGAGAAAGGGAAGTGTAAGTATTGTGTAATATTTATGGGGGAGGGAGAAGAGGGAATCCATGTGAGAGCTTATAAGTTAAACGAAATATGTTTAGGGAGATTTGCCAGCTTGTTTTTGCATTTATTTTGTTGTAGCGTGTAGATGTCGCTAGCTATTCGAGAACTTTGGATTTATGCTACTATAAGATAAGAAAATTAATTATTGCAGGGGTTGGAGCTTTTGTCCTCTCCCTCTCGGGACATCGCATCCATCTCATGGGTACTCTTGCGTATCTAAGAGCATCTCGAATGGGGAGCTTCCATTCGGACCTTCCATCTTTCATATTTGGAAGTTTTACAGTGTCAAGATGGGAGCTCCTTCCATATTTGGTACTACTGTGCTCTAATAAAGACTCTTCATATTTGACACCACTATGCTGCATTGCCAAATTTATAAAAGAGGCATTGATATCATTGCCAAATTTGAAAGTCATCGATGACACCCTATTGGAGTACACTATTTTGCCATTGCTCTCAAATTTCGCAGTGACAACCCCAAATAAGAAATTGGAGATGCCCTAAGGAAGTATTTATGTCCGACTCACAGAATATTTTTTCTCCTCAATCTCTTTTCTCTCCTCAAATTAATTACAGCAGAGACTATCACATTTTTATCATAGATAGTCATTGCTACCACAATCATACCAATGGGCATTATTAATCCATCAAGTCAGACTAAGAGTTTAGTGTTATATGTATTTGTGTGCGTGTATATATATATATATATATATATATATATAAACATGGGAAGCAGCATATTAATTGTCCAGCTGTTAAGATATATGTAAAGAGCTTGCAATTAATTATTAATAATTAGAGGCTTACCTCTACCATATAGCTTATAGAATAAATGTAAGTCACAATAATGAACCTTAAGATATAATCTACTAGACTTATATATCAATTTTTTTTTAAGTCATGACCCTATATTCCCTCTATTTGTTTGCTAACTAAACACATTGTGTGCTTAAGCATATTTTGACTTTATTTATATATACATATATGGTGATTATAACATATATATTAATGTATGGTTAATTTGCAGAACTGGTAGACTCATGGATAGCTATAGATGTGCCCTTCCCCAAATTGATTGTAATTTCATTTAATTATCAAACTTAGAAAATAAAATGTCCTAATTAAATTCAACTCTCTCTATAGACCAACCACCAATCAAAATTTTCTAGGCATTAATCTTTTTTTTCTTTTTCTTTTTTATACGAGGGAACCCACCAAGGTAAGACCACTTTGTGACCCATTCCTGGTGGGTAAAACCCCGGATGTATAAGCCACCCCCTTCTGATATTGGGTATTAATCGATTTAGAGTAGGCAGTGACTTTACTTGTAATCAATGATTAGTTAGATCGAAAGTTTGGATATCGGGTTTTGGAAAAAAATAAATAAATAAAGAACAGAATGAACAGGAGGTATCACCCACCCCAAGTGGCAAAGATTTTTGGCCCTCCACTCTGATAAGAAAATGTTGTCTATGAAACAAATGATTTGCTCTTTGAGGCTCTTCACAGAAAATTAATTAATTTCTTAGTTGGACATTTAAGAGAAAACGAAATAATCAATGTTATTAATGTAACATTGATGTTAATGATTGAAGTGGATCTATCCTTTAAAAAAATAGGCATTGAACATTTGAACCAAGAAAATCATTAACTAGCCAAAATTAAAAGGTCAATTAATTAAGGATGCATCTGAACTCTTAATTGGAATTAAAATCATTCCATTTTGTTTTCCATAGGGATCTGGAGGTACAAATTCATTCTCTAGATCAAATTGATCATTAAAATTAAAAAGATGGGACGTACTGTCATGACCGAATATACATACATATATGATTATATATATTGAAGCTGCATCATTTTGGCAAGATATATAGCACCTAATTTCAAATTCTATGAAAAATTAAACATATATACATAGAGCTAGTAATGATCCTAGTCCTTACAAAACCGTCCTAATTGACATGGTGATAAGATCAGGATTCATATATATATATATATATATATATATATATATATATATATATATATATATATATATATATATATATATTGTCCATCCCAAAAAAATAAAAAAATAAAAAATTGAAAAATTGAAAGAAAATGATGGATAAATACTTACAATCTTCAGGGTGTTAAAAATTAAAATCCAATTCCTTAAGTATAAAGTATAAACCTCTTCTTTTTCTATTATATAAATAAATTTCTTGGGCAAATAGTTCATTATCTCATAAATAGTAAAATTCCAATTCTGCCATTATTATATGCAGACGGGGAATAACCCCCCCAAAAAAAAAAAAAAAGAAATGGAAGAAGTAAAAATTTATATATCCACAAAACCAATTATAACCCCACGTACATTAAAATACACGTAGCCCCTGCATAATTGATGGAGCACCCTTAGATTATATATTCCCGGAATGTCAGATTCCGGCACCGGCAAAAAAAAGAAGAAGAAGAAGAAGAAAAACTATTAGTCTTCTGAAATGCTCTCAAGATGAGGCCTCCATACTCCGACTCGGCCGCCGCTCCGGCGATCCTTTCTAGAAGATTTCTTTTCAGATGTAATTTCTTCTAGGTACCGATCGCAGTCGGGGGGGGCAGTACTAGTATTATTATTGCATTTTTCGGTCTTCTTGGACGTCGTTGAAGATGACTTCTTGTGGTTATTGCTACTTTTCTTTTTTTCCGGCAACGACGATGCCGGAATTAAGAAGTATATGCTGCCTCTCTTGAGCTCAGTCTCCGGCGATAATATTAGGATTCGACGGACTACGCCTTGAGAGCAAGGTGTGCTCAAGACATGATTAGGATTGGCTTTTAGGATCTCACCGGCGGTGATCGGACGTGTTATTTCTTCTACGTAGCCGTTCAAATGGACGATCCGGATCAAATCTAAGGCTCCACAGGGAAGAACACAAGCCAAACAGCACCTTAGACTGTTACCCATTATCAAATGGAACCCCCTCTCTCTCTCTCCCTCTTCTTCTTCTTCTTCTTCTTCTTCTTCACCACCTTCTTGGGTATGAATGTGATTAAGGTAGGACAATATGTTATACAGCCATATAGGAACTAACCTACTCATATATATAGAATGTTAGATAGAAAATGACGAAAGTGCCCCCATCACAATTTTTATCTGCCAATTATGACCTCCCTTGAGAAGGTATTTGACTTAAGCAGCCTTGGATTAACGTTGCTGTGATTGTAATTAATTAACCTTAAGGCAAGGGGATCTTGCTTCCATTTCATTTATCTTTTTTCATTTTTTATTTTCTTTTAATTCTTCAACTTAGCCAATTGGGTAGCTGAAAACACATGTCGCATAGAAATGTAAAGTACATAGGTCTACTTGTGCCACTTGTCATGTCACACAAAAAACAACCCCCCTCCCAAAAAAAAAAAAAAACTACCTCCAACAAAAAAATGGAATTGCAATTTTGGTTCAAAAGTTGTATTATGAGATGCATATCATGTATTTTACAATTTTTCCTCCTTTGTTATTTATATTTGTAATTTTGAGATTTTTATTTTTTTATTATTATTTTTTTTTTTTTTTGAGAGGCAATTACAATCCTTAGGTTATGTGACACTTTTAAAATGCTAAATCAATTAAGACAAATTTAAGTTAATTGATTATGTGATTATTACAATTCTAAGTATATAAGAACTTACACTTAATGTGTTCCATCAGTCTTGAGATATTTAGGATATTGGTCAAAGTTTGTATTATTTGGTATCAGAGCTAACTCTACCTTTCAGGTTCGAGTTGTTAAAGGGGTGACATAGACAGGGACCGAACTAGGATTTGATCCTAAATAATTCCAAAACCATATGAATGTACATATATTTTAATGATATAAAATAGCCAATTTTATAATGTAGGGGCAAAATCGTAATTTTATAGGATTATAGGGTCAAAATCATAGTACCGTAAAAATTTATGTAAATTTACTAGGTGAGAGTATTCAACCCAAAGAGTCCTACAATTTAAACTGTTCCCCAATTCAAATTCAATTTACTCTATTTGAGTTCGTTAAAGTTTGTGACCCACAACTTAAAATACCTTTTCTAAGATCATAATTTTCTTTAAAATTCGATTGAATATAACTTTTGTTGTAAATACAAACATGCATATATGGATGACCACCCTCTTCTCATGGTATTCCACTCTTAATCATGTAACCTATGACCTTTTGATAATGTAACTTATGGCTTTTGGTTTTCCACCCAGTATGAGTATTGGCCTATAAATAGAGGTGTCACTATCATGAAGAAATTAGAGAGCTTGGAAAAAGCCATAGAGAGATATATATTGTAACTTGTTAATATTCATAGTGAAGAGCTCGGATTGTTGACTACCATGAACATAGGCTAAAGGCCAAACCACGTAATATCTTGTACCTCGTGACTGCATTTTTTTTCTACCTTTCTTTTATTTATAACAACTTTCCCATTTTAAACCCTTTTGGTTTATTCAAATTTTTTCTATATGCACCTAATCTCCTCTTACAAACTCTATAACCCTCATAATCTATTTCAAAATATAGATTTTTTGGCGAATTTACTTCCAAATATTAAAAAAAAAAAAAAAAAGAAAAAAAATTCATATTGAATTAATTCACCAAAATGTACAAGAATTTCTTCATGATACTTGCATTATATGACTAAATTTCCAGATAATAATAAAGAGTTTAGAATAGGCAAATATTGTATACAATTTTCACATTTTTTTCATGGATGGATATTTCAAGCTTTTAAATTAACTAGTAAATTAATATGATTCAAGTTTACTCTAAACGACTACAAATAAGTATATTGTTATGAAATATACAATTTTCTCATCTTGAGGAATATAAAAATCTAAATTTTTTATGTTTGGATTATCATGTAGCTCCAAAATTCTCTCTCCTTCCTCCACTTTCTCTCACATTCTCCAATTTTTTTCTCTCCTTTTCTCTCTTCTTTCTTTTTGGGCTGGCTCAACACCTTTTCTAGAGCTTTGGTTTAGAGTATAATATATATATATATATAAAAACAAATAATACATTGTATATATATACACATAATATGAACTTTTAAAAAATCCAAGTTTACCCCTAAACCTAGAGAGTAGATTAAAATGCCTTGGTATTATATATAAGCATAATGCTAAGTCATTGAATACTGATTGATAAGTGAGTGAAGCCTCACAAAAAAATAAAATAAATAAATAAACAGAAAAAAAGAGAGAGCAACCATCAGATCGGTGTAGATAGAATGAGTCGCTGTAGATCTCCATTGCAAAAGAGAATGAGCCGATGTAGATATCAATTGCAATTGTCTATTAATTATCCAAAAGTCCCAAAACTTATAAGTTTTGTTTACCCAAAAATCCCGTCATCTTTTTACTTTATCTAAAAACCCTTTTTAAAGAAAAACACGTCAGTTTGTTCTTTGATTTTGCATAAACTGATCATTTTGCAGAAAATTGGTGTATAGATTAATTTTTGGGAAAAACTCATACTCAACACCTTTACCAATATGCCTAGAGCTCTTTTCTTCTTCTTCTTATTTTTTTTTTAAATTAATTAATAGAAAATTGCTCCTATTTTATCTCCAAAATACTAATCAAATAATATCAATACATTTTCATATACTAGAATTTAAAAGCTCTCTGTAAGAGTAAAAATAACTATAAGATCATTAATTAGAATTTTAACCGTTGATTAATTAAAATAAATATTTCCGGTAATATAGGTATTAAATTAATAGTTTAAAACCAAAAATGTAATTTTGTAAAGAGTCCCACAACATGCCCTCATTATAGGCATAGCTGCGCGGATGGGAGCCAACTATTTTAAAACAATGACTGACTCACTTAACCAAGTGGGTTAGGTACGGAATGCAACTGCACGAGTACATGTGTTGCATACTATGAGTTGTGATTATGTCACCTGCAGGGAACTCACTCTTAGCTCACAGTCATACGTTAATAGAATAGACTGGTTAAGTACATCTAATTAAGCACTTAATTTGCCTTTATTTTGAGGTGGATGCATCATTAATGCAGTCCTGAGATATTTAAGTCAAATGTACGTAAATTGCAGTCTAATGAAGATATTTTTGTTTAAAAAAAATATATAATATACAATTAATTTATAGAGTAATGATCTAATCAGTTATACCTAACTTTAATAAAATCAAATAAGAAAATTCAAGTTATTTGATTTCTTTTTAATTAATGCATGATTCAATGTGAAAAGAAATCTAAGGGCTTAGATTTCTTAACTAATTTTAGTTAAAGTCGGATATAACTGATTAGATCATTTCACTTAGTTTATAATTAATAAATTATCCGGCTTTTAAGCTTTACACTACAAGATGTAATTTAATACCACGGGATTCTTGAAATTTTCAGATTTTTTTATCTATTTGTCATGTTAAAAAGACCATTAAATCTAATATTATAAAATACTTATGTTCGAAACTTATAACCCTAATTTTTACTTTATTCTTCTTTTCCATTTTAACTGTAATTTCATTGAGGGTTAACCATGCAGTTTAACTTATTTGGCAGTCTCGGAATTCTAATGGTGGGTGACCTAGTTAGCTGCTATGCAGGTGACAAATTTATGCCATCCGTACTCTGCAAAAATCCAAAAAGAGTCTAGCTGTCTTCAAGAAGGATTATTTTAAATTATTCGATAAAAAAACAAAAGTTTACGAAAAAAATAAATAAAAATACAAGAATGGTCTTCTCTTTGTCCCATGCCAACTAGGGGATATTACCAAAACATCCCTGTGGCAATAATTTTTTTTTCAAAGGCCCACGTCTACAGCTCGCATTAAAAGAAATTATTAATATGAACTGAAATATGCAGATATGTAGCTGGAGAGTGGATGCTGATATAAAGAATGGTTAAATTCATTTGCGCGTTTGCCAATAATATTTCCTGCTGCGCACCCTGGATTGTGGGTCTGCCCCACTATTCTGTAATAATACTGTGTCCTAGTTCTCTATTAGTTTTCGTTTGATTATTAAAAAAGTTATATTGGAAGGTGAATTATTGAAAAGTTTAAAAAAAAATACAAAAAAATAAAGAAAAATAACTGGATGGAACTTTCTATTCTTAGAAGAGTGTTTGGTTTATAAGAAAGTTTGAGAAAAATAGAAGTATAATATAAGATCCTTTATTTGTTGAAAACGAAGGATGTATTTTTGAAAAAGTATTTTCTGACAAAAAAATAGTTAGTGATGAGGCCTATAACTTTTTCACTTCTTCAGTGACAACTAAACGTAAAATAAAAAATAAATAAATATGGAAAGTTTTTTTTTTTTTCTCTTCTTCTTATTCTTCTCATGTCAATCAAATGGAGCCTAGGAAAAAAAAGGGTTAAAGAATAGGCTTTTTTTCCACTAATTTTCTAATAGTTAGCAGTTCTATAAGAAAGAAGAATAAAACAGAAAAAATAAATGATACAATTTCCTTTCATTTCAATTTCTTGCAATAATGTTTTCACTGTAAATGCTTTTTCCAATCATACTTAATTATAACTTTGGGAAAAATACAGAAAACTTCCTTCAATTATCACTTTGTGACACTTTATCTTCCTCAACTATCGATTACAACACTTTGCCTCCTAAACTATTGAATTATAACAAATAATTTCATTCCTTGATTTTTTACAGTCTGTTTTATGGCAAATTGACAGTTGGATCACAATGATTTTTGGCATATATTCTTGACATGAAAAGGCAGATTATCTAATCTAACGGTCTGTTTTTTTAAATACATTTTTGAAAATGTCTGTATTTTTATAGTTTATTTTTTTAATCTAACGATCTATTTTTTTCAAAAACCGACCGTTGGATTGGATAATTTGTCTGTCTATGTTAGACATGTCAAAAATCATTGTGATCTAACAATCAGTTGCCATAAAATAGACTATAAAAAATCAGGAAATGAGATTATTTGCCATAATTTAATAGTTGAGGGAAGTAAAGTGTCACAAGGGATAGTTTATGAGAATTTTCTGTATTTTCCTCTATAACCTTTTATACTTATTTTTCTTAACAAAATTTACATTTTTCTCATTTTGGCTAAATGGTTAAAGTTCCACAACATTTCCCGAATAACAAGTACCATATACGTGCATTTTTCATAGTCCTATATTGAATTAATCCCATGTATTGCAACGAAATGATAAGAAGACTGGATATTTTCAAAATAAATAAATGCTAAATATACCATTCATTAATTACACCAACTTTACCCTACCATCTAATGTGATAGCCCACATAAATGTTAACACAATAATAACTGATTATTTATTTATACTAATAACTGACTATTTATTTACACTACGAAATTTATGTTGATTTTCTCAGCATGTGTTAATAGGATGATATATATGTACACACACGCAATGCATAGGATTTATTAATCAGTTAGATTTTATTTAATAAATTATAATTGTATAAAATAATTATTATAATTATTGAATTTTGATTGTTTGATCTTAATTATATTTATAGAGTTAGAATATATATTTTAATAAATAAGAATGATTAAAACTATTAAACAGATTGGATAAAATTAATTTGGATGTTTTATTCAAAAACAAAAAATTTTAAAATACCACAAAAAAGTAAAAAAAAATAAAGTGGAATCAATTTTTTAAATAAAAATAAAATATAATTAAAAATAGAGATAATGAGAAGTAGATGAGATCCATAATAAATAAAAAGAAAAAAAAATGCTACTTCACCCACATTAGTAGCTGGCATTTGATATGTAGTTCACATCAATAAATGTAATATTTTTTTATTTTTTTTCAAAATCATAAAGACCATTGGTCCATGTAACGTGATTGAAAAAAAGTGGTGAAATAGCATTACTCAAAAATTAATTATGAAAAGATAAATTAAACTTAAATGGGACCCACTTCAATAAAGAACATTAAAATTTTAAATTTCATTTAATTAATTGGACTAATGATATAATACCATATCATTTTAAAGTGGGACCAAAACCAATAAAATCCCTTCTTTTAATATTGTTAAGCTTTTTTTGACCTTTTCTTTCATTACCAATGAACCTAGCTAGTTAATTATTTTAACCAATATTAGTTAGTTTAAAAGCTACTGCTCGTGTAGATGCACAATTAATTAACATATCCTAATCAACTGCTAACCGACGAAAATTAGGGCACGAAGCTTCGTCACACGGAGGTTTCAGGCACCGACAGGCCAGTCGAAAAAATTAATTAAGGTTTTAAATATTAACTGACAATAATGGTACCTAAGAATTGCACGAGGCATGCTAATAAGATTCCTAATGTTTTAAGATTGTAATCTAAATAGAGAAAGATATATAATTAGCACAATATTAATCCCCATCATTAATTAACAATGTGCATCGACTTGTCTTTCACACCAAAGCCAAGGTTGGAGGCCTAATTAATTAATTAATATAATCCACGAATAATTATTGGTATTAGAGCATAATTTTGAAGCTCTAATAACCACGACCGTGGTACGTTTTCCCAACCCCGGACCTCATCGTCTTGTACTTGCTCCACCACCCACTTATAAGATTAGCAATAGATTACATGCTCTTATTAATTGGTGATTATCTCTAGGTACAATGATCATGATGCTTCTTGTGTGCTTCATTTTGAACCGTAGATTTGTTCCCCCACAGCTGGCACTGTGGCATTGTTACTCAATGCTAGAATTGATTTATGCATGGGAGGGGTGTAATTAATTGAATCTGATTAATTAATGACTGTATCTCCAAGTTTGACCTGATTAAAATTTTATTAGAATTTGAAATCATTTCCCATGTGAAGTTCGGATGGATGTTGTGTCAGTAAATCTTTTTTTTTTTTTTTTTTCTTTTTGTAACTACAAAATATTTGTTAAGTCAAATTTGGTATACTCTTGATCCAAGATTTTGCAACTGGGTTTGTAATTCTGGAATAGTAAAAAGAAGATCATCTTCTTCTTTAAGGGTTCGAATCTACTTTTAAAAAATAAAAAAATAAAAAATTGAGAAAGATCAAAGTAATATAGCACCTTCAATACATTCATATATGCCATCTGAATGTGTCAAAGTCAAAATTTAGTATCTCATATGGCATCAAATAGTTTCAATGCTAAATTTGGTACCTATGTGCTTCAATGCTGTAATGTTATATTTTAGCATTTTCCACCTTGAGTAATGCTATGCATCACTATAACAAATCGTTACAAATATTGCTATGAAAAGAATATGAGAGTAGTTTTGAAAAATCACCAATGGATAGTTTTAAAAATTCTGTCTTTCTTATACTTGTAGCAATACGTTGTGGCGATGCATAGCTTTTTCTTTTACACCTTTTTAAAGAGAGTATGATATAACACAAAACGCAAGTGCACACCATTTGAGGTGCCAAATTTGACAACATGGGCTATCATTGTCAAAATTTAGTACCCTATTAGAGCAAATTATTTGGATTTCAATGCCAAATTTTGGCAATGGCAGCTCATAATATAGTTTCGCATTGAAAATGCCCTAATAACGGTGTTATATATTATTGAAATAATGAATAATTAAAATAAGTACTTTAAAGCAGCTTATATGGAAGCTGTACGTAGACTCAACTCTTATTAAAATATGAAATTACCAAAAGAATAATGTTATACACAGTTACAAAGTATCACTACAAGTATAGCTATAAAAAAGGAACAAATGTAGTTTTGAAATTAATTAAATTCATATAATTTCCTTATTTGCAGCGATATTTTGTAGCGGTGCATAGAAGAACCCTAACTGGACTCAAAAGCTTTCCTTCCATACTCTCCTGTACACTTATATATTATTATAATAACATAAATAACCTTTATCCATTCTATATTACTTCAAATGTCTCAGTTACCTTTATATAAAAGCCCACATTCAGCCACTTCTCTATCTCTCAGGACAAATTTCTCTTTTTTAAAATATGAATTATAAAAAACTATGACAATATCATACATACCGAAAATTACAATGATCCAACTGTCAGTTTCTAAAATACAGACTATGAAAATCTGTAACAATATATAACAATACATGAAAACTATCACAGTTTTTCGCAATCGGTATTTCAAAAACCGATCGTTGAATTACTGTGATTTTAGCATGCATGAGATGCAGAAAAAGAATATCAAATACAATAGTCAATTATTTAAAATACTTATCCCACTTTGACTAAAAAGAATATTTAATCCAAAAGTTGAATGGTGCTTTCTGGCTATTTAAGGGCAATTATGGTATTATGAATATTATCAAGAGGGAAGCTTCTAAATAAAGGTTATTTATGTCATCGTGAGAATATAACTTAATAGGGAAGTGCATAAAGCTATAATGTGAGCGCAAATTAGCAAAGTGGTGAAAGTTGAAATTGAGAAGTGTAAAGTCTAGAGCATATATGAACATTATTTCTTGGCTCTAAACTCATGAATTGGATGGTGACTAAATTTGCACATGGACTCCAAAACAAAATTTGGTGAAATGTCAAGCTCTATAAAATCCAAACATGTAAGCCCTGATTCTTCGCACCATCTGGTTGGTATGCATAATAATAATGGCAGGGACCCTCCTCTAGGGTACCACCATATAGTTCTTAGATTACATGCCATTAATAAGATATGTTTTGATTGCATTAATTTAGCAAGTGTTTGGGCATGGTGCATGAGGTAAATTTGAATTTTGCAACGCAAATAATATTTTTATGCCTTGGCTAAAATTAATTATTTCTTGAATTTTATATGAGCTTTGGTTTATTGATTCATGCTTGTCCCTTTATTAGATGAAGTTCTGGATTCTATTCCCCACGAATGAGAATCAGTCCATTTATTGCTCCTCTTTAAACTGATGTATATCGCTTGGCCAAAAAAAAAAAAAAAAAAAAGTATTAACTAATCCAAAATCAACAATAACGTGTATGTAAATGAGAATTAGTGGAGTAAAAAACTGACGCAAAAACATTGCTGGGTAAAAAATATAAGAGAAATTACAGTTTAACCCCTCAACTATTTTCGATTTATACTTTGCATCTATATAGTTTTAATTGCAACACATTGACCCCATATAGTTTTGATTTGTGACACTTTGCATTCTTCTAGCAGTTAACCATTTGTTTCTTTGACCGAAAGATGATATTAAGCTTGTTATTTTTTTCATGCAATATTTATCTTACATTGTTAGTGTACCTACAAGTATATTAGTCAAGTTTCATTATTTTTCTCAATATATTTTATTTATTATTAATTTTATTTACTGTATGAAGAGAATAATTCATAAAAATTAAAATATACAGAAAAAAAAAATCATAAAACTTCACCAATATGTTTATAGATATATTAGCAATTTAAGATAAATAGTTAAACACTACATATAAAAATAAAAAATAAAAAGAAAGATATCTAACACCATTTTTCAATAAAGAAACAAATAGGTTATTTGATAGAAATGGCTATTTAATAGATAGGTGTAAAGTGTCATAAATCAAAACTTTAGTAAGTCAATATATTGCAATTAAAATTATTGGAATACAAAATGTAAATCCGCGATAGTTGAGAGTCGATCACGAACTAGAATTTCTCCAAAATTTTATAAAAAAAAAAGCCAGAAAATCTCTAAATGGAGTAAGCCAAACAATGATTGTAGAGAGAGGTTGATTGATTGATTGATTGATGAGCATGAATCTTTGGCACCCCCACCGAAGTCTAATCACAAGCTCTACATATTAATGAGCTCAAAGAAAACAAAAGGGAGAAGGCCAAAACTAAGGACCAACACATCAATGAGTATGTCTTTATTGAACAACATAAAGTGGTTATAAGAGCTCCACGAAGTCCTCTTAGACTCTATGGCTTAGATGTGTTTGTTTCCTTTTTATTGCCTAAGCAATAATTGCATTCAATTTGGAGAAAGCCTAACAAATTTAATATCAACATTAAGTGTTGGAAAATATGAAAATATCAACAAAGAATTGGAAAATGAAAATCATTTTGTTCCCTAAAATAAAAGAATTTTAACTACAATTATGAAACTTCTTCATTCCAAGGAGGTTCTTTCCTATGATTGTTAGGATCTTGCAGATTTGCTGCATATCTTTTCAAAAATTTTCAATGGAAAAATCTGGAGTGGGTGAGATATTGTTACAAATATATAGATTTATATATAGAGGGAGTTTATTATATATAAGATGCACCTTATGCAAAAGTTACAGTGATCCAATAATTCGTTTTTGAAAATCGACCGGAAAATATGATGATATTTTGAAGATCGAACAAAAAAGTCACAATTTTTTACAGTGATATTTTTTGAAAAAAACGAATGCTAGATCACTGTGATTTTTGGCAAGTATGAAATTCATAACGAGTATATCTAATCGAACGATCAATTTTTCAAAATCTGTTCTGCTATTGATCCTATGCAGATCATCCTGCACAACTTTATATAAGAGGCACCTTATAATAAACTCCCTACAATATATATATATATATATATATATATAAATCCCATGCATATAAAGAAATCAAATCCCATGCATATAAAGAAATCATTGTTAAACTCAAGCATTATATTGTAATTACAACATCTGCAAAGTATATTTTATTTTTGTATTTTTTGTATTTCCGAACATCGAGTATGATTTTATGAGAGATTTTCATTACAATATATTAATTTTATAAGCATGAAAAAAGATATATATATATATATATATATATACACACACACATGTGTGAATCAGTATTTTAATTAAATCGAATAGATATGAATTAATTAAGCCTATATATGGGTCCAAGATGAGTTTAGTATTGCATCAAATCCCATAGCAGAACGTTTAAATGAAAGAACACATGCAGGAAATTGCTTTCAAATTATTATAATTGTCTTGCCTACTTATAACTTGTGGTGACTCTGAAATAGACGGAATATTCAATCCTACGTTGACAAAGTTGGTTTGGGTCAGGACACAAGGCCCAATTACAACAAGACCAAGAAAGGTCTAGCGAAACCAGCCAAGTCCACAAAGAATAATCCATTAAGCCCAGATGAGGGCTGTCATGGACCATCAGGCCCAAGTAGTGAGAGTGAGATTACAACGCTTTCTCAGTAGAGCATGGAATAGTGCTAAAAGTCAGTCTGGAACTATCAAAACAACCAAGTTATGATGTATTTAAAATTGTTAAGGGCAGCGTTTTAGACAAAACAATGGTCTTACATGGTCCTTTTTAACCTCAATCGCACCATACCTAAACCGATGCGATGCAGTGTATGTTACTGAGTCTAGCAATTACTAGTCGACAATATCTTATGCTTAAAAATGATTAAGAAAAAGCCAAACTTTCACCGAAAAAGATAAAGAGGGAAAAAACTACAGTTTGACCTCCTATACTATTGGTAAAAAATACTTTGTACTACCCTTATGGTTTTGATTGTAATATATTGACCCCTGTATGATTGATTTATGACACTTTACACCCTCATATCAGTTAACCATTTGTTTCTTTGGCTGAAAAATGATGTTAGACTTATTATTTTTCTATACAATATTTATTCTAAATTGCTAATGTGTCTGCAAGCATATTAGTGAAGTTTCATGATTTTCCTCAATATATTTTTTTTATAATGAATTTTATTTATTATATGGAGAAAATAATTCATAAAAATTAAAAGATATTGAAAAAAATCATGCAACTTCACCGATATGCTTATAGAAACATTATCAATCTAAGATAAATATTGCAATTTTTTTTTTTGTTAAAGACAATTTTATTCATCCTCCCTCATGCATCTGACAAACTTGGAACAAATTTTTTTTTATTATTGTTTACTATTTTTTTCAAAATTACAAAAACCGACCTTTGGATCAATGTGATTTTTTGCATTTATGATAAGTATGAGTGGAACATCAAATCCAACGATCGGTTTCTCAAAATACTTGTCCTAGATGGTCAGATACACTAGGGAAAACGAAGAGTGAGGACAAAAGAAGAAGACGAATGGAATTTTCCTAAAAGAAATAACATGTCTATCATCATTTTTCAGTCAAAGAAATAAATAATTAACTGATAGAAGAGTACAAAATATCACAAATCAAAACCACAAAAATCAATATGTTGTAATAAAAACCATAGGAGTGCAAAGTATTTTTAATCAATAGTGTAGAGGTGAAACTATAATTTTCCAAAAAAATTAAAAAAACCGAAAAAAGCCAAGCTTTCACAATTTCTATATCTCTGCATAATATTCCTTTTACAGGTGCCTCAGGTCACATGGGACTCTTATCACACTACCCAACATTTAGAAGTTTTAAAACAGAAACAAAATACTCCGAGTACGTACAATAAACAATGAAAACCAAAAACTAGGGAAGAGATACGTACACGTAGATGAATATCTCACTCTTTCCTTGACGTTTAAATTACTAATTAAATTAGTCGCATTGCTTAAAACGTGAAGGAAAGTCAGCATATGCTTGGGCAAAGGTCACCTTGAATATCTCCCGGGGGGAAGATGTGGGGCAACACCATACAGACTGTAAAAAATTTTAATGAACTGTTAAAATTTTTCACAATCTATATTTCATAAATCGACCGCCAGATCACTGTGATTTTTGGCATGTCTGTTATATATAGGAATAATATTCAATCCAACAGTCAATTTTTCGAAATACCTAATTTACATTGGCCAAAAGACCAAATGGCTGCTGAGCTCAGCAGGGAAACCAAAGTCGTGGAAAACATGGTCATGCCTTGATGATGGATTATTGGCTGTGGAGGGCAAGTTGGTGGCCTTGTGCTGGGTACGGAAATATGAGGAAGTGTGGACCAGTGGTGGAGGAACACATGGTAGTTGTAGAGAGAGAAAGGATGGGAAGTTGACTGGTGTGTTTCTGCATCAAAAACACAAAGGCAAAAGCTATAAAAAATTTTCAAAAAATATCATGTTAAATTTTAAAATATGCTGAAAATAAAAAAATTTATATAATCCTAATTGAATTTATATTTGACCTGGAAGGGCCTATCGGTATAACATCTTATGGTTTGGACTTCTTGATAAATAAAATCATATTTAGGGTCCTATTGATCATTTTTCTATATTTTTAACCTTTTCATTTTACCTTCTAATCCCACACTCTTTTTTTTCCCTCTATAAAAGTCCTAATGGCACTCCATTGCTTTCAAAATAAAAAATAGTTGTCCATGTATTGAATTGAAATATGATTTATCGGCTTCTATTATAAGGTGCAAGGTGCGCCTTACACAACTTTGCGTAAGGTGATCTCTATAGAAGCAAATGAAGATCATATTTTGAAAAATTGATTGTTGGATTAGATGAATTGTTTATGAATTTTATGTTCGCCAAAAATTATAATGATCTAACGGTCAGTTTTTAAAAAAACTAACTAGAAAAAACTTGTGACATTTTAAAGAAAAAAAGTCACAATTTTTCATTGTGACATTTTTTAGAAACTGGCCATTGGATCACTATGATTTTTAGCGAACATGAAGTTCATTAACACATCATCTAATCCAATAGTCAGTTTTTCAAAATATGGTTTGCATTTGGCCCTATTGAAGTCACCTTATACAATTTGGCCCTATAGAAGTCACTGTGATTTTGCATAAGGTACAGTACCTTATGATAGAAGCCTTGTGATTTATCATATATCAATGAATTATAAATTTTTGGAATTTTTTCTACCTCAAATTAATACGATAAAAAAATTTAAATAAATGTGTTCACAATTTTTTGAATTGGAATAAGGTACTAACAACCAATTAAAGGCCACATTTGTACTAGCTCTACCTAATATCATATTCGGAGAACTATTTTTACGCATATCTCTTTAGAATTATGCCCAAACCAACTCGACATATTAATTTCACAGTATAAGTTATTGTGGCAAAAATTAGGGACCTAACTTTGACCAACTATCCTATATCTCTCAAGTCATCTAAATGTGATTATCACTTATCTCTACTGATCAAGTAGAATTTTGAGTTTTAAAAGTAATTTTAAGCAAAGCTAATTCAAACGAGGCCAAAGTTCGCCTCCCTTGAACTAAATTTCTGGTTTCGCCCCTGAATATCTCATTCTGCATTGGGCTCTATAGAGATCACCTTGCATAAGGCACACCTTATAATAAAAGTTCTGTGTGTATATATATATTGTAATGGTGATAGGAGGTTCGGGATGAACCTATTGAAAACCTGCTTTATGAATTGATTTTTGTATGTTTTAATTAGCTTATGAGAAATTAAGCTTCAAGAACTAAAATTTTGCATGCAAAATTTTTTTGTCAATATATAATTGGGGCAACATTAATTAGAATCTCGTCTAGGGCATCCAAAATCTTAGGACCGGCCTGATAACAGTAAAAGAGTAGACATAACCTTGGCTAATTATAATACCCAAATAAGCCTTAAGATTCAAAACTTGAAACATATATAAAAAGGATAGATTCTTTGAAGTTTGATTTGAATTATTTTATTATCAATTGGACATAAATAGAAAAAATACAAAATGAACTTAAAACCATATATCAACCAACCCAAAGGGAAAACCTAATACAATCCCATATATAAGAATTAAATTCCATATATACAACATTCAAATATAGAAGATTATCTGTTTTTCACTACCCATTAACACAACCTAACGTTACATTTACGTCAAGCTTCTCTTTCTTTCGCAATATGGTTTTCTTGTGGGTCACAAGTTGCAAAATTTACATTGATTCTTTCTCAATTCTCCCATCGCCCTACACTATATTAATAATGACCGTACCCCATATTCCACTCTAAGAAACCAACTTAACCATGGCACCTACCACCCTCCTCTTCTTTTTCCTGCCCCTCTCCATTATCATTATCAATGCATGCAATGCCGCCGCCGCGACGCTGCCGTCGTTCCCCGCCATTCTCATCTTCGGTGACTCCACGGTCGACACAGGCAACAACAACTTCATTGATACACTATTTAGAAGCAACCATTTACCATATGGTCAAGAATTCCCTGGCCATGTTCCCACAGGAAGGTTTTCAAATGGAAAACTTGTTCCAGACTTCTTGGCCTCTGAGTTAAGGATCAAGGATAATGTTCCTCCTTTCTTGGATCCAAATTTACCGGACAAGGAACTTCGAACAGGTGTCAGCTTTGCGTCAGCAGGGTCGGGTTTTGATGATTTGACAAGTCTTATATCTGGGGTAATCCCTGTGTCCAAACAGATTGACTACTTCAAAATTTATGTGGGGAAGCTTAGGGAGATTGTGGGGGAAGAAAAGGCTAAGAAGATTGTTAATGGTGCTTTGGTGGTTATTGGTTCAGGAACTAATGACTTCGGTTTTAATTTCTATGATATACCTACAAGGAGGAACCAATTCAACATTAGTGGGTATCATGCATTTCTACAAAATAAATTACAAAGCTATGTCAAGGTAACAAGATATATAAATTAAATCTAACCCTTTATTTTTTTCCCCGGCCAATTAATGAATCATGCCATCCTTGTTGATGTACCATGTTGGATTAATAACTATAATTATTTATATTTGTTACGTTAGTTATCATGTCAAGCAACATATAGATGCAAGATGATAAAAAGGACGGCATCTTGAAGAATAACAATACTCTTTTATAGATTAATTACATTTTCTATTTATATATATAAATTTTTATAGGAACTCTACGATCTCGGCTGCCGGAAAATGTTTATAGCAGGGCTTCCTCCGATTGGGTGTTTGCCCATCCAAAGGACCGTAAAATTTGTGACTCCCCCAACAGTTAAAAATTGTTTGGAGGATGAAAATTCAGATGCTCAATCTTATAATTACAAGCTTATCAACCTAGTATCTCAAATGCAAGCATCACTTCCGGGGAGCAAAATTGTCTATGCGGATATATATGATCAGCTCATGGACATGATCAATCATCCACAAAAGTTTGGTAAGTCAAAAAATAATGTTATACATCGATCTCTTTCACATATTGACTGTCTTTCTTTCCCTTATGAGTTCACTCTGTGTTCTAACCAATCAGTATGTAAGGGAGAAGTGATTATGGCAAAAGTTAAACTCGCTTTTGGTTTGAAAAATTTAATTTGTAAGAGCATCTCTAATGCATTCGGGCCATTTGATGTGCCAATGCCAAAATTTGGTGGCACCAAGTCCAAATTGCATCGATGCCAAATTTTAGCATATTTATATATAAGTACAGTGAAATGATCTAGTCAGCTAATGCCGACTTAGATCTAAATTAGTTAAAACTTATGGCCGTTGGATCATCCCATAAATAGAGGCTTTTTTAAGTGATGAGATGATCTAGTGCCCATAAATGCTTAGCTGACTTAGATCTAAGTCAGCTAAAGCTAACTAGATCATTACTCTCTCTCTCTCTCTCTCTATGTATATATATGTGCTCCAATGCATTAATGCGATATTTTGGCATTTTTCACTTTTTGAAAGGAAAGTATGACACGGTACAAATGACGTTTGTCTTTTGAAGCACCAAATCTGGCAACCCTGTGTACTATTACCAAAATTTGGCATCCCAAATGGCACATTATCGGAGCAACGCATTTGGGAGTCAATGCTAAATTTTGACAGGGGCATGCCATTGGAGATGCTCTAAAGACATGGCTTGAACATAATCCTAATAAAAAAGTGTAGAGATAGTTCTCCAAAAGTGAATTTAGAGAAAGCCACTGCAAACGGGTTTTAAGAGAATTCCATATTCGAGATTCGTTTTTTCTTGTAAGAAAGACAGCAAGAGAAGACAGTAAAGTTGGTAGGATGAATAACACTTTTTTTTAAAGTTAGATTGCCTCATTGGTTGTTCTGGTACAAAATATGTAGGTATTTAATATTAATATTAAATACTATTATTAATATTAGGGATGCGAGGCAAGGATTGATTTCTAATTTGGTACATATAGCATACGGATAGTTAATTGGCTTCTTCACACATCTTAATGTGAGCAGAAAAAAAAGATAAAAGAAAAAAAAGAAAGAAAGGGGGAATCTATAAATGCAGAGATTTGTATGTATTAATAATTAGCAAATTTTATAAACTAATAATAGTGTGTATGGCACGTACAACAGGTTTTGTGGAGACTGGGAGAGGATGCTGTGGGACTGGATTGTTGGAAGCTGGACCCCTTTGTAATTTACTAACTCCAACATGTCAAGACCCTTCCCAGTACTTATTTTGGGATTCTATTCATCCTACCCAATCAGCCTACTGGTACATTACCAAGCACATTGTGGAAAATGTTCTTCCCACATTCTCATAAAGCCACAGCCATGGCCCAATGGCCCATGGGTTTTATTGAAAATTTTAATAGTCTGCTGTCTCCTTCTGGTAATTATGTAGGTTTTGTTTGGATCTTGAAATATCGAGAAAAATTACCAAAAAATAAAAAAGAAAGAAAAAATATGTAAAATTGCTTTAGACTATCCAAACAGAGTCTTAATATGGTAGGGTTTTATTTAATATATATATATATATACAACAATAAAAAAAAAAAAGTGGGATGAAAATCCTACTCATCTCATGGACGAGTAAGATTTCATGATTTAAATATCATGGAAGTGGGTAATATATAACGTAGAGTTGTTATCATTGTAAAAAGAGCTTATTCTATTCTTGTAATGATTATTATTAGTTAATGGAGCGTTCTTCAGCTTTAATATAATGTGTGCAATGCCTAAAAGAGGATTGATTTTAAAATGATCCCAATTAAACAATTTTTAATTAACATCAACCGTGGGTGCAACACTGCATCTAGACCGAATTAGGATCGAACCTGAGATGATTCAAATCCAATCTGATAAGGTAATTATCTGAATTGATCATCATGGAATTAAACAAATGATATATTATCCAGTCCCTAATCTGATCTGGATTGAAAATTGATTAAAATATAAATATATAATATACATATTATACTTTTTAATCAAATGAGATCATTATGGAATTGGATCATATCCACCACTATTAATTAATTGATGAATCAAATTCGGATTGATATCCATCAAAACCCGGTCCAATGGGTCCATTTACAAGCCTACTTGCATTGCAGAACACAACACATTCATTCCACCCAAAAACACCATGCAGAAACGAAAGAAGAAGTCTCAAAACCATGAAACCACACTCATCAATTTAACCAACTCATTAAGTGGTTAAATTGTTTGATTTCATCTATTAGGATTGATTTCATCAATTTAACCAACTCATGAAGTGGTCCAATGGGTCCATTTACAAGCCTACTTGCATAGTTAATAGTTTGATTTCATCTATTAGGATTGATTAGTTTCTTCTACTACCATTTGAGGTGGCAATATTAAAATATGACACTCTAAATAGCCTAAATACTATATTTTCGTGTCCTCCAACATATAAATGACAGTACACTTAGGATGGGCTATGAGGTTGATGATACCTTACCTGCGAAAAATTAATAAAAATAACAATCCTCATCCATTTGACACATGCCTAAAGGCTAAAGCATTTCAAGAGCATGATTTCAGATTGTCATCAACACCTATCCGCTATGATTTCCATCGACAATATACAACAATCTGTGCGCTTTTAACACTAATTAATGAAACAGTTTGCACATTTGCCACAAATCAGTAATCACCCGTCCTACTTCCATATAAATATATAATTATATATAGCACAAAAATTCGTAAATTACGTTACCGTACATACAACACTGACATTGAGTGGCACAGGTTCATTTCCGGCCACCGGCCGATCCACCTCCAAACAGCTCATTAATCCGAGCCTCAATATCTTCCACCCTGTATCTGATATTCCTCTCTGCCTGCCTTCCGGCTTCGGGAACACTCTGCTGCAGCCGTCCGAGGAAGTTGCTATAGGCCGGCGCCAAATTCCCGGCGACCAAGCTCCTCAACTCCTCCCTCTGCTGCTCATCAAAAATGACCCATGTGGATTGAACTTTACATGTCTCGTCAAAGTGCACATTGAATAACTTGAGCTTGTCTCTCATAGACTTCAATGCAATATTCGGAGCCTGTGAGTTGTTCTCTTGCTTTAATACTCCCAAGCATTTGCTCCATGAGCTTCTTTGGTAATTCGAAAGATATTGTCGAATTTTTGCTGTGTGTTTTCGGATCCAATCGTCGCCTAAGAGAGACCCCAGTTCACTGTCTTTCACCTTCTGAACAACGTACTTCCCATTATTGATCATGAAAACAGAGCATAAAGCAGGGTCTCTGTAAATCTTCGATTTCGCCTCTAAATTGCTCTCCAGCAACTCCATAACCCAAGCCATCTGAACTGATAGTGAAGTTGACGATGATCGATCCTCGACTTTCCTGTAATCTACTGGGGAAACGATCCCTTCCTCGAAGACTTGTTCGAGAGTTTCTCGGGATCTGCACGCGGCGCGGAGGTAATTCATTACGTAGCGAGTGATTGGATGAAGACCGCCGCCGGGAACCGGTGCCTTTGCAGGGTCTCGACGGATCAAATGCTCCAATTCCATAAATATCCCTCTGATTGCTTCGCCTAACCTCTTCCAAATCGTTACTGCTTCATTTCTGAGGAACAAACAGTACTGGTCCGAAAACACAGCTTCAAATTCAGGCATCAAATCCCTCAACGTCTCAAACACATCCAGAATTTTGAACAATCGCTCAGGCGACCGACTTCCGATCGCGACTGCATCGGCAAAATTCAACAGCTGAATCGTGGAACCACGACATACCTCCATGAAGGAGAGATCGGCGGCAGAGGAGAAGCCAAAGAAGACGCGATCGCAGAGTCGCCGTTCGCTCGGGAAAAGAATCCGAAGTGCAACGTTCGCCGATTTAATCCACCGTTCGATCTCGTCTTCGAGGTCAGACCACGCCATCTTCTGAACTTCTTCGGTGCTCAGCTTCTGTAACCCTAACCTAGAGAGGCTCTCTTCCAAGAAATCTCTCCTGCAACTACTGTACACGTGGGAGCACTCCTTCCCAAACCCTGCCGCCACCATTCGCTTTGCAATCTCGTGCAAATCGCTGATCGTCGCCGACGGAAGAGCATCGATCAAGATAGCATAATCGGAGATCGGGTGTGCAGTAGGGATCTCCTCGCCATCTCCGATTATTCCTTCCGCTTCTTCGTCGTCGTCCTCCGAGTCAAACGAGTAATTTCCAGTTGACTCACCGTTCCCATACCCTCGAGTCACCTCAAACGCCTCGCCGCCTCGTTCCATCAACGACCTAAACTCATCCTCAAGTCGAAACATCGCCCGCTGCAACATATCTTCGGCGCGTACCAGACACGCATCGACGGCTTTCTCACCGGCCATCGGATTCCACTCCCTAATCGTAGCCAGCAGTTCGTCGATGGCATCTAGAAAGGCCGACGAATCAGCCGAGTCGGACCAGATCGGATGATCTGCCACCACGTACTGCGAGATCTGACGGTCCAAGGACTTGAGAGTAAGTTCCAATGAAGCGCAGGTCCTCGAATCATCATCACTCATCTTTTCCGACAATTTCTCGCGAGAAAACCTGCCGTCAAAGTTGGAAAAGATTTGTAAAATATCATCGGCCATGGAGTCGTTATGGCCTAGCGTTTTAGCGATATGGCGCGCCATTGCCAATAACTTCTCTTCACCGTTCTCAGCCATTGTAATAGGTGTACAGCTACAAAGTGTTACAGCATTTCAAGGTTATGAACTCAGTCAAATAAAACTTGTACGGTTTAGGGTTTTGAAATTGAGACAGAGGGAAAGATGAATAAGGTTTCGAGGTTGAGGAAACTTGAATGGATAAAGCAAAGAAGGGAGAGAGAAAAGTTTTATCGGGAAACGCGGTTTCTGTGAAAATTAATAAAGAAAAATGAAAAAGAGGGAAAAAGGTACGCGGGAGAAGAAGAAAGACGAAGCAGACGAGAAGAAGAGGACCAGATGATGACAAGGACAGCAACGTGGAAAAAGAAAAGGCAAGTCAAAAGAAGTGGCATCTCTTTGAAATTCTTTTGGCATTTTCTAGAATTTTTTATTTGTTTTTTATTATTATTATTCACATTTCACAATCTGGGGGCCTAGCCCAAATTGGTACGGATTGAAGCGATTGGATTTCGGACAAGGCGGGGTTTATTTGGAGACAAATGGTTAAATTGGGGACAAGGCTGGATCCTGTACGTATATTAGTTCTGGCTGCCAGCCGCGTGGACAAAACCTTGGTGAGCATTGGCTAGACGGTTGGACCGAACCCGTGTTCCTTCAAAAATACAAAGAATGGACCTTGGCACCTCCAATAGTTCCATTAAAACCAAATTCTGAAGGGAAAAAGTATTTTTTTATTTATTTTTGGCTCTAGCTTTGATGGAAATTACTCTAAGAGTACATCTATTAAATTTTAGCTCAATAACTTTTTTTTCTCTTCTATCTTCATTCTTTATTATCAATTACATCAATTATCCTCCATTCATCTCTAAAAATCCAACTACCATTATTTTAATTTATCAATAAAAATTATTATTAAATTATTATTACATATTTTATAGTTGTTGTACCTCTACTCAAAATTATTGTTTTAAAACCCGGACTGTTCATTGAACGGAAAAGTTACCGAATTAAAGTTCAACCGTCAGGTCAACCGGGTTGAACCGTGACATCGTAAATATATTATTTATTTATTTATTAGAATAAAAACTGTAAATGATTCAAAATATAATTTTTTTTTTAAATGTTTATACAATCAATTCATATATTTGAATTTATGTGCTGTCATCAAAATTGAAAATTGATAATTACTATTGATCAATCTTTATTATATATATTTTTTAAAATGCAAGATAAGAATATTGTATTATTAAATTAGGTGCTTGGTTTCTTTTTGCTATTTGAGATTTTTTTAGACTAATTTTCCTTTAGCCTTCTTGGCTTTAAGAGATTTTAAAAAAATTGGGGCTATTTTAGTCATTTTAGAACCAAAAAATAAATAAAATGGGTTGACCGGTTCAACTGCCAGGTTGAACGGTTTTTTAATTGAATGGATTTTTGTGGGTTAAACCAACCAGAGAGGGACCGGTTCTAGGTTCAACTGGTTGAACCGACCGGACCGATCCGAGTTTGATAACATTGCCCAAAATTAATAAAAGAAAAAAAAAATCTACTATGATAAATAAAAAAAAAAACAAAAATTTTATTCGACCTCCTCCTATTTTAGCCTCCCTTTCAGTCCTCCCTAGTCTATCTTACCATCTTGTAATTGGGATTTCAAGAAACCAATCGTTAGATTTGATATGTATAAATGGAGCATCAAATCTATCAATCGGTTTTTCGAAATAATGTTCCAAATTGATCAGACACACGAGCGAGGACGAGTAGAATTGTTGTAAATAAAAGAAAAAAAAAATCTACCACAATGAATTAAAAAAAAAAAAAAAAAAATTTTTTCTCTCTCTCTCTCTCATACTTTTTATTTCCGTTGAGAGATAGGCAAACCTCATTTTTACTCTCTCTCTCTCTCTCTCTCTCTCTCTCTCGATGTGAAGACCCGAGGGCAAGGTCTCGCCTGCTGTCATCATCATTGGCCGCGACGGCTGCGAGACCCTCTGATCCATACAAACCCTCCCTTTTTCTCTCTCCTATTTCTCAGTGAAGACCACCAAAATCACCATGATTGAAGGCGGCGAGCTCCTCTGATGTCGTCACCATGATCGACGGCGAGGTCTCTGATTAGAGCACCACCCTCTCTTTCTCTCTTTCTCGGTGATCAAAAAGAGGATCAACCATCTGCTCATGGATTTGCTTTATATCCCGACCTCCACCGACGGCAAAGGCAAGTTTAATTTCTTTTTCTTTTTTTTTTCAAAAAATTTATGCTTGTTTAAATTTTTTTTTTTTAGATGAACTATATATTTGGTTGGTTGTTGACATTAATTTCTGCAAATGATGTGTTAATTTTATTGCTTGAATTTTTTTATTTGCATGTTTGTTTGCTGAGAAAATTGGTGATAAAATGAGGGTTGGGGGTTCTTATCACCAATGGTTTTTTTGGTTGATGGGGGCAATAGGGGTTTTGGGTTGCTTTGTATTGATGTGGAAAATATGGTTGAGCTACAGTGATAAGCCAAATTTGGGCAAATATGGTTGATCACTGTTCACCATCAAAATTTGGCTGGCCATTTTGATGGAACTAGTGGAGCAACTTTGTTTCCAACAAAGCCAAAATGTGGCTATGACTATGGCTTTGATAGAACTAAGAGCAACTTTGTTTCCAACAAAGCCAAAATATGGCTTTGGCTATGGCTTTGATGGAACTATTGGAGATGCCCTACAGTAGTGTAGCCAAAATTTTTCTTATCAAAAGACAAATTTGAAGGAAAAAAGTGTTTTTTTGATTTTTAGCTTTGGCTTTGATGGGAGTTGCTCCAGTAGTGCATCCATAAAATTTGGCTCAACCTTCCATTTTCCACTACTACCCTCATTCTTTCTTATCAATTACATCAACTACCCTTCATTCATTTCCAATACTCCAACCACCATTATTTTATGGGAAAATGATTAAAAGGACCCTAAATAGGATCTTATTTATCAAGTAGTCCAATGAATAAGATTATATACCAATCGCCCCCTATAGGTCAAATTTAAAGTTAACTAGTAACTTAATTTGTCTATTATACCCCCAATCCTTATTTTTAGCAAGTTGTTTATTTTATCCATATTGATGAATGTTTTTTATTTGAATTATATGTTGAATTTTATTTGGATATGGTAAATTTTTTTTGAATTTGAATTATGATTTAAGATATTATGGATTTACCAAAACAAGGTTGAGTTCACTGGATTTACCAAATTCGTCGTCTAATTCCCGAAAACTTTTGTTTCGTTAACTCATTGAGAAGGAATCCTCCACCTACACTTACCTTCTCACCAATGCTTCTCATCCTAAAAAACCCGCTCTAGTCAGTATATAGATATAGCTGTATGCATTTGTTATTTCAGGTTGCTTGGGATTGTATTTTGACTTTTTGTTCTTGATGATGCGTTATTTTTATTGAGGTTATTACTTGTGGGATTTTTTTTAATTTTGCTTTGCATTTAAATGGGTTCATTTTTTATTTTATTTTTTTAATTTGGGTGGGATTTGAAAGGAGTTAAGGCCCATTTGGATAAATTATCATGTATACATGTATACCGTCATATATACATTAAGGTTCAATTATCATCTCGGGCTCATCGTTTAAGCAGACCACACAATATAAACACAGTTTTTGCATATTAAGTAATCATGTATACATCAAATAGAGATGTATACATCATTTATATATGTATATGCATGTATCTCCAAAATTTGTTAAATGTATACATGAAATTTGTCTCTAAAATTTTTTGTATATTTATATTCATGTTTATTTATTTTTAAATAATTGAAGCTATAAATGTTTATTTACTTTCTTTTTTAAAAAAGATTTTGCTATATGGAAATCTTGTATAGATAGCAAAATCAAATTAAAATTTGAATTTTCAAAATTGATTAATTGGCGACGAGATTTTAGGAATTTAGATAACCGCTAAATATGGAATAAATCCATATTTGATCATTTTTCAAATTTCGGATTCTTAATTAAGGGCAAAATCGTCTTTTAAAATAAATATTTGAAACATTTTAATTACTATATTTAATTCAGGGCTTTTGGGCTTATACCAGGGTCCTATTGGTATAAACCCCTTATTTTAATTTATCAATTAAAATTAATATTAAATTGATATTATTAAATTAATAAAAATTAATTATTACATATTTTGTAGTCGTTGTACCTATTCCCAAAATAATAAAAGATTAAAACTCAACCAAATTTTTTATAAATAAGAAAAAATTTAAAAAACTCATTAGATTAGATGAACTGCTTATGAATTTTATGTTCGCCAAAAATCACAATGATCCAATGATTACTTTCTAAAAAAATCAACTATGAAAATTTAGTGACAATTTAAATGCTTACATAAAGTCACATTTTTCCATATTATAAGGTGCACCAAATGCAGTGATGATTTTGAAAAACCAACCGTTGGATTAGATGAACTGCTTATGAATTTCATGTTCGCCAAAAATCACAATAATCCAACGGTTACTTTCTTAAAAAATCAACTTTGAAAATTTGGTGACAGTTTAAAAAAATCATAAAGTCAAAATTTTTCAACGTGGTTGTTTAAAGAAATTGAACGTTAGATCTCTATGATTTTTGGTGAACAAAAAATTCATAAACAATCCATCTAATCCGACGGTCAGTTTTTCAAAAAATGCTCTACATTAGGTCATATAGAGCACCTTATATTTGAATTTATTTTAAATATATAATTTTATAGTACAATTGTCAAATCAAATTAAAATTGTAGATAAAGATAATATGATTCAAAAATATCTGCTCTCTCTCTTTCTCTCTCCATATCTCTCTCTTCTCCGTTTCTCATAAGCACATATATCCGTTGGGAAGATAAAAAAAAATCTAATCAAATCACTGCTGCTCCATAGCTCCCTATCTCTCTTTCTCTCTCCTATCTTTCTCAAACCCACGCCATCTCTCGCTGCAAACCCACTCCGATCATGGTGGTCTTCACGGCAGTGCAACTCTCTCGGGACTCACAAAAACCCATCTTTCTCTTTTGCGACTAAAACCCATGCCCATGATCAACGGTGAAGATCATAAGAACCATGATCGGTGAAGAGCTTCACTCATGGTTAACCAAATGGATCTTATGTGATACGAAGTGCTCCAACAGCGCGATCAAAACCTAAATGGATCTTTCTTCAAATTGCCTCCATTCATCACCTTTCTCAGCCTCAAAACATCTTCCCACTTTTAGCTTCTACATACATATTCGACAAAACAACATAACGAACACAAAGGAGAAGGGGTCTGATTTGCAAAAAAATGTTTGTTTTTTCTCTCTCTACCTACGGTTTTGGTTCATGAAGTGATTTTTTTTTTTTTTTTTTTTTTTTTTTTTCAGATTAGCATCTTCTTTGATTGTTTGCTAGGGGTGTTCAAGAACCGACCGGGACCGATTGAACTGACCAAAACCAAACCAAATGGTCCTATTTGGTTGGTTTTAATGAGTGCAACTGTCCCTAATGGTTTTCATTTTCCTCAAACCGAGGTCATTGGTTTGGTTCATATAATGAGAGTATAGACCGACCAAACGGACCAATGTACACCCCTACTATTTGCATAATGCATGCTTGTATTGTATGAATTAGCCCAATTGGAACTTATTTTGGAAATTGGTATTTGGTAGTGTGGATTACTTCATGCATAATAGGTTTTTATTTGAAAATTACTAGTAGTTGATTTTGGGTGACACAATTTTCGAATTACTTCATGCATAATACGTTCCAATTACTAGTGATTGATTTTGGGTGACACAATTTTCAAATTACTTCATGCATAATAGGTTTCGCATTACTAGTAGTTGAAAAGAGAGAGAACATAGGAGTTGGCAGTGACAAATTTTTTGGGTGACACAATTTTGTGACACAAATTTTTTTTTTCAAATTAGCGTCTATCAAAACCGATGATAAACCGATCGAACCAAGCCGAAAAACATCCCCTATTTTGGTTGGTTATCATGAGTGCCACGGTCCCTAATGGTTTTCATTTTCCTCAAACCGAGGTAATTAGTTTGGTTCATATAGTGAGGGTATAGACCGACCAAACCGGCCGATGTACACCCCTATTGTTTGCTGTGATTATTAGATATGAAATTTGTTTTACAATCACCATGATTTTTTTTTTTTACAATTTTATGTGGCTGTTTGTGTGCTGAGAAAATTGGTGGGAAAATGAGAGTTGTTGATCACCAACCGTTTTGTTGGTTGATGAGGGCAATATGGGCTTTTCTCCACTTTGCTATGAGTTGGCAAATATATAGTTGCTACAGTGAGCAAGCATATTTGCCCAAATATGACTGCACACTGTAGCAGCTTCCAAATTTGGCTGGGGATTTGGCTACACTACTGGAGCAAATTTTCTCCATCAAAAAGCCATATTTTGGTTTTGAATGTAGTTTGGCTACACTATTGGAGATGCCCTAATAGGAATAGGCCCATAACTACAAAGCTTTTCACTCTTAAAAATATGATAATGGGCCCTCTATGGAAGAATATCTCATAACTCTTCATCTATTTTGAAGAAAATAAGATATATTTTGAAATTTTAATCATTGAATCAGGTTGGATCAAACTTATCTTCTTCTTCTGTTTTTTTTTTTTTGGTCAAGGATCAAAGCCATCATTATTCAGAAATAATAAAAGAACACATGTCCTCCTCCATTACTGGTACTAACCAGTTGGGGGGTGATCCTTCCAACTAGATGTGTTCGCCAATCCGATTTGAGCGATTTCGCCTTAATTTTGGGACCAAACCAAAAATTCTGGTTTGTATTTTTCATAAACCATACCAGACCAATTAAAGTATTAAACCAAATTAAACTGAACCAATCATTCCGGTTTGGTTTAAACAGTTTAACCAATTTTGAAATTATTTATTTTTATATTTTTTTTCCTACTACTTTCATGCTTTTAACTTTCAATTTTGGGCCTTTAGCCCTATACAATGTAGATAATCAAATTATTGCACCTTCAAAATGTAGAAAAATCAATTTTTGAGGCTTAATTTAGGCCACTAAACTCCTTGAAAGTCTCTGTTTAGTTTATAGAAATATTAATTATATTATGTACCTCTTTAGTTTACAAAAGTATCAAATATGAAAAGTTTATATAGTTAGAATTATTTAGTTGTACACCAAAAATCCAAAACGTATCGTTTAAATTTTAAATGTAGTAAACATATTTTAAAATATCTATATCTATATATATATAATACCACTTTGGTCCGATTTATAATTGTTTGGAAATTGCCTAAACCGGACCAAACCAAACCAACCAATTAATAATCAATAAGTAAAAAACAACCGAACCGAATTACCCAAAATTAAAAAACCAGACCGAAACAGTCTTTTGGTTTGGTTGGTTTTTTGAAAGCCACTACTTCCAACTAAAAAGAGACATCTCTTTTAAAGCAAATTTGGCAAGTAAATCAGCAGCCTTATTAGCTTTTCTAGGGACTGACCTAACATCAACTTTACTGAAATCCGCCATTAACTCCATGTGGTCACCACACAGTGCCTCAATACTCTGCCTCATAGATATCTTCTTACTCAGACAATCATGCACCACCTGTGCATTACCCTCCGGTTGCACCTGCTGAAACCCCATCTCATGCACCACTAACAACCCTTATCGCTAGGCATACGCCTCTGTTGCCAAAGCACTAGAAACATGCCTTAAGCCTTGTGCTACACCTACGATGAACTTCCCATTTCCATCTCTCAACACAACCCCAATCCCACCGATAGCCAACTCTTTCTGCCAAGCTCCGTCTACATTAATTTTAATAGTAGGAATCTCAGGCGGTCTCCACCCATGTTCCCTAGGGACCTCCTCTGTTTTAGGATTCCGATTAGCGTGCTCCCCCTCCACATCATCCATTGCCATACTCTGTTCAAACTCAGTTGCATCAGCTAGAGCCCTTCGTCCCACATCAACTGGGTGGCAGCTGCGACCATTGAACACAAAATAATTATGAGCCTTCCAAATTCTCCATAGCAGAAAAACCGCCAAACAAACTTCTAGGGTTAGTCTATCATCCCCTTTCCATCGTTCTAATTACTCTTGCCACAGAGATAAAAAACCACCCATCAAAACCAAGCTATCAACCTGCAAAAGACTACATAGCCACACCAGCAGAGAAAACGAGCACCTAAAAAACCGATGCATTACTAATTCCTGTTGGTCAGAACATAAGCTGTAAGTTGGGTCGAAACGTGGGATTCCTCTTTTCCTCAACAATTCCCCAACTGGAAAAGACTCATTCGCCCATTTCTAAAGGAAATGTTTAAGCTTCCTAGGTACCCCGAACTTCCACAAGCTTTTCCAGAATTTTCTCTCCTCGCTGGCATTGCTTGATTCACCTATTTCCAAATGCCCGCCAGACCGATGCATCCCTTTTAGCTGACCTGCAATGTGATAACCCGATTTTACCGTATACACACATCTTTAGAATGATCCCATATTAGTTTATTAGCAACTCCTCTCCACGATACCAGCAGAGTCATGATAGCTACAACATGTCAACATCCGAATTAAACATCAACCTTCGGACTCTCTTTTCATCCTAACAATGCCGATGCTCATCCAACAATTCACAAACTTTCATATCTTCATCAACATCCTCAACCCGGGATCGAATAAGGTGGTGTGCAAAGTTTGGCAACCAGTAATCCCACCAAATTTGAACAGATTTCCCATCCCCTATACGCCAATGAAGTCCTATATACCATCAAGATATCTCTTTTTTGAAATAATACTTCGTCATCCCCATGATGTTTTATGACCAGTAGGAGCATTCAAGAAATTTGTACCCAAAAAATACATGCCCTTCAAAACACTAGCAAGCAAGGAGTTGGGGTTATTCACAATCCTCCAACCTTGTTTGGCAAGCATCGCAAGATTAAAACTTTTAAGATCCCGAAAACCCAAACCACCGACATCCTTAGCTTTGCTATCTTCGCCCAACTCACCCAGTGAATACGCCAACTATTTCCCTTCTTTCTGGCTCCCCAAAACTTTGCCAAAAGACTAGTGATTTCTTTGCATAAAGACAACGGCAACTTAAAACAAAACATAGCAAAATTTGACATTGCAAGCGCCACTGATTTCAGAAGAATCTCTTTCCTACCGGAGATAGAAGCTTAGCTTTCCATCCAGGGACGTAGCTGCCATGGGGCGAGGGTGGGCTGCCCACCTGACATTTTGAGAAAAAAAAAAATATTTTGTATCCAAAATAATTCATATATATATATATATATATATATACACACACATATATTATCTTAGCTGTTTGAAAAATTAAGTCTTTTTCAATTGAAAAATTTTCGTCTTTCACTCTTTTGGGTGTTAGAATTGTTGCAACTGCAAATAGTTATCTAAAAGAAGATAAGTTTCAAATTCTATGTGCTCTTTCATGTTAATGTTCGTACATTTGGGAAATTTAAAATTTTAGACAATGCTATTGAATCTAGATTTGTTTGGTGATTTCTAGAAGAAAATGTTACTGGGTCTGCAGAGATTAAACCTATATTGGATGTGTGAATTGAATACCGGTACCAAAAATTTTGAATTCAGTTAATATATATGTGGGTCCAAGTA
>JAESVK010000152.1:139072-153539 GCA_017140935.1 Hamamelis virginiana | reverse complement strand
AAAAATTTTGAATTCAGTTAATATATATGTGGGTCCAAGTAATCTTATTAATAGGGACAATGTGTGAATTGGTGGGGTTGGGGGTTGTATTTTTGTAGTTGTAAGGGTTAGTAGATTAGTTCTTTAGAAATTGGAGTTCCACTTCCTCTATTTTTAGTTTGCTTGATGAGAAAGCTGGGAAAAAGAAAAGAAAATAGAATTTTGAATCTAACATACTTTGTTTTGTTGCATTGTAAAATGATGTAACTCAACTCTACTAAGCAAACTAGTTATATTTAGCTCACTTCAATGGAGGTTGTCAAGAAAAGGTTACCTATTATTTCTCCTCTAAATTTTTGGCTTCTATTTGTAGAGTAATGTAGTTTAACCCATGGCTTTATCTCTTTTATGAGGAACCTATCATATGTTTTTTTCAAGTTTATAAATATTACATGGTGGTCTATCGTCTTGTTAAACCACTTCCTGCCTAAGTAAGATGAACACCTCCATATGCAATATTCCTAACAATCTAGCATAAACAAAATTTGTGAAGCCAATCTTGCTATATATAAGCAACTTGCTCCAATGTGTTAGAGTTTCGCCTACTCTAGCTACAAATCCTGGCTACGTCCCTGTTTCCATCCTTCAACTTTATGCCCTACTTTATCGCGAATGGTAGAAAACAATCGCCTCTTATTCTGGCCAATGATTGTCGGAAGCCCTAACTAGTTCTCCTGTCCACCCTTCATGTAAACACCCAAAGTTCGAGCATTCTCATTTTAATCTGAATAGGGGTATTTAAACTAAAGAAAAGCAAAGACTTTTTGAAATTGTTACACTGGCTGGAAGCTTGACCATAAATCTCCAAAGCATACTTAACATACTTGCAGTTCTAGGCATCAGCTTGACAAAAAATGAGCGAGCCATCAGCGAAAAGTAGATGATTGATTACTAGACAGTGACGCCCTGAACTTACACCACTTATTTTCCCTTCACATGCAAATTTATTAAGAAGTGCCGACAAGCCTTCTAAACAAGAATGAACAAGTAAGGTGATAGTGGATGTAACACCCCACACAGGGTAACCCCTATGCGGAAATGCCACAGTGACATAAAACACCAAGCGCTTATCTTTTGAGTAATTTCTTTTTAAAATTAACACAGTTTAAAACAGATTTTCAAAATACGCGTGCGGAAGTCTTTAAATATTTTTTCAACATCTCAAAAACTAAAGATAGCGCTGAGTACTAGTTTGTATCATGAGTACAGTCCCGTAATGTACTCGAATTCCAGAAACATCCATTTAGTTTACTGAGTTGGATAGAGTCTTATGCTGATAATGTGTCATCATCTTAAAGAAAACACATAGCAGAAAATAAACAAACACCAGGATTTACGTGGTTCGGCAAAATTGCCTACGTCCACGGTGAGTCATTTTTATTATTGTAATTCATATTACAAGAATACAATATCTTCTTGTCTCAATACATTCAGAAATATTCACATCCTTCCATATTCTCATATCTGTCAACAAATTTTATCATCAGCCAAATATCACATAAATAAATCATCATATCTGTAATTCATTTATATATATTACAGAATATATCCATCACTTTTTCACAATAAATAATTTTACAGTACATGCATGATTTATGCATATGACACATATACGATGCAATGCTCATGCAGTCATACCTGTCATTTTCTCTGTTCTGCTTTTCCTGCAAAACATCAACCATTCACACTGATGGTGACCTTATTTTAGGATTCACCATTTCATCATAACATCATAACAGATGGCTACCTCATTTTTAAGGTACTCAACCATCTTACCACAACAGCATCCCCGCCTTTTTAGGATGTATATCACCCAGTCCCCGCCTTTTTAGGACCTACCGCGATTGTCACTCATTGACAAGAGGATTTACGTACTGTTTTTAGCAAGGGTGATATAGTAGTGCACTAACTGTTTCCAGGATCTTTTGTCCATCGGTGGTATCTCAACTCCTCGTTTCCACAGTTACAAAAATAATCATAAATGCATATAATTCTCTATGCAATATATTTCACTTGTAACTGTGTCTCATGCCAGATGCAATTATTACATGCAATACATATGGCATACATCTCATATCAACAATTCATGTATGTCAATTCGTGCATACATTTCATAGTATATCAACTCAACATATATCTCATATCAACAATTATATCAGTGATATACAAATAAATCATTATGCTCACTCAACTTGAGCCACCACATGTAACTGTGCCACTGTAACACTCCGTACTTCTTCAAGTAACAATATTGTCCGCTTTGCCTGCACGCGTAACATGCGCGCCCATATACGCATATTCACATGACAAGTGTACGGTTTTATTTTCTCAAAACACATTGTTATCATGAGATGTATGGAATTTACTGTTAAGCCCAGTCACTTTCTCATAACATCATCACCACATGCCATATGCCAATTTTATGTGCAATAATTATGACAAATATCACACGTATATATTTTATACATAACAATTAACATGCTTCATCATTTTATTCATAATAATAACAGCATGTTATAAACTTTACAAATATCACATGCATATATTAACAATTTATATATATGCCAATATGATTTCCATAACTTGTATTTCCAAGATCTTTTACTAATCATCATGATTTTATAAAAATCAATTATTCATGATTTTTAACTATTTTCCAAAGACTCACAATTTGGAAGATAGTTAATTTTCTATCCACATGTATTTTCTACAAAATAATCCATTCTAAGACACTTGTCTGATTTTTGTAGAATTTATCAAATTTTGTTAGATTGAAAAATCATACTAGAATAGTCAAAATACAATGAGGTCACATGGTAAGCCTTATGGTGCACCTTCATTATGCTCCATAATTTTCTAGGCTCTTTCATGCCTCCCAAACAGCAACTTTCATGCCTCCCAAACAGCAACTTTTGTACCCATGAATATCAACTTAATTTAATAGGATTTTTAAAATTACTTCCAAGTCAAAATGATAGCCACAAGTGCTAATTTGCAATTGAGGGTGTATGGTTTACTATGCACCTTCTTAGCACAGAATCATACATGCACACTCACGTACATGATACGTCCATATTTTTCATCTTTTTGGCCAACTTTGCACACTTATATCTCCTTCGTTACTCATCCGATTTGGATGATTCAAGATGTTACAGAATCTATGTGATACAAGCTTTCAAAATATAATGGTGGTGTATAACACCTCCCATCCGAACATATTTAAAAATGATGCCAAAGTAGGCTAGTTAATAAAATTTCAGATTTTTCGGCAACTTCGTTTCTCAATTTCTCTCACAATTCACATCCAATTGAAGTGATTCAAAGTTCTAAATTCATATAAAATCAATCTACACCATATATGTAAAAATCATAATTTTTCGATAAACTATGAAAATACACCTTGTGTCTACTATTAAAGCTTCATGGAAGCTTTCTCTCTCTAGAAATTCTCATTCACCCATAGGTCTTTTTCCATGATTCTTGTCTCTAAAAATTCATAAATTCAAGCTTTGCAATATGCTCAAATTTCAGAATTTTCGAACATATACACAATATACTACACATTTTCAAAGTTTCAGTATTTCTAAACTTCAGAAAATTATAGAAATTAATCTATTCATCGGAAAATTCCCAAATTTGGTACACATGATCCTGAGTTGATATATTTGATGGGAAAAATAGTCCCAAAGTTTCAACTTTTCATTTTCATATAAAATAAAAATCCAAGATTTGAAATCCCCATATATATATATATATATATATATATATATATATATATATATATATATATATAAAAGTCATTATTTCATCATTAAATCATACCATATTCAATCCAAAAGCGTTTGTGCAGCTCCATCTTCCCCTTAGCTTCTCATTTTTCTCTCCTTCTCTTTCTTTTCCTTTTCTTCTCTCTTATTTTTCCTTCTCCTCTTCTCCGACTCCCCCCTCCTTTTCTTCTCAATCATACATTCATATATATAATGTCTTTACATTCAATCATACATATATAATAATAATATATCATTACATATATTATTAATTGCTGGACCCTAGTGGACATCCACCACTTGAAATTATTTATGCCGACAATCCTCCCATAATTTCATAACACTCTCCCTTTCACTCTTGTCCCCCTCCCCCACACTATATATATATATATATAATCAATCATTCACTCCATTATAATTATAATGCATTCCTCCACCACTTGCCGACATAATAATGCATTTCAATTATAATGCATTACTCCACCACTTGTCGACACAATAATGCATTTCAATTATAATGCATTCATAATACTCTTATGCACCCTTTCTCAAAAAGTGGTCACATGGCACACTATGGCCAATAACAAAATTTCATGTGTGCAATAAATAAAATAAAATAATAATAATTAAGAAAATTTACTATTGTAAATTTCGGGGTCTTACAGTGGACCGCCTTGTCTAAGACCCCTAGATGGTGCACGAACCTTGTCTTTTCACCATTTAAAAGGAATGAATAAATACATTTCATAATCCACTGAATCCAACGGTCCGCAAAGCCCAGTTTCCTCATTACCCCTTCCAAATAGCTCCATTCAATACAGTTATAGGCCTTACTCATGTCCAGCTTAATTGCCATATCATACTTCATGTTACCTCTTCTGGTATTTACCATATGCATAAGCTCATGGGCAATAAGAATATTATCAGCAATAAGTCTGCTAGGAACAAATGTGTTAGGACCTTTCTAGGGTCAGGGATGAACGCCAAAAATCACACACACAAGAGAGACAGTGATTTACATGGTTCGGCAATTGCCTACATCCATGGGTTGCTGCGACTTTCACTATACAAAGAAAATATAGAGATTACAGGAGGAGGAGAATTCTATCTTTCTCTCTACTCAACTCACACTCTCTCTCTGCACTCTTGCACTCATTACACAGACACACTTGCACTCTATTGCATTGCCACACATCTTGCACTTGCTATTTATAGCTGAGCATGAAGGGAGCAAGCAGCCAACAGGCCACCAACAAGCAGCTAGTCAGTTGCCACCCTCTAATTGTAGCTCGATTGAATCTTCAATCCCAGATTTACAATAACTTGTCTCCAGCCAAAGTCTTCTCAATCATCAATTGTCCACTATCAAGAAAAGACCGAATAAAATGGTATCTCAACTATATGTGCTTTGTCCTGGAATGAAATGCTAGATTCTTTGCAAGAAAAATAGCACTTTGACTATCATTGTGCAGAATGTCTTTTTCATGATTCTTTCCCAATTCTTCCAAGAATGACTGCAGCCAAACCATTTCCTTTCCAGCTTCTGTTATCGCAACATATTTCGTTTCTATAGTTGAGAGAGCAACAATATTCTCCAACTTAGAAGCCCACGATACAGCTATACCACCCAGAGTATACACGAGCCCAGTAGTACTTTTCCTGCTATCAACGTCACTTGCTAAATCAGCATCTACATAACCCTGTAGATTTAAACCTGCTTTTGTAAAGCACAGTGACGTATCTGAAGAGCCTTGTAGATACCGCAGAATCCATTTGACTGCTTTCCAATACTGCTTTCCTGGATTACTCATGTACCTGCTCACAGCTCCCACTGCTTACGCAATATCCGGCATTGTGCAGACCATGGTATACATGAGACTACCAATAGCCGATGCATAAGGAATCTTGTTCATGTATGCTTGCTCTTCCTCTGTATGTGGTAATTGGTCCTTAGTTAGTATAAAGTGACTAGCCAAGGGTGTGCTCACCAGTTTCTCCTTGTTCATGTTGAATCTACTGAGCCCCTTCTTCACATACTCGTCATGTGAAGGCTTTAGAGTACCATTAGCCCTGTCTCTAATGATTTTCATACCAAGGATTTGTTTTGCAGCTCCCAAATCCTTCATTTCAAACTGTTTTGACAACTGCTTCTTCAGTTTGTTGATATCCTCGATGCTTGACCCTGCAACGAGCATATCATCCACATACAACAATAGGATAATATAAGAGTTGTCAAAATTTTTTACATAGTAACATGGTCTGCCTGCAGCCTTTTGAACCCGTTGCTACACATGAAGCTATCAAACTTCTTGTACCATTGTCTTGGAGCTTTTTTCAGGCCATACAAGCTATTCTTCAGTTTGTAGACTAGATTCTCTTTTCCCTACACTTCGAAACCCTATGGCTAGTGCATGTAGATGTCTTCCTCTAAATCACCATAGAGAAATGCAGTCCTCACATCTAACTGCTCAAGATGTAGATTCTCTGCAGCCATAATTGCTAGCACTAGTTTGATTGTGGTCAACTTCACAACTGGAGAGAAAATGTTTGTGTAGTCGACGCATTCCTTCTGCTGAAAGCCTTTAATGACCATCATGGCTTTATAGCGCTTGCTGCCATTGTGCTCCTCTATTATTCTGTACACCCATTTGTTATGCAAAGCCTTCTTGCCTTTTGGTAGCTCAGTCAGCTCCCATGTCTAATTTGACTTAAGTGAGTCCATATCTTTTTGCATGGCTTTCTCCCACTTAATCGAATCTTCAATCTGCAAGGCTTCATCATAACTTTCTAGTTCACCACTATCAATCAACAAAATATAGTATAGAGATGGTGAGAAACGCTGTGGTAGTCTGATAGTCCTTGAAGATCTCCGGACAGCAGTAGTTGGTGTACTTTGTTCAACCTGTGGATCAATATTTTCCTGATCCTTAGTCTGATCAGTATTGTCTCTAGTAATATCCCAGTCAACGACCTCAGACTTCTTTGGCTGCTCTTCAGGTTCAGCTTTTGACCCATCTTTATACAAAACCTGTTCATTGAATATCACATTTCTATTTCTGATGATTTTTCGATTTTGATCATCCCAAAACTGATAACCAAATTCTTCATCCTCATAACCAATCTCGACTTGGCTTCTAGCTTGTTACAGGCAGTAGAATCAATGTGAACATGAGAAACACAGCCAAAGACTTTCAAATAGGAAAGGTTTACCTCATTTCCACTCTAGACTTCCTCAGGTAGCTTGAAGTTTAGGGGAACTGACGGACCACGATTTATTAGGTAAGCTGCAGTGTTAACTGCATCAGCCCAAAAACATTCAGGCAATCCTGAATTTAGCCTTATACTTCTGGCACGTTCATTAAGGGTCTTGTTCATGAGTTCAGCTACGCCATTCTGCTGCGGTGTCCCAGGAATAGTCTTCTGAAATCTAATCCCATTTGCAGCGTAGAACTCGTTGAACCCTCTGTCTATGTACACTCCACCATTGTCTGACCTCAAACACTTTAGCTTCAAGCCTGTTTCATTTTCAACCATGGCCCTCCACTTCTTGAAAGTGTTAAATGTATCAGATTTATTCCTCAAAAAATAAACTCATACTTTTCTGCTTGAGTCATTAATAAAGGAAATGCAGTACCGTGAACCTCCAAGGGATGTGACTGGGGAAGGCCCTCACAAATCTGTGTGTACTAGTTCCAACTTTCTTGACTTTGGAGTTCTTATACTTTTCAAGAAACTAACCTTTTTTTTGTTTCCCGAAAATGCAGCCTTCACACATGTCGAATTCAATCGACTTCAGTTGAGGTAGCTTCCCTTTGGATATGAGTACCTTCATCCCCTTCTCTCTCATGTGGCCGAGCCTTTGGTGCCAGAGGTTGGTATCAACATTTGCATCAGTAACTGCAACCATTTCTCTTGTACTTGAGGTCATGTACAAGGCACCTATTTTGTTTCCACGAGCTACTACCATAGCTCCCTATGTTATCTTCCATGTGCCACCAGCAAACAATATTGAATGCCCATCAGCATCGAGTTGTCCTACAGAAATCAAGTTCCTCATCAGTTTAGGAACATGTCGAACCTTCTGTATTAACCATGCATTTCCATTGGGCAGTTTGATTTGAACATCTCTCATGCCTACTATATCCAATGCTTCACCATCTGCTACGTACACCTTCCCGAAATCACATGCGACATAGTTTTGCATGATTTCTCAGTGTGCTGTAGTGTGGAAAGAAGCTCCTGAATCCAACACCCAATAATCAATGGGGCTATCTACTGAAAGTAGCAGAGCATCTTATAAGTCTTCTGTTACAACATTGGCAGATTCGTTCTCATTCTTCTTCTTTGGTGGCACTTTGCCATTCCTTTTGAAGTGGCCAGACTTACCATAATTCAAACATTCTAGTTGTTTTCCAGATCTGGATTTGCTTATGCCTCTTTTAGACTTTGATCTGCCCCAATTTGAATTTCTATCAAATCTTCTGCCTCTTGTCTCGAGGTTTAAGGCAGAACCAGAAGTGAGCATTCACTAGCATCCTTCATGCGAACCTCTTCGCTAAGATTCTGATCTCAAATATTCTGGTATTTGAGTTTACTTTTACCAGACGAATTGCTAATAGTTGTTCTAATACCCTCCCAATTGATTGGCAATGAGGCCAAAGCAATCAATGCACATATCTCATCTCCAAAATCAATTTCAACAGAGGACAATTGATTTATGATGGTATTGAGCTCATTCAAGTGCTGAATGACTGGAGTACCTTTGGCCATTTTCAAGTAGAACAACTTCTTCATCAGATGTACTTTGTTGTTTGCTGACGGCTTTTCGTACATGTCTGATAAAGTCTTTATCGAATCTGCAGTGGTCTTTTCTTTCACCACGTTATGAGCAACAGATCTTGATAGTGTTAGTCGAATGACTCCTAACACTTGTCTATCAAGAAGTGCCCATTCCTCATCATTCATGTCATCTGGCTTCTTTCTCAGGAGCGGGAGATGCAGTTTCTTCCCATAAAGGTAGTCCTCATTCTGCATCCTCCAATATGCAAAGTCTGTGCCGTCAAACATCTCAATTCCAGCGACCTTTACTCCATCTCCTACCATCGTCCCCTTTGGTTTAACTTCAAGTCCGAATTTGGAAAAATGAAGCGCACGGTTGCGTCCGGAACATCGAAAAACCTTGGGATAGGCTGGGAAAAAAAATTATCTGGTTAAAGTCAAAGTCAACGTTCAATGGTCAGATGCTGACGTCACTGCTGGACTATTGGGCAGGGAATATTTTGGTGACGGTATCTTCTCCGGCGAACTTTCCGGAGACTATTTCGGCGACTTTTTCAGCGGCGGTTGTCTTCTCCGGTGAACTTTCTGGCGAACCTTTTCTGCAGAAACGTTGACTGACTCTAGAATCTTGTCTGGACTCCGTTTTTGACACCGTTTGCACCGTTGCGATCGTCTCGGTGAGATCTACCTCCTTGTATATTCAAAACAAATTTTCGAACACTTTGACTTCCGGGCGAAAATCAAAATACCGCTCTGTTTGGCTCTGATACCAGTTGTTAATTAGGACCTTTCTAGGGTCAGTAATAAATGCCAAAAATCACACACACAAGAGAGACAAGGATTTATGTGGTTCGGCAATTGCCTACGTCCACGGGTTGCTGCGACTTTCACTATACAAAGAAAAATACATAGATTACAAGAGAAACATAATTCTCTTTTTCTCTCTACTTAACTCACACTCTCTCCGCTGCACTCTTGCACTCACTACACAGACACACTTGCACTCTATTGCACTGCCACACATCTTGCACTTGTTATTTATAACTGAACATGAAGGGAGCAAACAGCCAATAGGCCACCAACAAGCCTACCAACAAAGCAGCCAGTCAGTTGCCACCTTCTAATTGTAGCTCGGCTGAATCTTTAATCCCAGATTTACAGTAACTTGTCTCTAACCAAAGTCTTCCATGTATTAAAGTCTTCTTTAACTTGATGGCTTCTTTGTCTCCAGCCTAAACAAAATGCACTATGATTCTCACAAATAATTGAAGGAAACACTTCTCCCATCCGTCTCGCCAATACCTTCGCAATAACTTTATACAGAACATTACATAAACTGATGGATCGCAGCTGGGACTTGTGAACAGGCCCTTGTTCATCTACTCATCTTAATGTGAGTCAAACCAAAAAAATGCTCTAGGGGTTAAAAAATTTGACGAGACTCTTACTAGACCTACATCTTGGAGCTCGGGTTTACACATTAGGTGTGACTTTTACGCTTAACTTCCATAACTTATGTTCATTTATTAATTTTAAAACTATAATTATTAGCTATTAAAAAGTTATATGTTAAAAAATAATAAATTTTATTGGTTGATAATTAATAATAAATGATAAACAAAACGAATAAAAAAATTTAAAAATATAACAATTAACAAGTTAAGATTTTTACCGGTTTGAGAATTCTTATTTTTCATTGAGTATTGGTTTTGAAGAGAACAAGGGGGTGATAGGGAACTCAACATTGTTATGCAAAGTTCATTGGTTTCCCACTTTATCTTATATTTTTTGGTTTTTTTTTTTTAATGAGTTGTCTCGAAAGATAATTATGAGTTTATAATGCTACAATTACATTTTTATGTACTTTTTTTTATTTATTCAACTACATTTGTAGATTTAGATTGCTTTTAAAATATTTGAAAAATAATTTTCATCTTTATATTTGTTTTTTGTAATAAAATGTATTGTTATGTATTTTTTTTTTTACTTTTTAACATTATTTTTATAATTTTAAAATCTTTTTTAAGATATAAAATATTAAAATTCAGAAAGGATCCACACTTACACCTTACCTCGCCTTGTGGGAAGATATGAAAAAGGATGTAGCCGAATTCGTGCATGCCATTACACCTATCAAAGGGTCATGGCAGACCATAAAAAACTGGGAGGACTTCTTCACCCTTTGGAGATACCAAAATGGAAATGGGAACACCTAACTATAAACTTCGTTGGTGGGTTATAGGCATGAAACTATTTGGGTAATAACTGATAGATTGACTAAGTCTACACTTTTCATTTCATATTGTATGACTTATCCGGTTTAGAAAATGACTAACCTATACATTAGAAATATTGTGCGACTACATGGAATGCCTGTTTCCATAATTTTCATATTGATGTGCTGAGTTTTTTGCTAGATCTTGGAAAAGTTTTCAAAAAGCTTTTAGAACCACTCTCAACCTAAGTACAACATCTCAGCCTCAAACAGATTGTCAAAATGAGAGTTAACTAGTTAGATGATATGCTTCGGGACACTATTTGATTCGAGAGACTACCGAAAATGTTTCCATTATTAGAGAACAGTTACAGTCTGCTCACAATAACTTTCTATGCATAGAAAGTTAGAATTTAAAGTTGGCGACTATGTGCTTCTAAAAATTTCACCAACAAGGAGTCGCTACAAGAAATTTTACTATTTGCAATGTTATTATTTGCAAGGATTGTATTTTCGTTGCTAATAATTATTTTTTTGCAACAAAATCCCACTTCATTGCTAAGAAATTTTAAATTCTGAGTTTTGCAACAAATTTTTGTTACATGTAGTTGCAAAATTAAATACATAGTTTTTGCAATGAAAACGATATTTCATTGGAAATAGTATTTACCATGGAGTAATTACAACAATCTGGCAACGATTTTTATTTCATTGCTAAAACCTTTTTACAACGGCTAAAAAGGCTTTTTGCAACGATTTTATTTGTTGTAAAAGCTTTCATTTTTTGCAGTGAGTCTAATGTATTTGGTAAAAAATAAGCAAGGGAAGCTATCTCCGAGTTGCATTAGTCCTTTTCCTATTTTAGAAAGGATTGGGACGATTGCTTATCACCTTGAGCTACCAGGCTTCCAAGCTTGTCAATGGCTAACCGAAAATGGGTAATGGTATCTTATGAAATCTTTGTAAGAGTTAGACCTTCTTACAATTTTTCCTTGAATTTGAGTAAGCTAAGGACTAGATACCAAGTTTCATGGTTTTTTATGAGTTATGTTAATTACTATGATTTATTGAAGTTCATATAGCAATTTTCATAAACAAAAATTTTTGAAATTTGGTTTGTCCATGATAAATCTTGAATCTTATGTATGACATTCTATATGATTCTACAAGTTTATAGAAATGAAAATGGAGGATAATGATTGAGGACAGTGGTGGCTTAACAATTTTTGGGGTCTAAGGTGAAAATTCCAAACAGGCCTTTTTAATATTTAATAAATTAATATTAATAATATCAATTAACTTTTTATATTGTTCAAAAACATTATCTAAATTTCTTTATTTTTTTTGCTTTTTGAAATGCAAAATTACTGATTAAGTTTTTACAATTAAGTTTCGCTAATATATTGTTTTCTAGTTGACATATTAATACATTATCAATGAAAAAGAAAAAAGAAAATACTCCATATATGTCAAATTTATGACAAATGGATGCAACAAGTATGAAATATAAACCTTCAAAATTATAAATAAAGAATATAATAAGAACAAACTCACCAAATTAGTTGAGAAAAAAAATGAATTTATGGAGAAAAACGAGACTAAACTGAGCAAAGCAGCACAAATTTGTGAATTGTGAAATTTGGATTCCAGAGAAAAGAAAGAGTAGAAAATGAAAATGAAGGGTGACTTTATATATATATATATATGGGTTATTACGATTGTGTAACAAAAGCCTTTCATGCTTTGTCAATTGTTACTGTGAGCCTGTGAGGCCTATAGAACAAAACACCATGCTAATAAATTTTGTTTTTAAAACAAAACTTAGGGGGTGTTTGGCAAACTTAAGAACGTGGCCAGTTGAGGATAAGTCTGTCTGGTTTTTATTTAGTACTATTTGAAAAGTGTATTTTTTATGTAAATCAGTTCAATCCTATTTAGAAAATAAGGCATAAACACAGTTTTTTTCAAACCAACTGTAAGCTAGTTTAGATAAAAACTATATAACAGAAGGAGATCAGAATTGGTTATAACCAGTTTTCGAAATTCCCAAACAGGCCCTTACTTTTCCCAACCCCAAAGTAAGCATGCCTTTTACTAACCGTTTTTTTTTTTATTTTTATATGGCACATTTTTATTATTTTTGTGACTTTTTTTTTTCTTTATTATTATTATACTTATATATATAAACATATATTATATGGGGTCTTGTAGAACGTGAGGCGACCCTGATTGAGAAATGGAGGAGAAAACCGAAGAGAGAGAAAGCTGGATGAACCACGGTTGAACCAACTTCTGCAGCTTGCAGATAAAAGACCTAAGGGCTTGTTTGGCCCCACCAAAAACAAGGGCTACGTGTCAAGCGCGTGCCAATGCATGGACATGTGTCCCCGGCTCGAATTTTTTTTACTTTTAAGATAAAATCATTAATTTTACAGTGGTCTATGAAAATTTCATGTTTGACATCCAAAAGAAAGGGTTTAGAAGAATTATTCTTTATAGAAACTAGAGGAAGGTTTCTTTTTAAGATGACTTTCTTTAAGTTTATCTATATAACCGCCGGAATGAGAGCTACTATGCTACTAAATTATCCCTATCTTTCAAGAAGTGTCTCCACAAGCACAATTTTGGGTTTACCTTACTGTAGTACCCTGCCATCTACACTAATATGCACTATAAGAAATTGATTTCTAAAGAATGAGCAATAGGGATGTCAACGATGTGGATTTGGGACCGGTCACCTCTTTCCCAATCCTGTCCCATTTAAAAAAATCTCATCTCATTCCCGTCCCAAACCCGTGATGGGTCGGGATTGGAAATCTCATTCCCGTCCCAATTAAATAATCTCATTCCATTACCGTCCCGTCAGGGACGTAGCTGCCTTGGGGCGAGGGTGGGCAATTGCCCACCAGACATTTTGAGAAAAAAAAAAAAATTTGTATCCAAAATAATTCATATATATATATATATATATATTATCTTAACTGTTTGGAAAATTAAGGCTTTTTCAATTGAAAAAATTTTGTCTTTCACTCTTTTGGGTGTTAGAACTGTTGCAACTGCAAATAGTTATCTAAAATAAGATAAGTTTCAAATTCTATGTGCACTTTCATGTTAATGTTCGTACATTTGGGAAATTTAAAATTTTAGACAATGCTATTGAATCTAGATTTGTTTGGTGATTTCTATAAGAAATCGTTACTGGGTCTGCAGAGATTAAACCTATATTGGATGTGTGAATTGAATACTGGTACCAACAATTTTGAATTCAGTTAATATATATGTGGGTCCTAGTAATCTTAATAGGGACAATGTGTGAATTGGTGGGGTTAAGGGTTGTATTTTTGTAGTTGTAAGGGTTAGTAGATTTGTTCTTTAGAAATTGGAGTTCCACTTCCTCTATTTGTAGTTTCCACTTCCTCCATTTCACTCTTTTGGGTGCTAGAACTGTTGCAACTGCAAATAGTTATCTAAAAGAAGAAAAGTTTCAAATTCTATGTGCACTTTCATGTTAATGTTCGTACATTTGGGAAATTTAAAATTTTAGACAATGCTATTGAATCTAGATTTGTTTGATGATTTCTAGAATAAATCGTTACTGGGTCTGCAGAGATTAAACCTATATTGGATGTGTGAATTGAATATTGGTACCAAAAATTTTGAATTCAGT
>JAESVK010000152.1:110674-139062 GCA_017140935.1 Hamamelis virginiana | reverse complement strand
GGGTTGTATTTTTGTAGTTGTAAGGGTTAGTAGATTAGTTCTTTAGAAATTGGAGTTCCACTTCCTCTATTTTTAGTTTGCTTGATGAGAAAGCTGGAAAAAAGAAAAGAAAATAGAATTTTGAATCTAACATACTTTGTTTTGTTGCATTGTAAAATGATGTAACTCAACTCTACTAAGCAAACTAGTTATATTTAGCTCACTTCAATGGAGGTTGTCAAGAAAAGGTTACCTATTATTTCTCCTCTAAATTTTTGGCTTTTGTAAAACCCATGGCTTTATCTCTTTTATGAGGAACCTATCATATGCTTTTTTCAAGTTTATAAATACTACATGGTGGTCTATCGTCTTGCTAAACCACTTCCTGCCTAAGTAAGATGAACACCTCCATATGCAATATCCCTAGCAATCTAGCATAAACAAAATTTGAGAAGCCAATCTTGTTATATATAAACAACTTGCTCCAATGTGTTAGAGTTTCGCCCACTCTAGCTACAAATCCTGGCTACGTCCCTGCGTCCCGTCCCGTCCCATTTACTATGGCGAGGCAGGGCAGGGCATATCTTATTTTAAACCGATATAAATAACAATATTAAATAAACTTAAAAATTATAAAGATTATGCATGTACAGTAATGCCTCACAAACATAGAGAAAAGAAACAAAACTAAAGCTCTGAACATTAACTTATCAATCGTTTTCAACTTAACCAAATGCAATATTGGGCATAGTTGAGGTGATTTTAAAAAGCTATTTTCTTTCTACTTTCTTCAGTATTCTCAACACCAAAACAAATTACAAAATACATCGATGAACATTTTAATTGATACTTCTAAGAGTAAAATAAACTAAACCCCTTAAGGGGCATGATTGAAATTTCATTTTATCAAGGAGGGAGTTAATTGTAAAATACCTATAAAACAAATACAATATAAATATATATAAACATATATAATCGGGGTGGGGCGGGTTTTTAAGCCCTTATCCCGAACCCGCCCTGAACCCTATAGGGTTTTCAAAAGAAATCCCAAACCCGCCCCTAACTCTATTAGTATGACCCCAAACCTGTCCCAATAGGGGAGGGTAGGGGCGGGGTGGGTATCCGGATGAACCCGCAAAATTGACATCCTTAATGAGCAACCAATATTATTAAAAGTGCACCTAAGGGCTTGTTTGAGAACTTCAAAAATTGGTTCTGCCCAGTTCTGATCTCTTTCTGTTATATGGTTTTTATGTAAACCAGCTTCCAGTTGGTTTGAAAAAAATCGTATTTATGCTTTATTTTTTGAACATGATTGAACTGATTTGCAGAAAAAATACATTTACTAAACAGTACTAAATAAAAATCAGGCATACGTATCCTCAGCTGGCCAGATTTTTAAGTTTGCCAAATAGCCCCCAAGGCACAAGGCTTAGCCCAAAGCTTTGGGTTCCCTAGGTGAGGCACATTGAGTCACTCTAGGCCTGCCTAAGCAAGACTTTTGTTTAATATCTTCTTTGTTTCATGCTCACATATATATTAACAATTTTGTTCAATTTATCTCGTTGGGTATATATATATATATATATATATATATATATATATATATATATTTGAAAACATGGCAGGAGACCTTGGCACCTCAAGCCTTTAAAAACACTGCAAGCAACCAATCGGTCTTTGTAAGCTACAGAACTTAACCAAAATTTATCCCGAAAACTCCTGTACCTCCACCAACCATGCTTGCATAATGCTCCCCTATCTATGCCCTCAACGGTGTTAGTGTATTTGCTAATCTAACCCTTTTTTCGAAAATATTTTGTACAAGTTTTTGCAATCAGGGGGAATATTTCCCTATCCAGAACATATAATTTTTTTTTATACCCATTTATTAATATTTAGAAAATTTGAAATAATCATTAAAATTAGATCTTGATTTCAATTCCATGTAACGATAAGTTGATGTGAGAGATGATCTAATCACTAAAACTAAAAAACATGGTGCAATTTAGGAAATGCTTTATATTCCAAAAAAATTGTCCTCCAAATGATGTGACAGATGATCTAATCTTTCTATTTTTTAGTGAATTCTCTCTCAATAATAAATGAAAGCATAGGATTAATTTGGAATACTTTTTTGGAACAATTTTTTTAAATATACAGTATTACTGTGCAATTTAAGTGACAATAACAATGAAATAATAGAAGGAGGTGGATGTGGATGTGGATCCATTGGATTTTTTACTAATGGAAATTAAAATGGAATTGGAAAAGGCGAAGAAGGTTGATTCCGCATACCCTATGAATTTGTGATCCTCGAACTTGGAATCTTGGTTCGGGTAAAGGCGTGGGAAGCGAGCCAAACAGTCGTCCAAAAAGCTTTATAACTGTATCCAAACATTGGAATTTAGGTTTCCCACATCTCACTTCCACTGAAACAGTCGACGAGCCGACTCCCAAACTCGACATCCGCGTTCGTCATCACTTCTCGATCACTTCCGTTCTGTCTATCAAATTCGTAATTCCAGAAGAGAGAGATAGAGAGTTGTATTTATCGAATAAAACCCTCGCGATCCTTCTCCTCCCGACTATAATGGCGTCGAAGTTCGGCATGGCTGGTGGAATACCTGAGCGTAGGGTTCGACCGATATGGGACGCCATCGATTCTCGCCAATTCAAAAATGCTCTCAAGCTCTCAGCTTCATTGCTCTCCAAATATCCCAATTCTCCCTACGCCCTCGTAAGTTTGTTTTTCTTTTTTTTTTTTTTTTCCTTTTTGTATGTATATATTTATATGTATGTTGGCAAGTCTTTGTTTGTGTGTGTGGGGTGTGTGTGTGTGTGTGTGTATGCATTTTTCAAGGTTTCAGTAGATATTGATGATTGTAACGCTTATTCATTTTCCAATCAATGCAAGTGAATTATTTTAAAAAATTCGTTCCTATGAGATTGACTGGAGTTCTAATTGGAGAAGTGGATTCACAAATTTAACTCTCCGTTTGGTTATTTGAAGAATTAGGGAAAGGAGGGGAAAACGATAAATTAAGGAAGCTACGTTTAAGCGAGTTCGTTTTGCTGAAGCATTGAAATCTCTGTTTATTTGTTTATTTATTTATCTATTTGTTTATATTTATAATTGCTGATTAATGGACCGGAGAGTTGGTGTCACGGGTCTCTAAGGCTACAATGCTGTCACTAGGAAAAAAGATATATGGCCTCCATTTGGCTTGTTTTCCTTTTTCTTTTTTGCTACAATCATCTGAGGATTATTTCTTCTGTTCTTAGAGAAACTGTGATTGTTAGATATTCTTTTTTTAGGCTTAATTGATCAGTATTGGATGTGTTTGAAGAGGTCCTTTTTTGTCTTTTTGTTTTGCATTTGCATTTGCATTTGCATTTGCTGTATGTTTCTTTAGACATAATTTATTTGCATATATGCATGAGCTTGGATGATGCTCAAAAGTTACTGATTCTCTAAATAAGTTTACATATAAAAGGAAACTAAGAGGATGGCATTTTATACAGACACATTCAAACAAATTAGTACACACTACGTAACCAATATGAAATAATAATATTAAATATCTTTGAAAGTATTGCTTTGAGAATACATTCTTGTACTTCTAATACATTTTGAGTATCATCCTTAAACAAAAGACTATTTATAACTCGGGCTTTGAGACATCTATGCCTAATATGCGAAAAATTCCATTTTCAAAACTCAAAAAACAAAATTGAATGGAATGTAAAAGTGACCCTGCATCATGAAAGGCACATGTTAATGAATTGATCTTTATAAGTTATAACTAAGGAAAGGATATTTGTGATAAAAGAAAATATAGTAATTGCAAACATAACAAAAATGGTGTAAAAGAGAACTTGATAATGGATGATCTAACAAAAGTGATCCTCTTGAATGAATATTTTAATACTTGGGAAAATGATATTTTAGTACCTTCAGCTTTTGGGTGAATACCAATGTGATCTCTAAACTTTACTTTTGCTCAATTTAGTCCAAATTTTTTAAAAGTTGTACCAATGTGGGACATTAACTAAAGGAATTAACGTTCTGTTTGTTAAAATTGACGGTTGCTGACTGGCTGCCACTTAGTTAATGTTAATTCTGTCAGCAACTCAGTTAGTAGCCATCAATTTAATGGACGGAATGTTAATTCCGTCACTTAATGTCCCACATTGGTACAACTTTTTAAAAATTTGGACTAAATTGAGTAAAAGTAAAGTTTAGAGACCACATTGGTATTTATTAAGTTTCCAACCTAAAAGCTTTGTAGGTGGAGGGCCCAATACACGTACATAAAGCTATAGCAAGCCTTTTATTTAGGCAATGCGAGATAGAGTGGATTATATTGTTCTACACTCCCTCTTGCGTGCAAGTTCATTTGGGCCTTGTCACATGGATAACCAATGCTCTGATACCATGTTAAGTTTCCAACCTAAAAGCCTAAGCTTGTAGGTGGAGGGCCCAATACAGGTACATGAAGCTTTAATAAGCCTTTTATTTAGGTGATGTGGGATAGAGTGGATTTTAATCTTCTACAGTATTCATCCCAAAGTTGAAGGTACTAAAATGTCATTTTCTCTTTAATACTCATAAATATTTAATATACGTTCATCCATACAAAAGTACATTCTAATTTATAGAAGTTTATTGAAAATATTTTTGGCGAGTAATATCAGAGATCATTAAATATGGATCATGGAATCAAGTTGGTTCCTTGATTAATTATAAAAGCGTCTGCTTTGTTTTGCTTTGTTTTTTATCAAATTCTTTTTTACAATATTGGTTGGGCAATGGTTGTTGTACTTGTTAGTAGGTGACAGAAGGTTTCCAACTCAAGTAGTCGTGTGAAAGTTTTGAAACCAAATTTGTGCTATTGCCCATCACAAGAATAAGGTAGTTGTCATCATCTAATGAGAATTTGATATTCTTCATCTCCTGAATGTTTTCACTTGTGTACAAAAATTCTGTGTATTTTGTACAAAGAATTTTTATTTTTTGGTGACTGGTGAGTTAGAATCAACACGAGATGGTTTAATAAGTCACACTTTAGTTTACCAAAGGATATATTTAACAGAAAATATGACGGCTTATAGTTTAAATTCTATGATGTTGCACATTGTAGTTTTACCAGACTGTTACTGTTATTGTTTCTTCATCTCATCTATGAAGAAGTGGCTCTCTTTGTAGATGTTACTTTTAAATTTATAGGATTAATTTGGCATGTAACAAAGAAGTTTTTCAGTTTCCAAAGCATTTAAAAAGTACAAGTTTCTATTCTCTTCGAATTTGAATGGAGAGTTCATCTTGGAGTTGTAAAACTTATACACATATCATTAGCAATCTTGAGGATTTTACCCGTGATTCTTGATTATTTATTTTGAAACTCACAATGTTTCGTAGATCATATATGTTAGCTTTAAAGAAGGGATCTCATTTGAAGTCCACTAAATATTCTGCAGGCTCTTAAGGCTCTCATTTTGGAAAGGATGGGGAAGTGTGATGAAGCGCTGTCTGTTTGCTTAGGTGCTAAAGAGCTTTTATATACCAATGATTCCATATTAATGGATGATCTCACTCTCAGCACATTGCAGATTGTTTTCCAACGTCTTGATCACCGTCAGTATATGTTTTATTATTTGAACTATTTATCTGATATGTATTTGCAGACATCTAACAATTTTTTATGTTATCAGTGGATCTGGCTACTAGCTGTTATGAGCATGCATGTGGGAAATTTCCAAACAATTTGGAATTGATGATGGGGCTTTTCAACTGTTATGTCCGCGAGTACTCATTTGTGAAGCAGCAGCAGGTTGGAGTTACCTATAATCAAAATTCATTGGCCTGTTGTGACATATATTTGCATATAGATTGTGTGAGAATTCGGCTAATATTTACTTATTCTGCTTTCCAATTTTCTGGCAGACAGCTATTAAAATGTACAAGATTGTTGGTGAGGAAAGGTTTTTGCTCTGGGCAGTTTGTAGCATCCAGTTACAGGTTCTGCCAGCCCTCCCCTTGCCCTTTTTTCTTTTATCTATATGTGGTAATGGTCTGTTAGTGCTTACTTTGAAGATTGGTCACATCTAGTGAGAGGGCATGTAAAATCCCATGATCCTGCTGTCCCCCCTCCCTCAGTCCTGTAAAGTAAAACAGGTCAAAAAACAAAAGAAAGAAAAAAGAACACATGGTAAGAACACAATGGAACTGACAAGTAATTATTTTTGTTTTGTTGGATAAATAACTAGTAATATTTATATGGTTCCTGTTTTTCATTTGATCAATAATCACTATTAGCCTAACTCCATGTATTCTAACCCAGACCATTGGGAAACTATATATTCCACCTATCACGGGTTGCTGAAGTTGAGAAAAACAGATAGGATTACTTTTTAGAAAAGTCTAATTATTCGTCTGATTAGTGAATAAAATTATCTTAAAGAAAGTAATTTTTACAAGTAAAAGCTATATATTTCAACAAATACTTTTGGCAAATAAAAGCTATTTAAAAAAATGTATATGCTTCATATGCAGCACGGGTTACTCCCATAAACCTGCAGTCTCAAATTTCTAGCAAACGCCTTGATGGTTGCTGCAGCTCAATATGGTTTCAGGTTTGAAAACATTGCTAATCCCTTATATGACAAGGGGATCAACATGGGTGTTAGTGCCTATAAAAAAGAAAAAGAAAAAAAGAAGGATGTTAGTGCACTGTAATGAGGTGATTGGCTCAATGACCTACCAAAAAGTTTCAAATGCTATGTTACTACATGTGGGGTTTATGTGTTTGATGTACATATACATTTTATGTGATAAAAGCTACCATTGCTACGTTGCTGTTTTCAATTACTTCGGACTGGAGGAATTCTGTTATTCTTATTAGGAAGTCAGGTCAAAAAAGAAGAGGGAATAAGGCTGGTGAAGAATTAGTAAACCACTTGCTTGTTCATTTCCCATTTGTGAGAGCTATATTGAGCCACTGTTTTCTTCAATTTGGCATTTTATCCATTAATATTGGCATTGTATCCTCATTGCTTCAATCGTCTGTTTTGTAGTTTGTAATAATCTTTTTGTGTCCATTGCCAATGACGTGTTTATGGTATCCAAGTTGGCTAACTCTGTTTGTATTCAAAATTTCGTCATTTTCTGAAACTGCTCCTTATCAGGTAGCTATCTGGAGATGTTGAAAATTTGTATGGTGGTTGGCTAGGAGTTATAAAATAAAGAAGTATTGATCTATTTTCTTTCTAAAGCCTTTATAAACAGCGAGAAGATTAGCTTTAAAGAAAGAAAAAAGACAGACAAAAAAATGATTATTTGAAGATAATAAAATATAGATGTGCGTTCTATTTGAATTTGAATACCGGATCATTGTCTATATTACCGTACACTTGTGATCCTTTAGTAATTTGAGCCTATCTCCATTTTCACTGTAAGAACAGAATTAATTGTAACAACCTTTTCAAGCTAGATACTTTCTTTTAAAAAATTTCTATAAGAATTACATGCTTTATATTATAATCAGTTGTCATTTGCTTCTCCTCTGAACCTGCATTCTTACCTTAAAGAAAGTGGACCTTAAATCTTTCATCAATTGAAGTTAATTATTCTTTTTCAAATAGAACGCACATTTTTAACTGCTTGATTTGTGGTTTCGGAGCTAATGATAGGTGCTTTGTGGCAATGGGGGAGAGAAGCTTTTACTCTTGGCTGAAGGTTTACTTAAGAAGCACATTGCCTCACACAGCTTGCATGAACCTGAAGGTGCACTTCATTTTTCACCCTACTTATTTTGGACAACCAGTTAGGGATCTGTTATATCTGTCATTGTTGATCTCTTTGCTAAATGATTGGAATTTGTTGCAGCTCTTATTGTCTACATTTCTATATTAGAACAACAAGATAAGTATGGGGATGCTTTTGAAATTGTCTCTGGGAAATTAGGATCACTTTTAATGATTGAAGTTGATAAGCTACGCATACAGGTACTTTCTGAAGCTTTCTTTTCTTTATTTTTTAAAAAACAAATTAGTTTTTTATTTTATTTTATAATATTAATATAAATATTAACAATAGTTTTCTTGCTCATTTATATATTTGTATCTATAAGTATGTATATATTTTTGTGCTTGTAATTGTATTATGCTTGCATTTTTAAGCTTTACTTTATTTATTTAATAAGAAACAGAACTTTATAGTAGATTGAAATAGGAAAGCTGGATACAAGCAATGAGAGGCAGGGACTTGTTCTAAAGAAGAGGTAAAATGGCAAAAGAGAGAGAAATATGTCCTAGAACCCAAGCTCTAGGATGGAAATGGCTTTTACATTACGCTAAATTGTTAGCCCCTCCTGCCCCGCCAACCCCCCTGCCGCAGCGGCAAGGAATGCGTTCTTGTTAGTTGGCCTAATAAACCAATGATACTCCAGCCCACAATTGTAGAACTGGAATGACCTAAGCCCTCCTGAAGTTGTTAATGAAGATGCCAGGATCACATGCATGAGATTTTTGGCATCCAATAATGGGGGACTGGTCACCCTCAATCAACATTTGGGTCATCTGCATATTAAATGCCTCCTGCAACTCCTTCAAAAGGGTACAGACCTTAGCCTTGATAGCATCTCCATTACCTTTTGGCTTTGAGTAACGGAATAGAATGCTCCCAATTTGATCTTTAAAGATGAGCCCAAAACCCAATTGGCCCAGATTACCAAGAGAACAATCCTCATGGTTTAGTTTTACTTTCCCAATGCAAGGAGGTGCCAAGAGAAAAAAACCAACATAGTGAATCTCTTATAAGAACATATAGAAACCCAATACCGAAATTGAGTATCAAAGGAACACCTCCAAACTCTGTTTTGACGGGAGCCTATAAGGAAGCCAAGAAAGAAACCCTCTCCCAATTAGGATTTATATACTGGCCCTTGTCTGTGATCAAGCATTCCTCTCCATCCAAATATATACACGTTTCAGGTGCCATCACGTAGGCTTAAAATCAGCTTATTTAATTAGGGAAGCAACTGAAACACACGTTTTCTGTCAGAAAATTGCTGCCATTGATACAAGCATAACTTAATAAATACTCCTCTGCTCTCATTGTTGTTTTAGCTATATCTTTATCTTCTCATCTAACACTTGTTATCTATTATCACGTTGTTTCACACAGATGAATTCCATCACATGAAAATATATTGCATATAATTCTACTCTTTCCGTGAAACTTCTCACTGTTCAAAGTTTCAAATCTCTAATGCATTCTTGGGCTCAGTTGGATTTTATTGAAACTCATTTCTATGAGTCGTTTACTTTTTTTATCAACTTGGACTCTTTGACTTTAAGTTGACAGGGGAGGCTTCTTGCTCGGGCAGGTGACTATGCTGCAGCTGCCAATATATTTCAAAAAGTGCTAGAATTATGGTATGCTTATTGAAGCTTTCCCTAGTATGAGAAATAATTTTGTAAAATTTTTCGCATCAGTTGTGCTTATGGGTATTAGACCAAAAGTGTCTTAGTAAGAGCATATAATTTAGAGACAATCATTAGTGTTAACCATGATTTAATAAGTGAAATGGGTTATTGGCTGAAGCTATTTATTGTTTTACCAAATGTTTGCTTGGTTCTGGATCTTTTTTTGTGGATCCCTCTACCTTTGTACATTTTTAAGATACACATGGTGCTAATGTTTTGTACATTGTCACCGTTTTATGTTTTTCCTTCGATTGATTGGTGAAAAGGAGGAACATGGCCCCTAAAAGTGTAAAGACTAAAGAGGAAAAAACTAACTTTGATTTGGCATGAACACTGAAGTGGGAGTTTAAATAGGCTTGAAGTTTTTCTTTTGAAAGCTCATTTCAATTATTTGAAGTTTTCCTCCATTCGTCTTTGTAGAGTGTGGTTGCTGGACCTTGGCTAAATAATGTTTAATAGAGTTTTGGGGTTTGAGGGTGTTATTTATTTTTTCAAATTTCCAACTTTGGGCAGTAATACGGGCAGTCTACCGTAGTCATGTGCACTTGCTGAATTCTGTCTTATTTCACTGTTTAGGTCTATTTAAGTCATTTGGGTTGGCTATATCCATAACTATGAGGAAAAATAATTCACACAGCTGACTCAAGTAATTAGGATTGAGGTTTTGGTTGTAAATGGCAACCAATTTCTTATGTGATCAAATGCTACCAACCAGCACCTAAGGTACCTGGGAATTTATTTCCAGCTGTGAAGCCCTAGCTCTCCTTCATTCTTCAGTCTTCTCTCTAATCTCTCTCTATACATGGAATATATATATATATATATATATATATATATATATATATATATAGATAGAGAGAGAGAGAGAGAGAGAGAGAGAGAGAGAGTTTATAGCACATAAAATGATCATCCCTTTCTCGGCAGCCATGAATGACAATCTGAAACTTTTCAAGCTTATATAGTCATACCAAACAGACCTAATCTTGCTTAATATGATAAAACAATTATCAAAGATAATCAATCTCACCTATTGGAGACCTTAATCCCATATCTGAATGAAGAAGAAATCCCCCCCCAAGCTCTTTCTCTCTTCTCTTTCTTTCGTTTCCCAAACTAAGAGGGTAGCTTCCCAATAAAAGAAAAAGTCTTTAAATGGGATTCACTTTAACCTAACCTAACTAGGATATAAGTCAAGTATATAAGACCTATTATTTACAAAGAAACCACTATGTGGTGTTTGGTTACAAGGATAGTCTATCTTAAGTTTAGTTCTAATCTCCAATTTGTGTTGGGAAAACAAACCCATAATTAAATGGAGCCCATAAATCTCAATTATATAATCAATTAAAAAAATGAACCTATGTAAATGCGGGGCATTACATACTCTTATTTAATAAGCCTGCTGCAATCTGAGAAGTCCATAGATTTAAACCCCTTCCAAGCTTTATTTACCCTTTTATCTATTCTAACTTAACACATGTATTTAAATTTCATAAACCCTAAACCTATTTTCTAATAGGTGCTACCACACTGGTCTTGGATTAATGGGTCTGATAGCCACAGTGACAATATAGGATCTAATCGTCACCAATAATAAATCAGAACTCCGGGAAATCTTGTGAATTGAGTTGGGAAGCCAGTTATAGTGGTAAGCAAGCAATAATTTCCAGTATTATTCTAGAAGATTATCAATGTCGAATGTGAGTTGTGGAAAATGCTCAGAATTTGAAATCCACTTGCAACTCTAGAGTTAAACATGCCTTTTTCGCAAGTTATTAAGTTGAAAGTGATAAAATCAAATTAAATATATGTGATGAAGTCATATGTTATTTGGATATTTATTTTATGGAGCATATTGGCAATCCATCCTAGAGCTGAATTTTAGTGGAAGAATTTTATAATTGCCATGCCAAACGAAACACACTAGAACTTTAAACTTCTCATCAATTCAATGAGAAAAACCATTGAGACCAGTATCACCATTTTGAAAAATTTATATAGAAAAGGTTCTGGTTAAATTTTTAAGAACAATTTTGAGTTGAGTGATTTTGATATGATAGAGTGAAGCCAGTACTCTTAATTTTTATCTCATTTTTACTCTATGACATGTTGATTGATCCTAGGTGGGTAACATTACTTCTTATACACATACATACATACATAAATTGAAAAATGGGGAGTTGAGGTTGGTGGTCAAGTCTTTGAAGAATCTTAACTGGTTTTATCTCTGGTGTTTGATCCTTTGTCTTTAAATAGTCATAAGTTTGGAACTTAAGTTAGCCGTAAGGACTCCATGCAGATACTCTTTTGGGCAATTTGGTATGCACAAATCTGGACCATACTTGAGCCTCAGCTACAAGCCCATGACCTAGTATTAAATAATGAATCAGGGGCTTAACATATCAGGTCTAGTGGTTGATTGCTGGTCAAAGGTGTCTTTACTTTCTCCATCTTTCACAAACCACCTACAGAGATTTTGAAGTATTATCATCCATTTAGTAGGCATAATTTTTTTGTTTTTTTGTTTTGTTTTTTTTTAACTGTATGTACAATGTACTAGGTAGTTTATTTATTTTCATTGTTTGCATGCTCTCATGTTTTTCTTGTTGTGCCTTAGTTTAATTGTTATTTTCTTCGCTGCATCCTTGAGTTGAACCTATGGAACATTTGGCCTGTATACAGTACACTGAGTTGAGATAGTCTTTTGCTTATGTTATTTCTGCAAATGATCTTTTTGGTTCTTGTTTTGAAATACCAGGACTCTGAATTCCATCTTTAGTCTGTGGTTTCTGATACAATATTGTGCTTTTGCACTTTCTTTAATCATTAATGTTGTTTCTTTCATCTGGCAGCCCTGATGATTGGGAGTGTTTCCTACATTATTTAGGCTGTTTGCTGGAGGATGACAGCAGCTGGTGCAGTGGGACAATCACTGACCCAATACATCCACCAAAATGTGTGAACTGCAAATTTTCGCACTTGACAGATGAAGTGGTGCGTGTTTATAACTTTTGATTATTGACCACTAATTCTGTATATATATATATATATATATATTTGTTATTTTCTTTGTTGTTAGATGCATTATGCATATTTTAAGCAGCACTCTGCTAACCTTCTTTTGTACTAAATTTGGTTTATGCAAATTGAATATGCAGTTTGATTCTCGAATATCAGATGCATCAGCTTTCGTACAGAAGTTACAAGTGGAAGCCAATAGTGATTGCATAAGGTGTCCATACTTGGCTAATCTTGAAATTGAAAGGAGGAAGCACTTATTTGGAAAGGGGGATGAAGACAAGTTAATGGAGGCTCTGATGCAATATTTTTTGAGGTATGTTTGCATTCTTAAAATTTTTATTGAATAATTGGATAGTATTTATTTTTGTCTTATTATACTATTTGCATATTGATTTTTCGATTTTATTCCCAATTAGTGGGATATAGTTGAGTGGAGTAATTTGCAATCTGTTTAAATGACATATATAGATGGCTGAGGTGTTATTTTTCTGCATGTACTGATATTCTTTTGAATTTTGTATAGATCAACTTTCAGTTCTGATTATGTTTAGCAATGTCACTCATCTCTGTCCCATTTCTCATCATTTTCTACTGCAATTAGATAATTGTCAAGTTGATGCACTTTACACATTCTTTACTCTTGACCAATTTATAGATGTTATACAGTTTGTCATTTTGATTTATAATGCTAGGCTGGCAGGTCATCCTGTGAATTTCTTAATTATTTTATTCCTTTATGTATTCTCAATATACATAAAAATGCTTCATTGTTATATCATTAGGAGGTTTTGTTTTGTGAACACAGGTTCGGCCACTTAGCTTGCTTTGCTTCCGATGTTGAGGTGTTTCTTCAAGTCTTAACTCTTGATAAAAAAGCAGAGTTACTGGAGAAGTTAATGAAGAGTTGTGATTCGGATTCCCTCTCAACAGTGCCAACAAAAGTGCTTGGGCAATCAATAACCCTTTTCAAAGTTCAAGAATTGATAGGCAACGTGTTCAAGCTTTCTGTGGCTGGTGTGACTCCTACCTTTTCATCTTGGATTTATGCATATTCTTTCTATTACCTCTCGTAACCTTGGTTTTGTGTTAATATTATTCAATCTCAATCCTACCTGCTAGATTTAATAATGGTTATACCACACAAATCTCTATGACATTTTGACTTTATTCTTTAAAAATCTGGTGGTTGGTGGTGTGGGGGCATAACAATTCCATATTTCATCAATGTCCATCTTTGGAATAACAATCCAATGTTACATCAATTCCATCTTATAGTGTACCTTCTGTTTCATAGATGAAACTTGGTTCTTGATTGTTTGAAAGTATGATTTGTTAGTGAGTTTTTTATTTGACTTTAACTTTTTAATTCCAGAAATTGAGGGCTCTGCCATAAAAATGGTAGAGATATATTGTAAACACCTTCCACTTTCAAAGGACTTGGATCCACAAGAGAGTATGCATGGTGAAGAACTTCTATCAATGGCATGCAATGCATTGGTTCAGGTATCTCAATTTATATCTATAAATACAAATACATTTAAGAGATGTTCAATTAAGTTTTATATGTATCTTTTACCACTTTAGTAATTCTATTTTTTCTTTCTTTCTTCCTTTCTTTCTTTTTTTTTTTGTGTGTGTGTGTGTGGGGGGGGGGTCAGATATGCAACTATTGGAATTACGCATATTTACGTCTTTGGGTTTGAAATACTATTTGGATGTTTTGTGGTGCATCTATATTGAATTTATTTACCGCTTATTTAGTTTGATGGGGCATTGAGCACATCAATATGGTGAAATTTGGGTCCTTGGCCTGTTCCTTGGTGATGAATTAAGGACCATTTTGGCTTTGGAACACCTTAAAATCTGACATTGGAGCACAGGGAAGTTATTACTAGAATAAAATGCCTGATATGTTCTTAACAGGCTTTGTGTTTGCATAGTGTTCTTATGATGTGATTTGTTCAACTACTTCTGTTTTGAAGATGAAAACAATCTCTGTTGGTTGTCACTTCTAATGTGGAGGTAGTTTAACCAATTGGATTAAAATAGGTCTTTATGTGTCGTCTTGATTACTTGAGGGAGAGAAACTTTAGTGACATTTTTTATGTTGAGAAATATTCACGATTGATTAAATTTTAGGAACTGAGTCTTTATTACTGTGCTGCTAGTTTCCCCTTTGTCATCATGAGGCCACTTTAAGCTTCTCCTCTTAATCAATGCCCCTATCCTTTAGATCTTTGGGTGTTGCATAAAAATTTTGTCTTGCTTTAATAAAACTACAGAAGAATACTCAAGATTAGGCTCTCTCTCTCTCTCTCTCTCTCTCCATGTGCATGCATTCCGATTATTGCTTTTCCTTTTGATAACAAATTGTTTATATAATTTTCTGTTGACTTTGATATGTAAGTAAAAAAAATACTTCCTCATTTCTTGGTAATTATATGCCCCTGAATTTTTTCCCCCTCACAGCAGTGTGCAATGATTAAGTACAACTATATTGTTATCCAGTTCCATTAGATTCACATTATGGAATTTTGATCTTGACTCTTTTTGTAGCTCATAGATACCCCAGAGGTACTCCTCTTGTATCTTGCTCCCATAATTGCTTTTCTTCTTTTCATTAGGAATGTCTATAAAGACAGAATGTCCACACCTGATAAAAGAGACTGGGTTTAGGGTCAGCAGTTGAACCATCCAGGTTTCTAATTTGGCTATAGTGTCGGCATGGAGTCAATATAAATTAATTATCTAATAAACTAAAATAGGATGAGGTAGAGATGTATATACCAGTTAATGGTCTCTAATTTTTTCAAACCTGTTTTACGGGCTGGTTGGTGGGCTTGACTGTTCAACTGCCCATTCTTGTCCAGGTTAAAAAATATTCAAGTAAATAGCAAATGCATATTGTGGTTTTGGACACCCCTTGACTCCTTTCCAATTTCTAGCCTTCTAGGTTTGATCAATCTCTTGTTTTCTTTAGTTGAATAACTTAAGATTGACATATGTTGACTGCTGACAAACAAGAATTCTTACTGTTGCTAAGAAATCTCAGACATTAGGTACTTGCATGTGAGAGTACATTCTTTGTACATTCTTTTTTTGTTTTTTGTGTGTAACAATGTTTTGTGCTGCACTGCTTTCCAGTCAATTTTCTAGAATTGTTTATTTAGATTCGCACGGATTACTAAGATTATTCATTATTTTTTCTGATAAAAAAAAAAAGATTTTTCATTATTTTTACCTGATAAAGAAAAAAGATTATTCATTATTCTAGTGGTGATTACATTCTTCCTTTTGAGGTTTATGTCTGTAACTGTAAATTTCTTTTTGGCTATAGTTATTCTGGCATACCAGGGATCTTGGTTATTTGCTGGAAGCGATTATGATTCTGGAGTTTGGCTTGACAATCCGAAGGTCAGAAAACGTTGCTTCTTTCATAATTTTCATTATTGTCATTTGTGGAATTTTATAACAGAAATTCTTTTTAGGAAAAATATATTATATATGTTTTTCTCTTTATTTTTTCTTTTTGGTAAGAGAAATTAAATTGCAACAATGAATAAAAGCAAAAAATCTTCAGAAGCTCTCTATTATTACGGTTTTACCACTTTGTGGATGATTTTGAATGCTAGAATCAGGGTGGCCTCCAAAATTTAAAGATAATTCAAGTTTTTTCTTGTGGGTTGGACTTATCTCTCAATTAGGAGGATTTTACGAGGTATGATTTATAAAGATCGGGATGTGCGATCGACATTTGAGTTTGTTGGTTTGGGTTTTGGTGTCTCAATGTTCTCTTGCTGTTGGGGGCTCCTCACCCCTCATTTCCTCTTCTCTCTTCTTTTGATAAATTATGCCATTTACGGAAAAGAAAAATTCTGGATGAAATGGCAAGAAGAGCCTTGTGTTCATTTTTCAATCTTTAGGTGATGCACATAAATTCTGAGTTGTTGAAGTTATAGGTTTCTGATTAAAATATGTTTTTTAGTATATAAGAATTAGTAACTTATCATCTGTGACTTCAGTTTTGTATATGCTTTAAAGTAGCTTCTATGCAAAAGGACTAATGGAGTCCTTCCATCCTCCAGAATGCATCTTTTGGTATTAGGGGTAAAGTACATGCAAAAAGGGTTCTAGAAAACTCTACTCATATCTTGTTTGCATCTTCCTTTATTTATTTTTTTTCTTTTCTATTCATATTAAAGTATCAGTACACCTTTTCCTAGCATTCATTTCCAGTTGAATCAAATATATCCTATAAGTCATATTACTTTTTTATAGTTTATCCTGATTATCTAATTATGAAATTGTAGTCATACATGGCATTATGAGTGGTCTATTTTTAATTATAAAATTTGTATCAAAGGCTCATCTTTACAATTAACAGAATATTAAGAAAAACCTTTCTCGGTGATTCTAGATAATTTATAGCACCACATAAAAATCACTTTTATGGGGTTGTGGTATACTACAATGAAGAATATATACTTGATGATTTTTTGCCCAGGCCGTCATTTTTATTTCCAAAATCAATTTCTTATATGTTATGTTAGAAAGTTACTTATTTTGGACATAACACTGGGTATCTGGTCCTGTTTGGCAGATATGTATGGCAGTACAAGATTTTATTGCTGCACTTGTATTCTCACTTGGGTGCCCTTTCAGTAGCATATGAACGGTAAAGTGAATTCTATAATTTTGAAGTGACATTTTTTTATTGATTAAAAAGTATTATTTAGAAACTTGTGATGCTGATCACACGTTGATTGATTGGCTACTGTTGGGTTTACCGGTTCAATAGCAATACTTCGTTTGGCACACGTTATTCTGCACCTCTTCCTGTTGCCTACCTATGAAAGCAGTTCTTCTTCTTTGTAGGTATAAATCTTTGGAAGTGAAGAATATCTTGTTGGAAACTGTGTATCACCACATCTTACCCCAAATGTTGATATCTCCCCTTTGGGCAGATTTAGATAATCTTCTTAAAGATTATCTCAAGTTTATGGATGATCACTTCAGGGAGTCTGCAGATCTAACATTTCTTGCATATCGCCATCGAAATTACTCAAAAGTATGTAATATATTTGTTGCTATGCTTATTTTATTTTAATTTAAAATGGTATTTATGCGATGAATAACATGGGTTCTATGGTTCTTGGTTGTATTAGAAATTGTATGTCATTGTTCTTTTGAGCATTATGTGATGAGTCTATGTTGCCTCCTTTTGGTCATTCCAAGTTTATTTGGAAATCTAAAGTGCCTCTTAAGGTTTAGGTTTTTGCATGGTCATTGGCGCATAGAAGAATTAATACTTTTGACCTACTTTAGAAGAGGATGTGCAGTTTATATCTCTCACAATTGGTGTGTTTTTGCATTGCTTGGTGATAGGGTGTTATGGCATAATCTTTTTCAGACAGGTGGTACACCTTGGGTTGCTCCTTTGCATGCTTCACATATGATGGAAACTGACTTTAAGGTGTTTGGTTTTTCTAAGAGAGCTTCTATATTATGGCGTTGTGTAGTTTCTCATATCTTTTGGGTTATTTGGCCCGAAAGAAATGCAAATTTTTGAAAGAAAAGTTTTGCATTGAAGGAATTTGTGATAGAGTTAATTTTTTGGTGTCATTGTGGGCTTTCTTTTCTCTTTTGCTTCCTTTTGTTTCTTTTTGTTTACTTTCGTAAAAAAAAAAAAAAAATGTTTTCCTCTCTTCACTTTTTTATACTTAAAATGTTTGTGGGGTATATATATATATGGGACAGATTTCACCAATACTTTTACTAGTATTTTTACCGGTGGGTTGCAAAACCCAATGTGGGAGTTGTATTTTGAGAAACCCTCCATTGGATTAAATGTTACTCTCATACACATCATGTCTACAAAATATCAAGTTGATTAGAGATTATACTTCATCCAAAACTGCGAAAAACTGTGATATTTTTTTATTGATTAGAAATGTGACTTTATGGATCAAATGGCTGCTAGTGTCTGATTAGCTTGATTTTGGCAGACATGATATGCATAAGAAGGATATCTAATCCAACAGTGGGTTTCTGAAAATACAATTCCCACATTAAGGTTTTGCAAACCACCGGTAATACTGGTAAAAGTACTAGTAAACGGAACCTGTCCCTATATTTTTATATGTTGTAATATTTTCTGTCAGGTTTATGCTAAATGTGCAAAGAGTTCATGCTAACCTAAAATCACTTTTTTCCCCTTAAAGAGACAAATATGTTAAAATAGAGAAAAAAGAATATACAAAGAAGATTGAGAAGGCCTATAGCTAGAGTATTTATTATATGTTCAGAAATAACTATTGCAGGTTGAAATCTTCCCTGAATTTATAAAACATAGTTGTTCCTCTTTTGGCTTGGTGATCACTTTACCTTTAGATGATCATGATCATCTATTGAGCTGAGCTCAGTGTGGCTCAATCTTGGCCTATTAAGTAATCTAGCATAAAACTTCTGCTAATGCTTCATTCACTTAATTGGTGAATTTACTTATTATGTCTTAATAGTTAGGGCCTGAGGCCTGAGCTGCTCCCTAGCAGCTTCACTTGCACAATATTCCCATATGCAGGTCCTAATGTCACATGCCTTCACTTTTTAAAGCATTGCTTATGTTGTAGTAACGGAGTGCAGTGGGGTTTTGTTGTCGTCTTTTGAGCTCCTGCATGTATGTGGCCAGTAATATGCAAAATATTGATGGAATAATTAGAATTTTATAAGGCCACATATCTCAGTCCAGAATAATATGTCACATATTTAAATTTTTTTATGGATGATGAGTGAATAAGTCATCATAGTATTTAAACAAAAGATTGAGAACAATGCCTTGTGCTTTATTTATTTATTTTTTTGGTGCCACTCTAAGTAATGTTGGTATGAGACTTGGATGACTTTGAATATGACCATGACCTTTTATCATATTATCATTCAGGTAATTGAATTCGTTCAATTTAAAGAACGATTGCAACACTCCAATCAATATTTAGTGGCAAGGCTTGAAGCACCCATATTACAGCTAAAGCAGAATGCGGATAACATTGAAGAAGAGGAGGTGCAGCTCTATCCTTTGATTCTTTTATTCCTATGCCATTTATGTAACTATATTAATGCGTTTAATGATGTGACACCTTTCTTTTTTTTCTTTTTTCTTTTTTAAATCTTCTTTTAGTGTGTACTTGAAAGTTTAAAATGTGGGGCTCACTTTCTTGAGCTTTCAAGTGAGATTGGATGTAAATCCTTGACCTTCAATGAAGATTTGCAGTCACGACCTTGGTGGACACCAACTTCAGAAAAAAATTATCTTTTAGGTCAGTTCAACATGCATCTTGTTTCCATTTATAGTTGTGATCGCATGTTCTGGGTATTTGGGAAGTTGTAGGGCTTAATAGAACTTATTGATAAAAAAAAAAAAAAAAAGTTTAGGTATAGTATACTCTTCACGATAACATGTTTATTCATTAAATTATAATGTCAAAACTAATAAAAGCCTGCCATACATAGAGAGAAAAAATAGAACCGCTATATTTATATTTTTAAAATCATTTCTAGGAGTTTTGTTTTTGTGGTTAGATGTTATTTTATAATTTGATGGTCCATCTCTTTTCTTTGTTTTTGGTAATTATATGATTGGGCTAAATTGGCAGTTGTCGTTGTTTGCAGGCCCATTTGAAGGAATCTCTTATCGTCCTAGAGAAAACTTGGTACTGACCTTTCCATTTTACTTTGTAATTCGCATGTGATGGTTGTTCTTTAAAGAACTATTAGTGTCTTTATATATTTCTAAACAGTTTCTCTAAACGAATACTGATTTTTAAAAGACTAGTTATCATGATCATAATTTAGGGTTTGTTTTTGTTTTTTGTTTTTTTTTTTTTTTTTTCAGGATTTTTTTTAAAAAGACAATGGTATAACTCTATGATCAATCGGACAGTTTTTTTAGTAGATTGCAATTTCTTAAGTTTGACTCTTATATGATTAGGGTATTGCTCCTTTTGACTTGATGGGAGTAAATGGTTGGAATGCTAAAGTAGCTTAATTGCAGTTTAAGCTGTTGTTATAAAAAAAATTATGGTGATGATCTTAAGCCTAAACTAGGAGCTTGTATTGACGGTTCAAAATTATTATTATTATTATTATTATTATTTTGTGCGCGGCGCGCCCGCCCGAAACATAATGTTGCATTCGAACCATGGCAATGAGAGAGTATCATATGTGGCAACTAAAATTACATTAATTGAAACTTAAAATTTTAATGGCATGTTGTAGTATATTGACTATGTAGCCATGTATTCATGAAGTGATGAAATGTTGGTTGTTACAATTACTTTGGACAAAAGTGAATAAATAGTCCTCTAGACCACAGATAAAGTTTCAAGCAGCAAGGGCATGGTAGACATGTCTTTTGTAGAATGCCTTATTTTCTTCTAATTTTCACTAAAAATATAGAAGTTCCATCCAATCAAAAGTCAACAACAGATCCTGTAAACCAACCAACTTTTTTTTTTTTTTTTAATGCTGCTTACTATTCAAGACTGCTTAGTGCTTACCCTTTTTTTTTTTTAACCACTTTAGAGCAAGTTCTTTAGTTTTAACTTGAACTGAAAAAAATAGGCTTGCTCAGCTCAACCCAGCTCAGCATGACTGCAAGCCTGCAACTAAATTTTAATATATTGGGAAATAAATGGAAGGATTTGTCATTTTTGGGTGAATGAGGATAGTTTGGCAAAAGGAAAAGTTTATGGATATCTTATTCTTTCAATACAATGAAAGATAGAAAGCACTTTGTTTCCTGGCTTTACATATTTACTGTGGTTTTTTTCCCCTTTTTTTGCTTTTGGAAGGGGTGGTGGGAGTATCATTTACTGTGTGCCCAACAGATGTTTAGCATAATAGAAGGTCCTTTAATGCGAGTAAGCTTGCAAATGTGCCCCGTGGCTTCAACTTGAGTTCAGTTCTTGACCTCCTGTATTAGGGACGGTAGCTCAGGTCATATACATGGTTGTATCAAGGACAGTAACCATGAATCATATTAAATATTGGAACCTTCAACCTTGCTACTGATGTCCAGTGTCTTCGAGGTCACACAAAATTTCCTTCTTTTACTATTGTAATGTTTTTTATGCATATTATATTTTATGAAACAATTGTTGCTTATATCATGCCCCATGTGAAATTTTGTATATTTCACTATTGCTATGGTTGCTCTTTCTTTATTTTTTATTTATTTCGTATTTCCCCTTTTAATTTTAAATTTTCTTTCGTCTCTTGGCTTGAAAAGCAGACAAAAGAAAGGGAAACAAATGTACGAACAATTATTGAGGGGAGATCCCTTCTTCCTCGAATGATCTATTTGTCTATCCAGTGTGCTTCAGCATTACTCAAGGAAAACATTGAAGCAAATGGTTCCGTATCGGACCCTAAAATCTCCTCAGAGCTGGAGTTTTTGCTTGAGCGCTATGCAAACATATTGGGATATACCTTTAGTGATGCAATAGAAGTTGTTTTGGGGGTTTCAAGTGGGCTAAAGTCTTCTGAGGTAAGATGACACTATCAATCTGACTTCATATATATATATAATTTTTTTTTTTCCTTCCTTTTGCAGTTCTTCTAGTCTATATTCACCATATCAATTCTTCTCTGTTGACTCCTATGTGATGGTACTTTATGATGTGCTAGTTAAGAAGTTGTGGCCAAGTAGTAATGGTTATTGTGATGTTCTTTTACATAGACACAAACACAATTTTGTGCAGGAAAAAAGATACCAAGTCATACTTTAATGTGTATGGAAGCCATATTTGAATTTGGCAATCTGTGCCCATATAAGTTTGTTAAGCTAATTTTCATGTTATAAATGCACAGAATTTAATAATGTTTGGTACAGACACTTGCATGGTGCATTTTACTCCATATGCATAGGAGAGGAATTGGATACTTTGATTATTCAGCCATGTGCCTTTTAAAAATAAAACAATGCAAATTTTCATGATGACCCTGTTACATTATAATGGTAACATTTTTATTTTTAAATAATTAGTGCTGAATTGTTCAGTTTAGTAGGCTACCTAATTCATGATTAATCAGTGAAAGGGTCAATAGGTTTTTAATTATCCGTGATAATTTAGTTAAAGGAACAACTGGGGAAGCTGACCAATTGAACCTTCCAACACATTTTTAATTGGTTCATCATGTGCCCTTGATGAATTTGATACCTATACTTATGGTTGCACCTTGCTGAGGCTTTATCTATAGTTGTTTTGTTCATATGTACACACACGTAGACACATGCATGAATTCTACAAAAAGGTAAGTGATTGGAGGATCATGAAACTTGCTAAGTTGGTAAAGTCATGGTATACACTGTTTATTAACACATGATTATTTTCATGTTGTATTTTTAAAAAATATTATTTATTTATTTATAAATTTGGACAGGCTTTCAGTTCGGACATTGCCAACTGGGTAAACTTCGCTGTATTTTTGAATGCGTGGAACTTGCATGCACATAAACTTGGGCCGCCTGATGGAGATGGATGCAAGCCTGGTACTTGGCGCATTGTTGATTCTCTGCTAGAGAAGTACATCAGGGAGAAGGTCAGATCCATGGGGCCCCTAATATGTTCTCCTGGAGTTGATCTTCCAATTTTGGTGCAATTGGTTACAGAACCATTTGCTTGGCATGTTCTCATAATCCAGTCTTGTGTCCGATCATCTCTTCCATCCGGAAAGAAGAAGAAGAAAAGTGGACCTGCAGATCAGTCAAACTCTCCACTATCTCATGCAATTCGGGATTCAATCCAGTCTCTATGTGGTACAGTAGAAGAGGTCACAAAATGGTTGAGAGAACAGATCAACCAGCCAGAGGATGGAAATTTGTCAATCATACTCTCATCTCTGCAGAGGAAAGGACAGAATGAAGGGCCTGGGCAGGTTTTCCAGATTCTTGAAGCTTTTATCTCATCCATGAATGATACAGAACTTGGTGATCGGATCTCCCAAGCATTAAAGTCTTGGAGTCATGTTGATGTCGCAAGGAAATTAGTAAGCGGGCAGCATACAATACTATCCAAATTTCTTCGAATTTGTGAATCAAAATCTAAGTCATTGCAGGCATTGAAACAACAGATTGTTCAAGTCTGAAGAAAGATTTCTAGTAGCGACATATAAGTTCAATGTGTTTGGCTTGACACAGCGGTGTTTTGCTGCTACCTTGGGAGCATTGATGTTGCCCAAAGCTATTAGCGCGGTCCAACCAAGTTAGAAATTGGGACGAACAGAGTGTTTTGAATATCGTTATCTGTGTTTTCTTCTTGAATCTCCTTTTATTAGGTAAGTTTCATGCCACTTGGGCGAGTGTCCAGTGCGGTTAGACTTCTGCTGCATATGCCCTTTGGTGGTGGGATTTCTCTCTCCACTTAAGATCTTGTTGGGCAGAAGAATGTACACTATGTTAACATGAAAAGGTTTCATATTCTTTCAGGCTTGTAACTTGTGTTACTTTTAAAAGCATAAATTTTGGCAATGTATAATTCCATTTGTTGGTGCTTTAAATTGCAAATTCTCGGAAGGAATTTGAAAATACATTCCTGTTTGAGCATAATGACGAGAAAAATTATCGGTTAGAAAGCACAAGAACATTGGATTTGTTTGGTGGTACATTGGAGGAGTTGATTCAGAATATGATTCCTGTGTGCATTTACGTGTATCTTGTCTGCGCGCTCTTTCGGTTTTGTTTGATTTGTTTTTGGTGCATGGCCATGCTAATCTTCTTTGTTTTTGTGAATTATGGGCATAAGATGATTTCATTTCATTTTGGGCATTTGAGATATGGTCATTCACCCAAAAATCTTTTTTTTTATTATTATTTTTTTATTTTTTTTATTCAGGTGAGTAATATTTGCATTCTCATTGATAATAAAGAAGTTCCCTTAAAACCATACTCACAATAAGCCATATATCTAAGTAACTAAAGAATTAATCATGTTCATGCATGTTATATTTATATTATTTTTGACACATTTATATATCTGTTTGTGAATATGAATACACGTTTATATCAACAAGGATTGATCGAATTTCATATGTGGAGCCTGTGCACAATTCCTATTGAGTTTGAGCCTGTAGTTTTAATGGCGGGACCATCAAATAAAAAACTCCCATGTTTACATTTTTATTTATTAATTAATTATTTTTAACTGTTACTTTTAAACTGCTGAGATGGATCTTCACTACAGTCAATAACCTTATAAGACTTCTGCTGTCATGGACTCATTCATAGTCAAAGGTATGAGCCTACAATATTGAAAAAGTCCCAACAAACTGTACGGGAGGACCATTAGATGGCCCAAAAACGTGGTTTAAAAATAAAACAATGCAAATTTTCATGATGGCCCACCCTGTTACATTATGATAGCAACCTTTTTTTTTCTTTTTAAAATAATTAGTACTGAATTGTTCAGTTTAGTAGGCTACCTAATTCATGATTAATCAATGAATGAAAGGGTCGATAGGTTTTTAAGTACCCGTGATAATTTAGTTAAGAAGGAACAATTGGGGAAGCTGACCAATTGAACCGTCCAACACATTTTTAATAAACACCTAACCCATATGAAAACTTCTCGCCCTATTCACTGGCTTCTTAATTGAAAAAAGGCTTTGATTTCAACGGTTACTAACTAATTATGTTGACAACGTACCAAATTGTTTTTAGTTTAACGGAATCGATCTACTTGGAATCACATGCTTCAATTCGAAATATTTTTGGGTCAACGATATGAATAATCTTTCGCCATTTGGCCCTATCTTGCTCTCTCTTAACAACTTCAAATCTTATTTTATTTTATTTTTATTTTTTTAATTTTTTGTTGAGTTGGTAATCAGGGATTAGGGCTGCAAGTTTAGATTGTTAGTAAAGCTTGGTTTATTCTTTTATTTCTTTTTTCTTTTTTTAATAAACAACTTGGTTTAGGTTAATTACTACCTCAAGTTTGGCTTGATTTGGAGCTCAATCACTCTGTCATGCGAGAGAGGTGGTATGAATAGCAAAACTCTGTTGACAGATCCTAAAATAATCTAGTTTAAGCTTTGAGGTATTTTTAGGTCAACATCCAGTTTGAGTCCATCAGAGGCTTGTAAACAAATTGATAAGGGGTTAATTTCACTTATTCTTTCTAATCTTAATTACCAGCCCTTCATTAATATGAAGATCCTCATTTAAAGATGTGCCTTTTATTATTTTGCTTTTACTGACTTCATAAAATCCTTTTCTATAAAGCGAATGTCACTGAGATAAGTTGGTCTTTATATCCAAGCAAAAGGTCTTAAGCTCAAACCAGTCTCAATTTATGGGGCCATTCTCCGGTTGAGGAATATACTTGTCTCGGGATTAGTTGGGCAAATGTCTGCATACAGCATACCTTGTTGAAAAAGAAAAGAAAAAATCTGAAAGGGGGAGGAGTTTTCTATCAAGAATACCGTGATTATGCCTGCAAACAAGCCAAGGCTATTTAAGATTGATTTAGTCAAAAGCTTGATCATTTAAATTTGAACTGATCCAGCTCGAAGCCGAGGCTATTCGAGTCGAACTTTGGTTTATTTATTATCAATCTTGTTCGTAGGTTATTTACAAATGGCTTGCTTCACCTGAAGTCTTAAATTTTTTATTTTTATTTTTATTTAAAACAAAAAAAAGCTTCCATAAACTGGGCCTGTGCTAGAAATTAAAAGGAAAAGACCAAAAATAAGCATTTATATATTAAGCTTATTCGAAACACAAGCTTATAGAGGAGCCTGTTCATGGACCTAAAAGAGTGGAACTTAGTTTTATTTGATCTTAGCTTGTTTAATAAATAAGTCTAAGCTTCAATTTTGAACTTGACTTATTTATTAAACAATCAAACGAGCTTATCTAACTTAGTTTCCAGCTTTTCACAAACAGTTTGATTGATTTACCGTCCATCCAATCCAACTTTTCCTCTTGAGTAATTAGTGGGGGTACCCTTTTCAGACAAGCCAAAGCCAAGGAAAGGTGCTCAACTAAAGCAAAAGTATACCTCTCTCACTCCACCAAACCTTAACCAAATTTCAACCTCTCAGCCCCTAGATTCATTAAATAAATAAATAAATAAATAAAAATAAAATAAAATGGGGAATTGATTCCTTTTCTCAACCCCTCAAAACTAGAAAAAATACATTTGAACCCATAAGAAATGCTTAGTCCATGTGGCAGGTTTCGAAGCTCAGCCGTGATTGGCGAGTGGATTGTTGGCTAACTCCGCTGTCTGTTCGTTTACCAAGCACGACAAGACTTAGATGTTTAGATGTTCATAATAATAATAATAATAATAAATTACAGAGAATAAGACTGCGGTCTAAAAGAGAACTTTTTTTTTTTTAAATAAAAAAGTTTCAATCAGATTTTATTTTAGTCCATTTACTTTAAATATTTTAAAACAATATTGAAATTATTGACTCGTTACACTTTCAATCCTGTTTTGTACTTTTGTTGGTGGAAAAATGTATTTTAAAAAAAAAAAAAAAAAAAAAACTTTAAAGGCCTATAATTTTTTCATTTAAAAAAAAAAATCTTTTTCGTATCAAAGTCAAATTAAATGATTTAAATTATTGTAAAAAACTCACATTCTAATTTTGCACAAAATTTAAAAGAAAAACAAATTCAAAATGAGCTAGTCATTATATAATGCTTAACAGTCTGTATTTAAAAAACCAGTGGTCAAATCACTGTAATTTTTGGCATGTCTGTCATACATAACAAGAATATTAAATCCAACTGTCAGTTTTTCAAAATACTCATTTTACATTGGTCAAAAAGCCAAGTTCTCGTATAAGAAAGTCCTCAATATATATATATAATGTAACATAAAATAATATAAACTATAGGCATTTTGGATAGAACTATATGGTTTAATGCTATCCCATGAATTGTGCATTAAGTGGATATTGAGTTGTATGATTGAAAAAACAAAAAGCAGCAAGATCCGCATTCCCAGCCATGCTTAATTAATTCCTTGTACCCAAAGCAATATATATTATTGGTACTGATTTTCTACTTTACAGAAGTGCTTGAGAATTTTGTCAAAAATTGTTCCTGTTAACTGTCACTAAGTTACCAATTATCGCAGCTAATTAAATAACACAACATTTTATTAATTAATTTATTAATTCACTACAACAAATTTATATCATTTTTTGAAGAGGAAAATGGGAAATTACGGGGAATTGAAAGGCACCATTAAAGTGAGTTACAAATCCAGTCCCCACACAGAATTTTGTCTATGGTGATGAGCAAGGGATCGTTGAAATTAATAGACTTCCATCAAATCTTACCAGCTATATACAAGTCCCTCTCAGAAATCAGCATGGCGGCAGGATGATATCAGTTGGGATTTCTTGTGGCATACTCGATCTATTTGAACTTAACCAAGAGGGATAAACACTTGTTTGAGGTGCATGTTTTGACAGTGTCGGCCGGACACATATTAGATTTACTTTAATTTCTAACACGTCTCTAACATGATATCAATTTTTTTTTTCTCTATGAAGAGGTCAATTTAGATCTTTTTTTTGAAAATGATACACATAGATGTATTAATTTTAAATGATAGATGTGGTTTTTAATATAATTATATATATAAAAGTAAATATTTCACTATGTCAAATCATAAATTTTTTAAAACTAATTTAGTATGTTGGTAATGTTATTATCATTTTATAATTGTATCGTATGTCTGTCTCCTAATTAATTATTTAATTTAGATGAAAGACTTACATAAGAAATGGTTTCATTTATTTTTTATTTTTTTATTTTTTTATTTTGATCGAGCCAAAGCACTTAAGAGTATAGAAATGAGTCGCCTTAACTGCCACTAGCAACT
>JAESVK010000152.1:43063-85674 GCA_017140935.1 Hamamelis virginiana | reverse complement strand
TACTATTTGCATTAGATTTGATGTGTATACGTTTCATGATGAACGATACATATATGTTTCTAAAATGTTACATCACCTAATCATGGGCCTCTAGAATGTTTCTTCTCTTTTGGCGATGCAGTTCTTGGACTTCATAATGTCAGCTAAATTTTGTTTTTGCTGTCACTTGGGTGAATAGTTTGTTGCAAAATAGTTAGTGATTCCTGTTAGCAGAAAAAACAATATATATTCCCTGATTTGTTCTTGGTTTTGTACTAGATGCAGCCAAAAAATGAAAGTATTGGATTTAAAAAAGTAGGAGTTACACACAAAAATAAAAAAAATAAAAAAAAAAAAGAGAAAAGAAAAGGAGAGGCAAAGAGTAGGCTAATTAACTGTTGTCGTTGCGGACCTTGCTGAGAAGAGGTTAGCAATGATGTTTGACTGATTTCCTATATCGTTCTTTTCCCTCTACTTCCCTGTGTTTGTTTAGTTTCTATGACATAAATTTTGAACTTTTCATAACATTTGAGCTACCTTGCAGAATTTATTGATGCCATCGGGCAAATACCCTTTTAGAGTGTCGGCAATTTTTCTGGAGACAACAAAGTTCAATTGGGAGACCATTGAAAAGAAAATGAGGCGTGAATTCAGGTACACATTGTTGCAATTAATCGCTAGTACTATATGTCGTATTAATTCAATAAACTAGAGATTTTGCATGTTATCCCTTCCATCTGATGTTGCCTTTGTTTCTTTGATGGGTGTTAATTGAGAACTTATGTAGTTTTTCCATCCAAAACTAGACTGGGAGGGAGAAAAGTATGTGAGTGAAGTGGCCGCAAGTTTCCTGCGTCAACAGGTTATGTAGGAATTGATTGCTTCTGAATACTTAGAGAAGAGTTTGGATCTTGTTGATTTTCGGATAGCTTAGATGTTTGATTTAGACAATTTGAGTATTGCTTTACTTTATGATGTAACACTAAGAGAATGTGTTAGTTGAAGCCAAACGATCACAACATGTGTTGGAATCAGAACAGCAGATGAAGAGGTTTTTGTCTCAGTTTCAAGGCTTATTTTTCAATTTTTGCAGATGAAGTTTTTCAATAATGCTACTATGAGCCCATTCAAGGGACTGAGCAGAGAGTGTTTTCCTTGGTTCTCATTGGTTGGGTGAGTTTGTTCCTTTGTTGGTTGTTTATCCACTATTTTTGGTGATGAGCATTGTTATACGTAAGCCTTGAGTAGTGTTTTGGATATCCTCTAGTTTACTAGCGAAGACATTCTTAGTGTACCCATTATCTTCATAGTGGAAGTTGCTTGGTGGACTACGGTCATGTATACATGACGTGTTCTAAATAAATTTTTCGCAAGTATATCATGTATACATTATTCTCTTTCTCATAAAAACATATGAAAATCAATAATATTCATCTCCAAGAATAGCATTTGGCAGAGATTAAAGAATATGAATTTTGTCTTAGGGTTCTAGATTTTTTTTTCTTTAGGCTTTCTTCAATTTTTTTTTTTTAAAAAAGCAAATATATCATGTATACGTGGTTTGCTTTCTCAGATTACCATCACAAATTCAAAAATAATTATCTCCATGAAATGTATTTGGCAGAATTCCACTAATAATGTACACATGTATATGCCAAAAATTAATTTATACATTTATACATGACGTATACATGAGATATTCCGAGTTATGTATACGTCATGTATACATGAAAGCTACAAAGATGAAAGCTAGATGCTCTGTGGAAGACTAAACTACTAAAGTTCCCCAAATAATGCACGTATACATGAAAGCTACAAAGATGAAAGCTGAATGAAAGCTACAATGATGAAAGCTACAATGATGTTTACATGTATACATGAAGGTATACATAACGTATACAAGTTTTTTTGGGTAAAGAATACAGTAATTTGGGTAAAAAAAATTTTATAAAGACATGATGTAAACATTTATACATTACGATAATTTCGCCGAAATATGATACGCCGACAAGGAAGACGGTCACCAGAAACTGAAATCGAAATAAAGTAAATCCAGAATATCTTAAATCACAATTCAAAAAAAAAAAACTTACCATATCCAAATCACATTCAGCATATAATTCAAATAAAAAAGGTCCATCAATATGGAGAAAATAAACAACTTGCTTAAAATAAGGATTATCTTAAATCACAATTTAAATTCAAAAAAACTTACCATATCCAAATCACATTCAGCATATAATTCAAGGAAAATGCTTATCTTCCCGTCCCCACAACCGGTATTGAATTACTGTATGATGTGGCAGTTACTTTCCGCCTTAAAATCTCAGAGGTTATGCATGACTGCACAACCGTTAATGCTTGATGGTTGACTGCACAAGAAATTACCTTTACCCAAGAGATATTACTCTCTACCATCAAGAGAGTACCTTTACCCAAGAGATATTACTCTCTACCATTAATTACTCTCCCCCAAACCATCATAACTTCAATTTGGTTTATACTTTTCAGACTTAAGTTGCCTGCCATGAACATCGAACAGAATCTGAAATGCGAAAATATGAATAGTCAAGGTAATTAGAAGAACCAGTTTATTGTTGGGGACACATCTTCCTTCTTCTTCTTCTTCCTTTTTTTTTTTTTTTTTTTTTTTTTTTTTTTTTTTTTAACTATGCTCATAAAACATTTTCACAGTTTTTTTTTTCAGTCTTCCTCCTCTTCTTCTTTTTCTTATCTGTCTTCCTCCTCTTCTTCCCATACTTTCTCTCTTTTTTCTATCTTTTTCATTGGGTTTTCACTGTTTTAGTGTTTCCACTGTTTTCCTCCTCTTCTTCCCCCTCTTCTTCCCAATATTCTTTCTCACTCTTTTCTCTTTTTTCATTAGGTTTTCACTGTTTAGTGTTTTCACTGTTTTATTGTTCTTTTTTTTTTTTTTTTTTTAGTTTTCCTCATCTTCTTCTCTGTCTTCCTCCTCTTCTTTCTCTCTTTTTTCTCTCTTTCAATGGGTTTTCACTGATTAGTGTTTTCACTGTTTTTTTTTCTTTTTTTTTTCATTCACTGTCTTCCTCTCCCTCTTCTTCCCCTTTTTTCTCTCTCTATTTCTCTATTTTACTGGATTTTCACTGTTTGGTTTTTTCACTGTTTTGGTGATTTCACTGTAAGACGGGAGACCAAACAGGAATGGGGGACGGGACTCCTAGCACTGCTCATAATTCAATTAAAAAACGTCCATCAATATGGAAAAAATAACAACTTGCTTAAAATAAGGATTGGGAGTATAATAGACAATTTAATGTACTAAGCTAGTTGACTTTAAATTTGACCTGTAAGGGGGCAATGGTATAGAATCTTATTCATTGAACTGCTTGATAAATAATTACTTATTTAGGGTCCTTTTGATCATTTTCCCAAAAAGCTAACCCAACTCAAATATTGAAGTCCAAGCATTATTCAAACATTGAAGAATAATGTGATAACTTGCAATTTTAAGTTGGTCTTGGACCTCTTGGTCCTATGCATTAAGAAGCTTAATTAATATGGGTGATTGCCATATGGATTGGGTATGGGTTCCCCTTTATGAATCGGGACAATTGAAATTTCAAAAACACATTAATAAACAAAAAAAAAAAAAAAAAAACAACCTGAGTGAGAGATTTCAAAGAATTAGAATATGCATCGTTCTGCATTTTCTTACGATATTTTACAACATCGCATGAAAACTTTGTCTCCTTAGAGCATCTTCAATGCAAAAGTCAAATTTGGCACTTCAAAAAGCACTAGTTGATGCCGAATTCTAAGCTCAAATGGTACTATAGAGTCAAATTTGGCATCAACTAGTGCCATTTGAGCTTAGAATTTGGCATAAACTAGTGCTTTTTGGGGTGCCAAATTTGACTTTTGCAATGGAGATGCTCTTAATGTACACAAACTTTGAGAAGATAGGCGATTTCCGAATACAATATCATCCTAAAAAAATTGCTGAAAATCTTGTGTACAGAATTCAACATCAAATCACATAATGGATGAGTCTGGATCCTCTGTTTGGGCTTGGATATACTTGAGTGATATGTCATAATCCGGATGCTCTGCTTTTCACTTGGATGATGTGCAGATGATCCAGATCATGACACATCACCCAAGCACCAAGCAAACCCAAGTAGAGGATTCTCATTCGTGGATGTGGGATTCATTCCATAAATAGACAAAATCTGGCATATAAGATTCCAAACAGTGTAAGAAAATTCCGTATACTGGTTCTAAATTCTGAATTCTGAACCTGTAAACCCAGACTAGCTCCCTTGGAAAGCCCTCCAGATACAAACTGATGAGCTACGATTCATGGGTGAGATTGCAAACTTAACCCATGTGTGTCAAATAAATAAATATACATTGCTAAGAGATCCATCCTGAGAGACTATCGTACGCACGAACCTTAGCCATGGCCAACCCTTGCCCTCTTAAAACCTGTTGCCGAATCACCAAAATAGAAGCCGAACTCTCAAAATCAATAGACGCCAAATAATCTCCAATGACGCCCAGTTCTTGATTTTCACAACAATCCGTTAATCCCTGAAGCAACACAGGATTTATCCCTTGTTTTCTTCCCAAAATCCAAAGACCATAAGACTCATCATTCATTGCACGAATTGTTGCAATTGTTTCTTCTCCATTCTTCACCACAGCTTCTCTATAAACCACCCTTTGATTTGCTTCATTTTTCACCCAAAACCAAGTCACTATCCCATCATCAAGCTTTTTCTCCATCTCATTATCTCCCACACCATTTTTAGAAAGGAAGCGTATTACGGAAAGACAAACACCCGAGTCATTCGCCATCCTGTCGGCGTAAGCGAGAGCCTCGCGGGCATCGGCGCCGCCCAAAAATAGTACTGCAAAATGGTGTGTCGAGCGCCGCATGGAGTGGATCACGTTTGGTGGGTTTGTTGATGGACGCTTCTCAACTAGAATTCCGACAGAACAAGGAGCATGAGATAAGACATTTACGTTCACAGAATGCATTCTATGGCGCACCAGCTCAATCCCACCGTGGCTGTCCAGGCCATATTCTTTCTGGAAGAGTAAAATAACAAGTGAGGCTTTTTTTACTAGAGCCAGCTCGCAGATATCTTGATACATGCTTCTCTTGGGTGACACTGCAGTGAATAAATGGATGTTCACTATATCTTGCCTTCTTTCTTCATACATTTTTAAGGCATTGTGGATTGTGTCCAAGTTGTTGTAGTTGGTGTAGTCCGTGGGGCGTCCTCGTTCTTGTTTCTGGTGGTCTATAAACACCGGCGCCGCACGGCCGACGAGCTCGACCAGGTAGAGAGCGTAAACAATGAAGGGACAGTTGGCAGTGGGATTCGAGATTTCGAGTAGATTGATGATTCCGGCTACGCTTTCTTGGTCTTGGATGCAGGCTACAATGTGGAGTTCTGAGTTTGTAGGGGTGTGTTGGATTGTTCTTTTCTTGTTGATCATGTATGGCCTTGTTGGATCATAAAGAATGCTGATTAATGGTGTAGATATTGCTGTCCATGCTGTTGCCATTATCACAAGCAGTGTGAATAATGGCGTATTCAAAATCTGTATGTAGACATCAAAAAATCAAAAACAGATAAAAATAGTGTATATTTTCTCTCACCACACATACTTAGGGCTACAAGACAAACCGAACTATTTAGTCTCCTTTAATTAGAGTCCTATATGAGAGAGAGAGAGAGAGAGAGAGAGAGAGCGCATACCCCTCTTTCAAACCAATGCATAGCTAACAGCAGTTCCACTTGACCTCTTAACCCCAGAATGAGACTGAGAGTGAGACTATCTCTAAGAGGCATGCCAAAATAGAGAGCAGCCAGAAGAGTAATAACCAATTTGGAGAAAAACCCAGATAAAACAACCCAAAACATTGGCCACAAGGTCGACCCTAAACCACTCATGGAATACACATCGATATGAAGTCCAATCATTGTAAACGCAACTGGCATCAAAATCTCCATAATAAAAGTCTCACTCTTCTCCACAAGAGTCGCACCCAAGGGCGGTCCATCTGGGATTGCCAGACCTAGCCATAATGGTCCATTAGCAATCGCTATACCAAACACATCAGTCAGAAAACCCATAAAGAAAACTCCCAATAAAATCCCAGTTACATAAATTTGCTCAACTGCTTTTCCCTCTGGTGTTCTCTGAACAATCCAATGCATTGCAGGCCTAATACCACCAATAACCAAAATCACTAATACTATCAATGATATCATATAATACAATGCAAATTGGCTCTCAACTATCCCTTGTTGTGCTGCCTCAAATGATACAACCGCATTGATGCCTATTACATCGCTGATTATCGCCGTCGCCAAGGCCTGGCGCCCCACCTCAGAACTGAGAAGATTTAATTCTTTGACAATGGGATAGAGAACAGGGAATGCTGTGATGGCAATTCCTGAAGCGATCCAGCCAAATGATGTAAATTTTTGGATTTCTTTGTCTAATGATTTGTGAAATAATAATGGGACAGCTGAGCCAATTGCGAAAGGGATGAAGACTCCACAGAAAGCTATGACCCATTGTTTTCTTCCTGATTTTCGTATTATGCCAATGTCCATTTTTACTCCCGTAACAAAAAGGTAAAACATGAATCCCATTACACCGATGTTTTTAAGCAGAAAGGAGGCTTGGTCCGGGAATATATTTGCGCTAAACTTCTTGCTCTGACCTAGAACACTTGGTCCGACGAATATTCCACCCTTGATTGCGTCAAAGTAACACAAATTAGTGGAGGAAAAATTAAAAAGCTATCTCGGCCTCATTGAAATTGACAGGACAAAATCCAATATATTATAACCTTTTTTTTAGTTTTTATTTCACTACTATTTGATAAATTTATTTTTTCTCTAAAAAATATTTAATCAGGGAGTCTATTATAAACTTCACCCGTATTGAGCCAATTCCATAATAGTTTTTGAAATATCCATTGTTGTATTTGGTACATATATTATGTATTTCATGTTTGCCAAAAATCACAATTAATTTATCGATTTGGTTTCTATTAAATGTCACCGTGAAAAATTTTGACTTTTTTCTTCTTCAAAATGTCACCAATTTTTTCCAATCGGATTTATAAAAAAAAAAAAAACCAACGGTTGGATCACTGATTTCTTGCGAACTTGAAATTCATAAAATTGTACCCCAATCCAATGATCCATTTTCAAAATTTGTTCTAGAATTGGCTGTATGCACGTCATTCTGGTAAATTTATCTTTAAAAAAAAAAAAAAAACAACTTAGAGCACTTTTTTTTTTTTTTCAAACCCCAATACCTTAATTAAAGTCACAATGCAAGATGAGCAAAGCTATATAAATAATGAAAGAAGAAATGAAGAAGCTTACAATGATCTCGGAAACGACCCTAGGTTGTTTGAGAGGCTTCAGAAGAAAGCGAACAATACGAGTAATAAATATGACCAAAGATATCTGTAATAACAAAAGTGTGAAGGAAAATTGTAAAGGATTTTCCCCGTAGAAAATACCAGAGCCTGGGTGCATCTGGTTGTTCCTCAGACACCTGATAAAAGTTTCGTATTTGACTTCGTTCAATCCCGCGTGCTCTCTTACCTGAACTTTTTCCATCACCGGAAACCCCCCGCCAGTATCAACCCACCATTCGGCCGGTATCGGAGAACTAAAAGGATGGAGAACCCTCACCATTTTGCAAACTTACTCAAAACGCTAACCATGCATTGCTAAGAGAGATAGAGCAGAGAGAGAGGGGGGGAATGGGAATGGGAATGGGAATTAGCATACATGGCCATGCGTTAAAAGAGGTAGAAGTTCTGTGCTCTTAATTCTCAGGAGGTTGACCACATTCTTGTAACGGTTAATTCGGTCACATTGCTATAATGGTGCGGCACTGCATGATAATTTTACGCACTACGTACAATTCATTAGACTGTCCAAAACTATTGACTTAATCCACTTGTTCAAAATTTGAACATGAATTTTAATTCAATTGTTCAGGTCTCTCTTTTTATGCAATGAGATCCTATATTTCATCCCTTATGGACGAGGTTCTTGGCCTATTTGTTTTATCCTCCCCATTAACAACTAAACTCTAATTCTACTGATATGATGCATATCCTCTAACAAAAATAAATAAATATATTAAACGCGCAATCAAACCTTTGCCACTCACCAAATATAAGTGGCAAAAAATGGAAAAAAAAAATTAAAATCATTTTGCAATCTATTTGTTGTACTCTTTGAAATTTTCACTTCTTAAGGATTGTACTTGGAAGGTGCATGTTGAGTCATTCATATATAACTGCGCATTTATGTTTATGTCTGAAATAATCTTTGATGCATGAAGCCTAATAAATATGGAATGATGGCCCTTACAACGGTTAGTTTTAAAAAAAAAAAATTTCTTTCACTCTTATAAATAAATGTATTTAGAAGGCTGGAGATTAGATGAAATCACTTTATATTGTGGGAGAGTTTTTGGGCCCTTGTTTGAGTATGGTGGTCCTATAGTTAACGAGTGAGATGCCCCAACTCCTAGGTGAGTGAGTCCTCTAGTTTGTGAGTACTGAGTCCCAATCCTTGGATGAGTAATTGAGTCTTCAAGTTGATCTATTATATATTCCTTGTATTCCGAATATCATCTCCAATTCAATGCAATTGCTCTTCTTTCCTTCCTATTTCAATTCCCTTTTATTTTAATTAATTTAATCACTATTTGAACTCCATCATCAAATCCAATTAACCTAGCTTATCCGAATTGCGAACGCAACTACTGTTCTACATGGGTGAGTTGGGAATTAGGTAGATGTTGGTTCAAGTTCCTCCATTGTAAACAAACTTTTCTTTTTAAGAGCATCTCCAATGGGAGTGCTATATGAGTTGCCATTGCCAAAATTTAGCATTGGCACCCAAATAATTTGCTCCAATGGGGAGCCACTTAAAGTGACAAATTTTGGCTGTGACACTCATTGGTGCCAAATTTGGCACCTCAAATAGCACTACCTATTTGTGCCATGTATACTTTTTTTTGATAAGCAGATAAATTTTATTGTGCCATGTATACTTTCAAAAAGGTATATGGGAATTGAAATGCCAAGATAAAGCATTAATGCATCGGAACCCATCTATATATAGATGCCAAAATCTGGCATTGATGCCAACTTCAAATGGCATGAATGCATTGGTGATGGTCTAAAAAAGGAAAAACAAAAACAAATAGTGAACCTCAAATAGTCAATTTGGATGCAAATAAATTAAATCAAAGTTAAAAATCTGCTCAACCTTCCTTTTTCTCTTAGCATTTGATTCTTGATCGATCAATGGAATTGAACTTTGCTAGTTGATTCACCATCAGTTGCAACACGTACGGGAGAGACGTTGACAATGCCGGAAAGAGAATCCCCATTCTTGACATGAAGCGTGGCATCTATGCATCCGGTGGATGAGCAGAAGCATGCTAGTGATCTCACAAGGTTGCTGCTGTATTAATATTATATTGTTACAACACTACTTTAACCCTTATTTGTCTTAGGTTTATCTGTGGCAATTAAGTATAATTGGAGCTTTCACAAAGCAGCTGGCCAAAAGTGATTCATGAATCTACCATCACAATTTGAAATATAATAGTTCTAGACATGTACCATAAAGTTGGACAATCTTTTTAAAATATAGAATAGATGAGCGACATGTGAAGCATTGATAGTGATACGTTCTTTACTAATTAAGAATGAAGTGAGCCATCTTAGAAAGCAGATCCACCACCATAAATTAATTAAAATTGAGTTATTTCCACATTGTGTTCTTGGAAAGTGCAACACAAAGTCCATGCTAATTAATGCTGTCCCAAGATTGGGTAGGAATTAATGGGAAGAGGTTACTAATTAAAATATACTATTTTGTTTTCCATGCTTAGTTCTTTAACATTTCATGCACTCTAACACCCCTCTCAACATCTCAATTCCTATTAGGTCAACTAGTAGTGTTACGTGGATCAAAGCAGGGGTGGAGTTAGGATTTTATTAATGTGGGAGCAGTATCTTTTTGCTAAACGATAATAATCTATCTCCACCTTAGCAAATGAATATTGATGCATTTTTCATATGCTCAATTATGAAGTCTCTCTCCCTTAAAAGGAGAAATAAATGCATTCATATCGTTTGATATGCCAATGCCAAAATTTAGCACCTTCCCTTAAATGGTACTAAATGGTTCAGTGTCAAACTTTATTACATATGTGCTTTAACGCATTAATAATGGTATATTTTGGTATTTCCTAGTTTTTGAAGGGAAAGTATGATATGGTACAAATGACAATTGTCATTTGAGGTACCAAATTTGGCAACCCTATATGCCTATTACCAAAATTTGGTACCTCAAATGATACACATTTGGAGCAATTTATTTGGGTGCCAATGCCAAATTTTGACAATAGTAACTCAAATGGTATACCATTAAAGATGCTATTAGACCAACATGTCATTTGCTATGTAAGGACACTTAAAAACTCATTAATAATATCAAATTTAATCTTATAAAATCTATAATTACAAGTGTCTAACCATATTTTTACCCTAAAATAAATAGTTAGAGGAGAGAGATTCAAAGACCTCATCACGTGTGACCTAAACACCTATAAAATTTAAATTTCTCTACTTTTTAAAAGAATATTAAAACTTTAAAACTAAAACTAAAGTTTTAAAGGTTTTTCACAAATAACATAGTGGGGGCAATTTTAAAAATATTTGAAATTTCTAAAATTTTTGAATTAACCTCAAAAGATTTTAAATTTTGGGTGGGGGCATCTAAATGCGCCCCTGGATCATAGTAAGCTACCTGCATAATGATCACCAAAACCATCCTTGAGGAATTTAATTGGTAATGGCATGAAGCCTGAGAGAACCTTCTTAAAAGCAAAGATTTTATTCGAATAAATGCCCAACTACAACAGTGAATTTCCTATTTTGCCTCATGTCTCATTTTTCTAACACTACTCAAGATTTGCAAAAAAAATTTTAAAGTAATTCAAATCCTCAATCACCTCATAAGATGAGGTACTGAGCAAACAAACTTTATGGCTAGCTAACTGATAAAGTTTTTTGGTGGTTATATTAGAGAGCTGGGTTCTAATTTTGCCTTCATTAGGGCACATGGAAAGAATTGAAGTGAAAAGAGAGGACTATCTCTTATTATGCAGCTCATAAGTCTAATAGACTTCCTTAAGGACAAATCATAAAAGGATAGGGCTATCTCTTATTATGCGCGCATGCAGCTCATAAGTCTAATAGACTGCCTTCAATTGAGTTTTTTTTTTTTTTTTTGGGAATTGGGAAATTGTAAAACTTCAAGATCGGAATTCAACACAAACTCCTTATGGATCGGAGCAAGTAATTAATGGTAATAATTAATTAAAGATTGTACAGCCATATATAAAACTTTATACATATATAAATAGATTAATGGTGCATCTGAGCATCATTGAGTTTCTCGCTAAAGTAAGCAATGAAGTGTTCCTTTTTGACAATTGAGACAGTACGTAGGAATGCATATGCAGATGTGAGATGCATCATATATATACTTAACTATAAACACTTCTTAGAATCCACTATGGCTTCTTTATGAAGTTGAGACTTCCTTTATGGTCGCCTTTGTTCATGAAAATTGGTCAAGAGAGTAATGATAGTGTTGGAAGTACTTCTTATGAATTAGCAATAAGAAGTTGCCAATTCATGAAAACTTCAATTCACTTCTTGGTTATGGACCTAAAAGCTACTTAATTGGCCACTCTACAATTAATTTAATCTCCAACATTTGGTGAACATGATTAGAATGCTTACTTGGGGGAGAACTAAATATTTTGAGAATGTCATCGATATAAAAATTCCAATAAATGGTAATAATATATTCTAATCACATTAAGTACCTCATGAAAGTAATTGGTGCATTAGATAAAACCAATTGAAGATTAGATTTGGAGTAAATTTGTACACTATTAAGGAAGAAGTTAAAGAGAGATTAGGGGGCAGCTCTCTCCTTTCCCTTGAACCCACCCCACCCTAAGAAGCTTCAGGCCTATGCACTATGAAGCATATTTAACATGTAATATTTACTCTTTCTTTTTTTCTTTTTGTCAAGAAATCCATTAGGCTTATAAGCTACACAATAGATGGTAGTCATCTCTTTTCCTTTGAACCCTTCCCACCCCTGATGAAGATGAAGGTGGTTCTCGAACCAAGTCTCTGGTACAATCATCAAGATACTTTATTAGCAGGCTAACTAGCATGCACCTTCAATACCTAAAATGTAATCAATTCCTAAAATTTAAAACAAATTCTTAACCATTATATATATATATATATATATAAAAGGACGTCCTTACACTCTTATCGTAGGACGTCTTCACTGGGAGAGGTATTTTTGAAAAATCAATAGTTGGATTAGATAATGTTTATATGTATGTCATGTCTGTCAAAAATCACAGCGATCCAACGGTTGATTTTAAAATACAGTCATTTAAACAACTTTGACAGCATCCAACGGTAAATACTGACAAAGCGTTTTACGGTCTGTATTTTGAAAATCGATTATCAGATTACTGTGATTTTTGGCAGACATGACATTCATAAGAAGATTATCTAATCCAACGGTCGATTTTTCAGAACATCATTCCTATGGCTTCCAGAATGGACGTCCTTATGATAACGAGCGTAAGGACGTCCTGACAGGATCGGAACTGTATATATATACACATATACTTTTTTTTTTTTTACTTTTTTCCTCGTGTATTATTATTATTTTTTTTTTTTTTCCTACCAGAGTTTGCAGTTTGGTAAACAATTTTTCCAGTAAGGTATTTGTTTTACCTCTGTTTTTTTTTTTTTTTTTTTTTTTTGGGGGGTGGGGGGTGTGTGGCGCCATCTCTCCTGCTTTTTTTTAATGTCACATGTCTTGCTCTGTTTGTCATCCTATTAAGATTTTCACTTTATTAGGCAATTTTTTCTGCAATGGTAATTATTCATTAAGTAAGCTTTATTAAAAGTATGTATATTTTCTCCTACTTATTTACTCAAAGTTTTTTTTTCCTTTTTACTCACTCTATTTTTTGTGCGCTCTTTCTCTCTCAAAGTTTTTTTTTTTCCAAAACTGAGTTTTATATCAATAGAACCCTGGTATAAGATGCTTATACCATGAAGCATCTTATACCATAAGGTCCCTGCCATTTTGAATGATACATAAACATGCATTTATGAAATTTAATAAACACAAATGCTCTTCAACAACTCACCCAAATCCAAATTCTAATAAAGACAGCACCGATAAACCAAAAAATTTGGGAGGAGGTGCATCTTCTACCTTCAATGGCAAGATGTACTCTGGCACACCTGAACAATGGTGAAAACAAATACGAATTGTAAAATCAATGGTTTTTTATGGGGTTGTTGCTTGTTTTGATGATACATTATCAACATTTGGGTTTTTGCTTGTTTGATTTGAAATCGCATTTAAATATGAATTAAGATAGCTTCCTAAAATTAAGGACATTAAATTTGAAAATAACAAAATAACTAAATGGTAGTTGAATATATGAAAATGATATATTTATCAATCCATCAGTATTAGTTTACTTCAATTTAAACCTAGAGAGGTCTCTCGGTAAGGGATATTAACATTTGGACTTCGTGAGAACAAAGTCTGCTTTCAGGTCCTTTGGATCATTTTCGCCTGTTTTTTTTTCTTCTATTATAATGGTGCCCATTGGCCATCCATTTAGTTGTATGCAATTTTAAAGGTTCCATTCAATTGGAAATTTTCTAACTAATATTGTTTGCAATTCTCCCACATTACACGGGTCAATTCTAGCATACTACATTTATCAGATGTAGCATGTCTCTTTGGCATTCCCTGCTTAATTCTCTCATCTATTATCTTCTCCTGTTTATTCTAACCTCACTTTAAAATAACGTGTCACTATAATAGTGGTCCAACTAAGTAATTCAAATTAAAAAATTTGAAATTCTTTATTCATTACATGTGGACCCATTTAACCTTATTTTCTCTCTATTTTTAATTTATTTTTATTTATATTGTAGATCCTGTTTAACTTTTTCCTTTCACTAATTTCTCTCCTCTATTTCATTTTAATTATATTTTATTTTCACTTAACTTTCTCCTTAGTCCTTACTATGTGGTATTTAAATAAATAAATAAATATTTGAACAGTGAGTCCAATTTGACTCTCTCTTCTTTATAATATTTTTAATCGTTCTCATATATCAAAATACATACCCTACTCCTATAAATTTAAGAGATATTTGGCCATAGGTCCCATTTTAGACCTTCAACATGCCAAAAGTCCTAATTATGAGATTTTTTATACATTAGGTCCTGATTTTTTGAAAAAAAAATTATTTAATTAATGACAAATTTATCTTTTTCTACATTTTCTCTCTCTAGTGATCAAAACACTTCATTATTTTCTCTCTCCTCTCTCATACCTCATTTATTCTATTCCTAAAATATCTCTATCCTTCGTGTAAAGAGAAAATTTGTCTCACTCCTCATTTATTTTCTTCTAAAAATATCTCTATCTTCTCTCAATCTCGTCTCTCTCCTCTTTTTCTTATGTTTCTCTTACAATGGGTGAAGTGGCTCGTCTAAGGATCCCAAACGGCACAATATCGTCTTTACTTTCTTTAACTCTCAACAATATTGTCTTTATTGATCTAGAACCTTTCTAACTTTGAAATTGTCTTTATCTTTTTCTCTTCTGATCGTTTTCTTTTTTCTTTTATTGAATATATGTTGAGTGGGGAATCACGCAGTGAATTCATGGTAAAATATGGATTCTTGGAGTTTTTTTGCACTGGGATGTGAATAAAACTACGATAAAAATGAATTTTATGCATTAGAAGTAAATTTTACTACACTAAAAAGTAATTTTAATGCGTTGTATGTATATTTTAGTGTATTTATAGAGATGATCAGTAGTGAAATTAAATTTGTAGAAAATTTCATTGCACTGTCTGTGAATTTCACTATGCTTGCATTCATAATCAGTGCAATAAAATTTAATTTGTAGAGAGAGAAAGAAAGAGATGAGAGAGAAAGAATAGATTGAGGAGAGGGATTTAAATCAAGGATAGAGAGGAGAGAGAAAAATCTTCTAAATTAGAGGTAAAATCTCTTTTAGTTGGACTTTTGGAGGTAAAATCTCTTGGTTGTATAGCCAAAAGGACATGACTTTTGGCAAAAAATCTCTTTTAGTTGGACTTTTAGAGGTAAAATCTTCTAAATTAGAGGAATGAAATCCTGAAATTCATCCAATAAAGATGAAAAATGCTATACAATCAGAAACTTTAACCTGAATTTAAAAACCACCATGATGTGTCATGCTTTGAGTGGTTTAGTCCTTCTTTCAAATAGATTCTATCTTTTTCACACACCACTCAAAGCATGACACATCATGATTATTAAATTCGGATTGAAGTTTCTGATTGTATAGCATTTTTGAATAAGGAGAGAGATATGAACTAGACAAAGATCATATTCTTCAAAGATATTTATGTTTACTAAATGCATATTTTCCTTAAATTGATTTTATTTTATTTTATTTTATTTTTTTCTTCCCAATGGAAGCCCACCCTGCGCTGCCTCTCTTTCTCACTTCATCCTAACCTGGTTGTGGGACGGGTTTGGTTAAGAAGACAAGCCAAACTTGTCCCATTGCATCATTTTGTAATCAGCATTGACACTTTTTGGAAAACAACATTAATTTCACCCCTCAAAAATTTATGATTGACAAGCCCTTTTTTGAGTTAAAAAGTAGACTTAAAAAGATCTTTTAAATGGTATGTAACACTTTGGATTAAACTAACTTTGAGAACAAATTCAGATTTGGCAGAAAACAGTGTCCAAATTACAATTTAATAGCAAAATTTTGGACATATAGATCAATAACATAACATTCCCTCGTACAAATTGATGCAAGTCAAAATCAAACACACAACATCCACTTGTTGGATTAGTTGGCTGAAAATCATGCCTCCTACAAAGGAGGTTTCAGTTTTGACTCTCCAGGCATGATGTGGGTATCTCGGATGGGACAAAAAGGACTAGTCTAATCAAAAGTTGGGATTTCGCCAAAAAAAAGCGCACAGAAAAAGTAGGAATGATGAAATTTTCTTGGTAATTAAAGGAAAATTACAATAAAACATGAATATTTTAGAAAATCACTTAACCCATGAAGAGAAATCATTTGACTCTAAAATAAAAGAAGAGATGCACTTAACAATGAGCGAATTAACGAAAAACTCAACCCCTACTAGGCTTAAATCGAATTGAAAAAAATCAAAAAATACAAAGATCAGAAAGATAGCATTAAAAGCTTCACTTCCTAAAAACTTTCTAACTCTTAAAACCAAACTTTCAAGCTCTATCTTGAAATTGCATCTTTACTCGATCTTGAAAATTCACTATAACCAACATATGTCCGGATGTCCCCCACTACCAAAAGCTTCTTCTAATAAGGCAACTATCAATCTCATACAAACCACCCATTAGAATAACATGATAAGCCAAAGTATAGGTCCACATGAATATGTTAAATTATCGTACTGCATCACAATTCGTTCTAAGATATGATCAAATTATAGACTTGTTTACTATAGCCTTATGTTAGAGCTGGGGTTCTTCAAATTCAGAAAGGAGTTCAGTTTAATTTGCAGAGTGCATTGAGTGATCAAAACCGAGTATTGGAATCATCAATCATATAACATTGACTCGTGTGAGGTGTTGCAGGGGTAAGGCTTATGAGAATCAAATGTGTGAGGTGTTGCAGGGGTAGGGCTTATGAGAATCAAATGTATCGATGAGCTAGTGATGTGCAGCTCACTTTTTGAGTCTTGAAGTTTTGGATTTAAGTCGTTATATATGGAGAAGGTTTCGATCCATGTATTGTTCTTCGATCTTTCCCCCGCTAACAACTAACAACTAATCCTACTAATGCATGTGATATATTATATGGCAAAAAATGCATTAAATTTCAATAGAGTAGGATCAAAATTTATTTACCACCATAAGTAATTGGTTGTTATTTTGAATATAGATCAATCAAAGGTTAGCTTAATTTTGGATGGATATGTTTCAAGGAGGAGCTAGTTCTTTTTATCTTTTTTGTTTTTTTTCGGCAGAAGGCTATCTCAACTTTTGTCGCAGTATTGATAGAAATTTCCAGGAATCGAAATAGAAATTTCCAGAAATCGAAACTGAAACCTCTGCTTCGCAGTAGTGATAGAGTTGATAATGATCAAAATTTTCAAATACATTCTTATCTTTAGGACAAGTACTTCTTTTGTCCAAGAAAGGGTAGCTTTTCACTTCCTAATTTGTGTTATTTGAAAAAGTTTTCTTCAATTCTTAATTAAGAATATACTCATACTTCCTTACTTGATGCTCCAGTTCTTCTAGGTATATCTTGGGTGAATATTTGCTCCAATTAATCATTGTCGAAGAGGTCATATCAAAGAGGCCCGCAGATATCATTTTCAAAATTAAAGACCACAAATTATTGGGATTTCGGATTAATATTTACTTCTTCAAGTGCAATCAATGGAACATTCTTACATCAATTTCAAGAACCCTTTCAAGCTTAGAAGATAAGAATAAAGATCATTTGTTTATACCTTAATTATATTGATCAATACGGGCTGATGACATCTTAATGTTGACATCTCAATGTGTACTAATGAAGCGACTAAAACCCCACATTACCTTAGTAATAAGCCCTTATCTATAACTTTTGATGCAAGAAAGTGAAATTATAAATGGTCTTTTAATAAACTATTGATAGATCCATTCCACCTTACTCTTTAGATGCCTTTCTAATTACGTCAGTTTGCCGAATGCCGACTTTAGCATGATAATCGAATGGCAGAGAACCAAATTTGTAGGTATAATACTTTACTTTGTTGATAATAATAATAGAATCTAATTGGTAACAATGGCCGCTACAACACTAGATGGTAGATACCCCTCCAGAAGACTACCACCTTAATTAATCTGGCCTCAACACTCATCACTGTAAAATGTCAGAAAAATCTTTAGTTTTAATTCTTTTATATATATACAGAAATGATCAAGTAAGAATCATCGGTCCTTAATCTTAATTTAAGGTCCACTCACCATTAGAATAGGTATTTTGAAAAACTGACCGTTGGATTCAGGGACGTAGCCAAAATTTGTAGCTAAGGTGGGAGAAACTCTAAAAAAATGAAATTTAAGATTTCATTTTTTAAAAATAACATGAAAAGTATCTATTAAAACTAATAAATTATCTATATTTAATTCACAAAAGCACAAAAACACTTGTAAATGAAACATAAATCATCAAAAATTAATTCATATTAATAAAATATTCACTAATCGATTACACTTGTCCCCTTCGAATTTTCATTTTTTTAAAGTGTTGTATGATAACCTCATTATCAATGCCATCAAGTGTATCTTTCTCAATATATCCAATCAAGCTATCATTCATCAATTGATCGCCCATCCAGTTGTGCAATCGACTCTTCACAATTTTCATTGCAGAAAATGCCCTCTCTATAGTGGCAGTCGCAACAGGGAGAATAAGTGTCAATCTCAAAATCAAATAAACTAATTGATACACTATGTTTCGTTCTGTTTCAACCATTTTTTGAGCTAAAGCACCAATCCTTTTGAATTGTGAAAAAGTTATTAGAAGAGCGCATATCAACAACATAATTCTCAAATTGATTGTCAAGCACAGCAAGATCGAATACAGAAAAATTTGTTGGATAAAATGTAGCTAAGTGAATCAATTGTTGTTTGTTAAAAATAGAAAAAGAATCATTTAGCCTCAAACATGCCACACTAAGAAGTAATTCAGTATTTGCCTCAATGAAAACGACTATTAAGCTTAAGAAGTTGCACATCAATGACAGAATAAAATAGCTCAACGCGATAGTGATGTAGATTGTTTTTTTTTTTTCAAAATGTCTACGTCCATGGTTCGATTGGATAATCTTCTTATTTGTATCGTGTCTGCCAAAAATCACAGTGATCAAACCGTCAATTTTTAAAATATATACGTTTAAACAATTGTTACAACATCCAACGGTAAATACTGTTACCATAAAAATAAACTACATTTTGAAAACCAATTATCGGAACACCGTGATTTTTGGCAGTGGCAGACGTGACATACATGAGATTATTATCTAATCCAACGGTCGGTTTTTCAAAATACCTATCCTAAGTGAGAAAATGGTGAATATACCTTATCGTAAAATAAGGACCAGTCCTTAATGTATATCAGACTTAGATGAAGGTCAGCTAAGAATTAAAAGGTGTTGGATAAGTTACCGCGGCTAACTTTCATCTAAGCTAATTAATTTTCAACCGACGCCTCCTGGTTATTAGTTGACTTTTATCGGGTATACCTGCCTAGATCATTTTTGTGTATATATATAACCCCACGAGAGAAGCTACTGATTTGGCTGTGTGAAACACCAAAATTGGCTCCAAATTTTGGGCTGATGATGCTTGAAATTCAATTAATCCATACAAATGCGTGCCACCTTTACTTGCACACCCATTATGTATGTTAATTAATGCACCAGTAACTGTCTTAAAAATGATCGAAGGTTTCATTAATCGGAAATCTAATCAAATGGGAGGAGGATGAAGAAGACGACGACAACACCACCACCACAGATTGCTGCATCAGAATGAAAGAACACCAACTCGAGCGAGCCCAGTTGACGGGAGGGGTGGGATTTGGAATAGTTGATCTCGAGTTCGAAACCCCATATAGCATCTTTAGAAATGAAAGAGCAGCGTTTAAAGGTAAACTGAGCCAGAGTGCAGGGAAATATAACCCAGCAGCCTATGGAGGTGGGGGTTGCTATTCAAGCACATTGCCCACTATCTCCAAAGAAAGAGAATCTTATTAAATTCACAATAAGATGAGAAGGAAGGAGATCTTACAGGTAATCTGGTTCCTTTGTCCCCATACATTAAGACACAATTTGCACCCTAAAGTAAAATCAACAACACTTAAGATGAATCCCAGCCATACACGTGGCCAGTAATGGCCAACCAGATAACCCATATTTGCAACTCAAAACAGAGATAGGTAAACATAGCGCATAAAGAAATTAAATCATTTTCAGCAGTCAAACTTCAGCATCATAGTCTTTATGAAATGCTAAAAAAAAAAAAACCTTATAAAATTTTTATTAATTATCAGGTGCATGAAGGAATGAGAATATATGAATTAGTAATTCAAATAAAGGAAAGACGTGGGTCTAATTAATTAATATTACATTAATTTCTGGGGAGGAGGGGGGGTGTTTAATTAATAGATGGAGTGATAACGATGATTATGATGAAGAAGGATAGTAAATTTAATAGAAAATAAAGAAAGCGACCAAGACGTGACCTAAACGAAGTTGGGAAGGAGTCAACATCCCCAGTTACTCCTCCCATTATTAAAAAGCCTGCCACACAATTTAGGTCAAAACATAAAAAAATAAAAAAGAAAAAGAAAAAAACCCTAGCTAGCTCAGCTCCATGTCTCATAAAGCTTTTCTTCTGGAGAAAACTAGGGTTTCAGACTGTCCATTAAAAACCTTCATGACCCATAAAGCCAAAAAACAGAAACAGACGAAACAACCCATCTTAATTAATTTCTTGAAGTACCCATAATTTATTCAATTAAAAAAAAAGAAGGAAAAATTTAAAAAAAGCAAACCCTTCAAGAGGTAGAGCATATGAGAAATGAGAAATAGTACTAAATGAAAAAGCTTGTAGGAGTAGCATGAAGAAGAAGAAGAAGAAGAGATCATTATGTTATAATTATCCTTCTGGAATCAAACCAAGAACAAGGACAAAATCAGAACTACTAAATTTCATGTGAAGAGAAAACTTTAGATATAGAGTTTGAAAACAAGAACAAGAACCATAGATCATTTGCCTTTATAATGATTATACGAACAAAATCAGAAGACCTTCATTTCATGAGAGGAGAAAAAAGCAGATCTATATATGTAGAGCCTAAAAACAATTCCATCTGAGTAAGAAGAAGAAGAACCACAGATCGACCATTTGCTTTACCGTGATATCCGACTGAAATCAAAACTAGCTAGAGCGCAAATGGGCTTGTAGCCTAGTCGCATGTATGAGCGTCTTTAGGGCTCGAAGAGATCTCATGTTCGAGTACATGGAAGTACATCGATATCTACTTGTTAAGGAATTCGGGGACGTAGGTAATTTTTATCGTTTGGCAGAAAAAAAAAATAATAATAATAAAAATCAAAGCTAGAGCAATCAGAAGAACTTGATTACATGTTAAAAGAAACTAAAGATGCAGAGCCTATATATAACAATCCCATCTGAGTAGCACAAAGAAGAAGAAGAACCACAGATAATTTGCTATTCTACTGATATCATCAAACCAAGAGCAAGCAGAAGACCTTCATTTCATGTCAAGAGAAAGCCTCAAAACAATCCCATCTCACTAACATGAAGAAGAAAAAAAAGAGTTAGAAGCTAGATGAAATAGAAGAACCATATATAGATCACTTGCCTTAGGAAAATTATCCTGCTGAAATCAAACCAAGAACAAGAGTAAAATCAAATTAAACATGCACCTCAATCTTGTCTAAAGAGAGAAAAACTTAAGGATATATATATATATAGAAGTAAAGTGAAAACAATAATAGATACACAATAGTATTAATCTAGAACATACCCAGATGGAGCTGTAAGTGCAGCAGAGATAGTAAAGAAGAAGCCGTGAAACTCAGGATAGATAGCGCCAATAGCCAATAGTAATCATTATTAATTACACTATTCTTGGCGCTATCCCTCCTGAGCTTTACAGATTCTCCCTACTGTACACATATATAATCTAAGCTAGCTGAAGGAAAGCTATAAGCTCTCCAATATCATATCTGAGGTAGAGAGCTAAATCACAGGGAGAGATGGGTAAGAGGTAAGAGGGGAGGAGAGTATTTATAAGAAGAAGACACTGGTATTGGGTCATATGAAACAGCAAAATATGACTAAGTAAAAAATAGGATTTGTGTGGAGGGACGGATTTTAATTCCTTTTATTTTTATTAAATGTTTGCATCATTTTTTCTTCTTTTATACGGCTGCCGACTACGTTTGCCAGCTTCTTCTAATCTTGGGATACGGTAATGGGGAATGGAATTAGGTTTTGAATACAAAATAGCCTTACTTTTCTCCACTATTGCAGCTTTGCCGGAGAGGGAAACTTATTTTCCTCTACTTAATTTGTGTTTTCAATTAGGTGGGTTACAGCCAGGGAAGCCCTAACACTAAACCATATATATGACACAAGATTTTTTCCTTTTCCTTTGGTTTTTTGGACATTTTACCGATATTTCAATTATTTATGTAAATGAAGCTCACATTGAAATAATTATGAAAAAGAAGTTTCGTCCATTAAATTTGATATTTTTGCCCTTTTAACGGTAAAAAAATTTGAATTTTATTTGAAAATTTTCATATAATTACCAATTTTATAAATAATCATCAATCGCTAACCAATAATACGAAGAATGACCAAATTTACACAAAAATCACCCGCTGACCATATTTTCTAATAATATATCATCATTTTTATTAACAATCACCGATCATCAATTATTATCCGTACACGTTATTCCAAAACTTTTTAACATCAAATCATATTCCCAATTGTCTTATCAAACATTAAATGCATGCATGATATGTATAATAAAAATATATATATATATATATATATAATCACCGAACTGTTATACAATCACCAATCACCAAAATTACACATAATATCAAACAAAGCACAAAATCACAAATTTACAAATTTTACATATAATCACCAAAAATATGTGTTATCACCAATTTTCATTAAATCATCAAATTTGTATTAAAACATCATTTCACAAAATAGGAGTTTGGACGCGCAGGAACTAGAGCAAGAAAGCGATTATTATTTATTTTTTTTCATGATTTGTTATCATTACTTATTACATGTGATTTAACTATTCATAGAATGGTAATTATCAACAAAATTGATAATTGAATAAAAATTGGAGATCCGTGATCTTTAACAAATTAGGAAATTTCTTTTCAAAATGATGAATATGTATTCCTAAAGGGCATTTTCTCCAAAAAAAAATTATATTTCCATAATTATTTCAATATTAGCTTCATTTCCATAATTTTTTAAAATCTCAACAATATTAAAATAAAATATCCTTATTTTTTTTCCCACAAGGCAAAAGATTTTTTTTTTTTTTTCATTCTTATGTTTTTTCTTTCTTCGTTCTGAACATATTGAGAACGCTCCAATGCTAACATATGGCAAAATACTAACCGATGCTAAAGTTGGCAAAGCATATGCCTACTCGAATAAGGATCAATTAATGCTGGAGCTCGAAGGCCCATGGCCAAAGGCTGATGGCCTCCACTGCATCTAGAAGGGGTCTCACCTAACATCTTTCTAAGTGAGAGAGCGTGCATCATAATTTGTGGTGGCGGGCGGTGTTCGTGCAGCTCAAAAAAGGATAAGGATATATTGGCAAAGCATAACACAAATCTTAATGTCAACCAAAATGTACGTACTCGAGAATGTACAGTGCACTGAATAAGACCTCTCCATCGCCGGATTTCAATTCAGCCTAACTATTAACTTTCCCCCTTAAACCGGCCTTCAAACAAGGTACTATCATGAGAGAGAGAGAGAGAGAGAGAGAGAGGGGTCTCTGTAATTTTGTATGTATAATTCCACTGTATATATGTTTTTGTAATGAAACGTGTATATATATATATATATATATATATATGAGTGTAGGTATGAGAAGTCCAGAAGAGATAGATTACTTAAATTTTAATTAAAGTTTTAAGTGGGTCAAACCATCATTACATCATTAACTCCATTGGATTGCCTTTCAACCTTCCAACATCAATTGTGAAGGTGTAGTTATACTTTTTGGAATCCCTCCCGTATTTGTCAAAGCTAATCATCATTAGTTAATTAGGAGTCGGCAACATTAATTCTCTCTCTAAACATTTACCCGCCGTATAAATATGCTAGCTGTCATACACTCTACCTTTTCCCCTCTAACCCTTCAATTCCTTGCATCACATCCAAAAAATCATTACTCGCTCAACAATATCAATTAATATATCATACTACTCTATAAAAGTAAAAGTCATTTTTAATATTTATATATTTTTATTTAATTAAAATTTTTAAAATACTTTTTCTTTTATTGGTTGATACGAATTTCTTTTTCTTTTTCTTTCATAATTCTTTTATATTGAATCAATACACCTTTCCAAATAATTAATTAATTATTTAATATTTAATCAACATATCTTTTCATTCTTGGTGGTTATTTCATTTTTGATGGTTATTTCAACAGCCACCATAGGCATCCTTTCACATTTATATAAGAAAGAAGATTATACATTTTCATTTTTTCTTCTCTCTTCTCTCTTCTCTCTTCTCTCTTCTCTCTCATGCATATACATAATATATTACACTACTTTAGATCTATAATTGTATGTAGATAGAATTATATGATTCTTATATTTTCTTCAAATAATCTATTTACCTACGAAATACTGAATGCACATGGAGAACACATGAATATAATGGTGAGATACATCAAAATATTTACAAACGTATAACCAATATGTCAGTAAATTCTGTAATTTTGTATATATTTTCTTTGATCATAAATGCTTCAAAAATTAACATTTTGTGATGTTTTTACATCACGTGCTTTTTTTTACAAGTGTATACAAAAATAATTTATTTTGCAAATTAATAGAAGCTTATTTTTACCTTAAATTTTTCTAATTCTAATAAATTGGTATTAGAATATTTTCATAACTTCGAAGCTAATTATAGTTTGCTCCTAAATATAAGAATACGCGCCACTAAACTAGCGAATTCGATTAATTAGTTTAAAAAAATTAAGTTAGGTGGCACATATTTCACTTTTTGCAACGTAAGTGCAAAGACTTAATATTTAATCACGTAAATCTAGTTGGTAAAATATAAATACTTAATAAAATAGCCCAAATCTTTGTAAAGAGAATAAAAAAACCTTGGAAAAGACTTTTGTAATGAAGAAAAATGAAAGAAATAATAATAAAAGTAAATATTTAATTTTTCAAAGAAAAAATGATTATTGTACATGTAAGCCAATAATTAAAAAACCAAAATAATTGAAGGTATTTTCAACAAAAGAAATGATTATTATAAATTTAAGTCAATTGTTAAAAATCAATGGTTAAAATAGTGAAATAATGATCCTTTTTTTCAAGAGAAATAACATGAACTAAAGCCACATAAATATATAAATATATATATATATAGGCATCTTAGGCCTATTCCCACTTAGGATTAAACATTGACTAGTCTCTAAAGATAGATGAGATCATCCACAAGTCATACCCATTTGGTAGTCAAGGTACCATGCAAGATTCGATTCCAAGATCTCCACCGCAGAAGATAAAGCCCTTCTGCATATAGTGATCACAAGCCCTCAACTACTTAAAAAACATTATAAAAATAGAACTGTTAACCCATAAGTTTTATTTATAAGTTTTGTTTATCCAAAAATCTCGTAATATTTTCATGTTATCCAAAAATTCTTTTTAATAAGAAACACATCGGTTTGTTTTTTATTTTACAAAAATTGATCATTTTGTAGAAAACTGATGCATACATCAGTTGTTAGGAAGTATTTTGAAAACTGATGCATAGATTAATTTTTTGAACTTTTGGATGAAAAAAAAAAAAACTTAAAATGAGACTTTTGAATAATTTTCTTTTATAAATCTTATTTTATATATATATATATATATATATATATATATATATGAGTAAATTGGTATAGTAAGGACTCTAAAATCTATGAGACAGATAATATTTCCATTTAAGATCATTTCCATCCTAATAAAAATAAAATTCAAATCCAAATCAATATTCACCAACAACCACAAATGTCACATTCAATAAATTTATATAGTTGACAGTGTTTATTTTGTAGGGATGGCAGTTGTGGGAATATTGGGTAAAGAAGTGGAGAAGAACGAAAAATGTGCCCTGGGAGTGATTCTATACCTCTTTCTCTGACTCAGACTCAGAGGAGGGACGATGCCTCGGCACTTGCACCACTTTCTTCATCAGTACACCTTAAATTACATTTCACATAAAAGGTCGTCAGACGTCAGGCCTCTCTTTAACCGAGGACCTCCTTTCTCAGCTCTCTCTTTATTCGCACCGTAGTATACACTCCGGATCCGTGCACATATACACTCTCAGGACCATATTTTAACTATTTATAGAATATGTCGGTTTAAAAATCTCATATAATAACATAAGAATTGAACTTCCTCCTCTTTCTCTTCACGCTGATAAAAATTGGTTTTACTTTATATCTCATTGATGAGGGAAGGAAAAGGTATCTTACAAAAACCGAGGTCTTAGTGATCGGCTCATAGCCGAAGATACGAGATCTGTTACGATACGAAGATTACGCCTATCAAAAAGTCAATGATACAACTGGAGGTAACGGCCATGCAAAGAATCCGCAGAATCATCTATTTATATGGAAAATCAGCCACAATTCAGGAGTAACCGACGACTTACCAAAAATACACATTCTCTATATAAAGAGAGGATGAACAATGGAAAGAGGTACGCAAAAAACCAACCATTAAGATTCTTCGATTATCTGGTTAATTATACTTATTGACTTGATCGTCGGAGGGTTATCGTCGGATACAATCCGACCGATCTAACTTTGTTTTGCAGGCTTGAACTCGGTGATTGGGCATTGGCTGAAAGTTGCATCATCACTCATATAATAAAATAAAAATTGATTTCAATTTTAAATTCTCTCTCTCTCTAGCCCTTCATCTCTTTCTCCCTCTCCTTTTTCTCCGTGCAGATAAGAATTTGTTTTATTTTATATCTCATATAATAAGATAAAAATTGATTTCAATTTTGAATTTAGGTATTTTATTTTTTAAGAATAAGAGGTATTCTTCACATCTTCTTCTCCACGCAGCCTCTCTCTCCTCTCTCTCCCTCCATGCCGCTCCTCCTCTCTCTACGTCTCTCGCACAGCAGGTATGTTTTCTTTACCATATTTTATGTTTTCTTTTCCATATTTTATGTTGACATACTCTCTGCATGTTCATATATATTTATGCTTCCAATTATCTAGTGTGTGTATATATATATCACGTATGTTAAAAATTACAGTAATCCAACAGTCATTTTTTTAAAAATATTGAAAAGTAGTCTTTTTTTTTGTTCATTAAAATGTTAATAGTTTTTTATAATCATTTTTTAGAAACTAACTAACTATGAGATCACTATGGTTTTTGGCCTACATTACATGCATATATGAAAATAATATTTAATCTAACTGTTTATTTTTTAAAATTTATTTTATAATGAGTTCTAAGGAGATCACTTGACCCAAAATTACATTACATGCATATATTTTTAGTATAGGTAATTTCCTTTTATACATTCCTTTACTGTATATAGCGCATAAAAATCAAATCATTTGTAAGCAGTTCGCAAATAAATTTGATAAGTCGCTGGTGAATAACAATTCACAATTAAGTTTGACGATAAAGAATTCAATTTCAAATAAATCGAAACTTGACCCGAACGAACTCATATAAAATTTTAGTCAAATTTAAATAATAAAATTTTTGACCAATCGAAATTAAATAGTTGAAAATTCACATCCTTAATGAGGGAAATTTTTATGAATTGGGGGGGTATTTTAGTCATATTGGTTTATTTATTCCCATTCCTATTTCCTAGGCTAGCTTCTTATGTCTGACCCCCGTCTGCCGAAAAGGTGAAATCTATCTTTGATCTTTCTTTTGGTCATAGGACCTTCTATTAATTATATCTCTCTTTTTGCTTTTTGTTTTCTATGTTTTTTTTTTTAAGTTGACGGGTCCAGCTATCAGACGCACTGGTGCGCACAGCTCCCACGGCTAACGAACTTATTTGAGGGTGCGCCTGTAAGTCCTATTACTAGGCCCTTAACTAAGATATCCACTCCTTAACTACATGTCCAATTTTATGTGATTGAACCACATTAATTTTTAGGAAAAATGATTAAAAGGACTCTAAATAGAATCTTATTTATCAAATAGTAGAATAAATAAGAATATATACCAATTGCTTCTTACAGGTCTAATTTAAAATCAACTAATACCTTAAATTGTCTATTATACCCCAAATCCTTATTTTAAGCAAGTTTTTTTTTTTTTTTTTTTCATATTGGTTGACATTTTTTATTTGAATTATATGCTGAATGTGATTTGGATATGATAAGTTTTTTTGAATTTGAATTGTGATTTAAGATAATCCTTATTTTAAGCAAGTTGTTTATTTTTTCCATATTGATGGACATTTTTTATTTGAATTATATGTTGAATGTGATTTGGATATGGTAAGTTTTTTTGAATTTGAATTGTGATTTAAGATATTATAGATTTACTTTATTTCTTTTTTTTTTTTTTGGATAATTGATTTACTTTATTTCGATTTCAGTTTCCGGTGACTGTCTTCCCTTCCGGTGTATCATATTCCAACGAAATTACCATCATATATACATGTATACATCATGTCTTTATAAAGAAAAAACTTTACCCAAATTACTGTATACTTTACCCAAAAAAACAAGTATACATTATGTATACCATCATGTATACATGTATACAACATGTATTTACCAAAATTAACGTCATGTAACAATGTATACATGATATATTAGCTTTATATAAAAAAATGACGAAAATCAAATGAATTCTAGGCTATATTTGCCAATTAATAACAAAATTTCTTTTGATTTACAAAAGTTTCTCTTTATCTCCTTGTCGCACCGAGTTGAACAATTTTGACTTTGGTTCGCTTTAGCATTGATATAAAGATTAAATAAGATAAAGCAGCTTCGACCATACTCGGATCCGTCTTTGGATTAAGATAACAATTAGGATAATAATCCATTCTTTTCGGCGATCAAGAGTTTCAATTTCGCGTCGATGGCAGCTGCCTCTAACACTCTGGCGGTGGCAATTCTTGAATCTAAGTTTCCTTATTCGATTTTTTCAAGGATGCTGGTTTTCTCTTTGTCGGCATGTCGAGGAAGACGATTGGCGTCGTTATCTCGGTTGTCCGTCAGAAGCCTTACTAAAACTCTCCCAACCGGCTCTTACAAGTAGAGAAAATGAGTTGGAGGTTGAATCATGGAACACAATATGTTAGACCCCAAAAATCTCGCCGAGAATGTAGGCTTCTTTCGAGTATACATTTTTTGATTTTATTCGTGCCAGTTTTAGAAACTCTATTTCATTTTAAATGAATGGTATTTATGTCCTTCTATGACTAATTACGCAGCTTCATGTATCTCCAAAAATGATAGGGGTCTTTTGGTATAGCCATCTTATACCAGGGTCCTATTAGTATAAAACCCTAATTTTTACTCTATTCGTCCCAATTTAAATGCATTCATTTGTTTAAGAAATATATTGATTACTTTAATTTTATTATATTTTTAAATTTATATTCCAAATTTATCTTTTGTAAAAAAAATTGGTCATTCTCCAGTGTCATTTTATAAAGGAGTATAATAGAAAAATCGTTCTAATTTTTAATTTAAAAATTCAAAGTGATCACATATTTTGGAACATCCCAAAATAAAAAAATGATCACATAAATTAGGATGGAGGGAATATTAAAAGACAAAAAATAAACTAAAAGAGATAATTGACTGATACTTTATGTTAATTTATATTAATTTTTTTTTTTTAAGCAAGAGAGATACTTTATGTCCAAACAATAATAAATTTAATTTAATTTAATTTAATTTAATTTTTAAGTGAACTAATGCAATAGTTTTCATCATTTATAGCATCTCCAACCTTGGTTAGCCATTTTGGCCAGGTAAAATGGTCAAATAGTATATTGCCTATTCATCTTGGATAGCAAAAATACTATGCACTCCAATTATAATAGTCATTTTGGTTCACCATAAAATTTTATTATTTTTTTGAATTCAATCATTACTTTAGAAATAAGCATTTGGGGGAAAGTAATGAGTTGGCAAAAATGCCTACCCTCTTTTGCTTAGCTAAATTTAGATTGGTTCAATAAAAAGTTACTTTGATTTCATTCAAAAAATAAAATTTTTTTTCTATAACCACCACTCAGAACGTAAATGAATCAAATCAAATTTATTTTTGAACTCAATAATTTAACAAATTAGCATCGCATTCTTAGGTTAATATTTTAAATAGTTAAATTAAATTCAAAATTAATTCAATAAAAAATTATTTGAACTCACATTTTTAATCAATAAAATTATATTATATTTTTTAACAATTATAAATAAAATAACTTTTAATTTTCAATGGATTGAATATTCTTAGGTTAGAGATTGTATTTTTGAGATTGCAACTCTCACGTTAGATTTTATACACTGTATATCTAAAAATAATGATAAAATTATTGGGGGTGACCGCTGAAAAGGTAGGTGCCCCACATGGAAGTTTGATTGGAGAAAGATATTTTGGGTAGGCAGCTACAGAGAATAGGGTAATGGCCTACTACTGGTGCAAGTAGGGGAAAGCTAGAAGGAGATAGATTTTCAGTAACCTAAAAAAAAGATTCATAACTTGATATGGGGATCAGGTTATAGGCCAAACAATAGCCGGCGGGCCACAGCGCTCGCGCGCATATATATATATATATGAATGTGAATATAAATGTATGTTGGGGGTGTGTTCTGTGTCACATCAAGTGGCTATAATTACACCACGTGGGAGCAGGAGGGTTCGAAAATACACCCCCACTCATATTGGGCCCTCCCCCATCATATTGCAGGCTTTCCTCAAGGCTTGACCACAGATGGCCAGTTTCTGATGATAGCATTAATTAGTGCGTTGATTACTTTCTCCAGTCAGCAGGGTATTAAGTGAGAACCACGTGCCACCCCATGACATTTAAAATCATTTCTCATATATTATGCTCTTAAATTTACTCTGTCTCTCTCTCTCTCTCTCTTTCTCTCTCTCTCCAACTTTTTTTTATTGATTTTTTAAAACATCTTTGGAGTATTTTTTTTTTTTTTTGACATTTGTAGGATTTTGAACACTGATTTATATATATATATATATATATTTATATATAATATTAAAATAGGAATATAGTACCTAATGTAATATTATGGTACTAATATAATATGTACGATGGTTTACATGGCATGTCACATAGGTTTTGTGATATAATGTGTGATAACTTACAAAATATGTCAGATAAATTATCATATAATTATTATATTAATATGATAATTAATACAACATGCTATTATGCCACATTAATCAATATGCCATTTAATGTGAAAAAAAATATTAAAATTTTAATTTCACCTATTTAGCCCTTTCAATTTTAAATAAATTGAATAATCTAAACCCAAATAGGGATGTCAATAGGGCATGGTGGATTTTCTCTTTTCTAATTCCGTCCCTTGAATGAAATTTTTTTCCAAATTCGTCCCTATATATCCTGCGATGAGCTGGGATGAAAAGATCATGCTGTGCAAGGTGGATTCCCACAGGGTTTGAGAAAAAAGTTAAGAATTTTTCTTAACGTCAATTTTTTTTTCCACACAAACCCCGACTATAATCTCAATAAATTTAATTTAAATATTGAATTATAAGTATCTATAATTAAAATATATATACACAAACTGAAAAGGTGAAAAGAATGGAAAAAAAAAAACCCTTAAATACTAAATATTATAAATAAATAAAAAGGACTTTCAAATATAGCTTTATTTACATACATTTGGGATGCGGTGTGGCATAGTGGGGCACGGTGCGGCGAGACAGCCATATTTCATATCATGTCCTGAACTCTATAAGATTTTTCATTTTTTTTCCAAACCTTATAAGATTTTTAAATCTTTTCAATCTGTCCCAATAGAGATAGAATGGGTTACCTATTTAATCTGTTCCATTGCCATCTCTAAAATCAAAAACTTCGAAGTAGGCCTAAAATATTCAATATTACAATAGAAAAAAAAAAAATCCAAATAAATCAAAAGCCAAAATCATTCCCTCAACCTAGTTCAAACTATGTAAAAATCCCAAATTAGCTGTCAAAGTCTCACAAACTAATTTTAGAATGATATCATATCCATCTTGCTTTTCACCTTCATCATCATTTTAAGATTCTATTCGCACTATCTTGAAACCACGAGTGATTTCATATCTGCGTTTGATTAATTCTTGAATTCTATGACAAGTTGTTAATTAGCTAATCAAAGGTAGTCGGCAAATCAAGGTAGTCGGCAAGTACTAGTTTCCACTCAACTTGTCACGAAAATTGTTTAATTTCGTCTCAATTTATAATAATTTTATTTTTATTAATATAATTTCACATCTTCAATCTCATATACTTATGGCCAATAAGGAAGCTTGAATTTGTTAGATGTTGAGAAAGAAAAATTAACGTTTACTACCTAAAAGAGAAATTGGAATGAAGGGAAATGATAAGTTTAGATAGTCTAAGTCAGCAAATATTTAAGTGGCCGTTATATTTCAATATTTTGTGTGATATTATTCAAATGGTTGAGACCTAACGATCACTTAAGTGTTTACTTATTTAAATTAGGTCAGTATTGCTGATTTAGACTAAATCAATAAAAACTTAAGTGACCATTAAATTTCAATTATTTATGTAATATCACTCAAATGATCGAGATCTAATAATCATTTAAGTATTTTCTGATTTAGACTATGTCAGCATTTGTTAGAAGGTACGTGAATTAATTTATTTCATGGCTAATTAAAGTGAGGGCTGAGAGAAAGTAGAAGATAAAGGCAAATCCCAAGGAAGATATTGAAGTGGGCATTCCATTTCCAGAGAGGCCAAAATGTCAAAAGATGGTGTCACGTTTTTCCGTATATATAAAATTTATTATTATTATTAATACATAAAAGAATATCTTCTTTTTGAAGACAAGCACTATATCTTTAGGTATAATGATGGGGCCCCACACCGACATCTTTTCATGTTTCCCCCTCCCACTTGTCCCAAGGCCTAACGCCAAAGCCGGATCGGGCGCCCCCCTCACCCTGCCTCAATTTGATGTTGCTCTCACAAGTACCTCAATTCCAGCTTTTGCTCATTTATTTATTTTTATTAAATCAAGTTGGAAAATTTATTTCTATATTCTCTCTCGATGCATTCCTTGATTATCTTGTCTTAATTTATTTTCCCGATAGTCTCTTTTAAGCTTCTAAAGATTTTGAATAAAAATCTTTTTGAATTTGATACCAATTGATGAAAATTAAGCTGCCATTAATGTAATTTTTTTGGATAATATTCACTGGGTAAAAAATGACATCAATGGATCGATGATTAAGAAATAACGAAACTTTATAATGTCAACAAAGGCTCTACGGACCAAAATCTTGGTACTAAGAGCTAAAGCCAAGGCTCTATAAATCTGTAACCTCTAGACTTTTAACGACATGAGAAAGAAAGTTTCATGGAACAAACTTCATGTCACCATGGGCTATATATAATCTAGGCCAACTCTTCATTGCAACCTTAGATATGTTGAAAATTCCAATATAGAATTAGCTTCTTTTTAATGAAGTAATAACACTTGCGTGGTGGTCATCTTGATGATGGCTTGTGTTGACACATTTGCTTTTACATGTGAAATAATGAGGAAAAAATTAAGGTTTTATAGGTGATTATAACAAGATTTAGGATGGAAAAAAAGATAGTAAAATGGATAAATTGAAAGAGGAAACTATGACTAGGAAAAAAATATATATGACTAGGTCATGGCCTGATGAGCGGCAAAGAATGCCATTCGTTGGTGGGATAAAGCACAAAAGGAGCAGGATCGGTTAATTACATGTGGATTTCGTGGCTTTGATAACACGAAAAAAATTGAATCTCATTGATAATAGCTTGATTACAACCAACCTATTAAAGGATTTATATAGATAACAAGGGTAAATAATATGGAAATATATAAGAAAGAAAACACATAATTAAAGAAAATAAATCAAAATTTTGAATATTTCTCCATCCGTGATATTCTTTTCATCTCTTTCCTTGATGTGTTTTCATCATTTGACTTCTATTTATTCATTTTCATATTCTCTTAATCCCTTCCTTGATTACCATATTCTAATTCATTTCTATATAAACCTTCTAATGGATTGATTGTAATCAATTAAGATATTATTAATGAGATTCAGTTTTTCTACATAATGGTGTAAAAGTTTGTTCATTTCCATTAGTATCATATGAATTATAGGACATATCATATGAATTTAAATTGATGCGGTGTGGTCCTGTCTTAATTAACCATGCATGTTTGAGGACTATTCAAGAATATATCAAGATGAATGCTTGGATATTGGAAAAAAAATAATAAAAAAGAAAAAGAAAATGTCTAGTACCTAGGTGACTACTGACTAGGTCAAGTAGCTAGCTAGCTAGGTTAACATGTCAAGCAGAAAACAAATTAAAAGAAAACGGGTGTGGTCCGGGTTCAAGCTTGTGAAATCTGATTCCTCACGTGTTGTCAAGATGATCATATCATATATCAAGTACCAAAATTCTTCCTCATGGCCCGTCTTTGTTAAAACAAACCCCCCACACTTGTGGGTACGTGAATTGAGGGTGACTGAACAATGAACATATATAGACAGGCTCTTAGAGTTTTCTTTTGGAAGAAATAGACATTTAAATGTCTAAGTAGATCATATCCAAAGGTGGTAGGGGTCGATCTCTCTCTCTCTCCCTCCTCTTTCTCTCACATGTCGTCTTTTTCTTCTCTCACCAGTCACTATACGCCAAACCCATGTTTGGTAATATAACAAATATGACCCACCTATACATGCATATGTATTTCAGTGAATATATATATATATATTTCAGGACAGGCTTTTAGAGTATTCTTTTGGAAGAAAGACATTTCTAAGGAGAGATCCAAAGGTGGTAGGGGTCTCTCACATGTCGTCTTTTTCTTCTCTCACTAATCACTATACGCCAAACCCATGTTTGATGTTTCGTAACAAACATGACCCACCTATACATACATATGTATATCAGTGAAAATATTCAGGCTAGCTAGACTTGATAGGGTTGCAGCTTCTTTCATGCAATGTTTTGCGCTTCCAGCTTTCTTCCCACTTTTCAATTGATTCATGTCATGTTCACTTCCTTTATATCTAACTTCATTCTCTCTCTCTCTCTCTCTCTCTCTCTCTCTGTGTGTGTGTTATAGATATGTCCACGTCCTCACCTCATGAATGGAGAACAAGTCGTAAGTATGTGCGCACATATGCAATTGTACATAGAATATTCGCAGTGTCTGCAAGGAGAGATTTTGAGACAACTGAACCCCACAGTTGATTGATTATCCTGCCCAGCTAATTGAGACCCCACTGCTAGCTAATTGTGGTACATACTTATTTGATTTGATGGATTAGAGAATTATACATAAAGGGTGTTTATTATAAGGTGCATCTTATACAATTTTACGTAAGATGATCTCTATATGGCCAACTGCAAATAATATATTAAAAAACTGACTACTGGGTTAGATGAAATGCTCATGAATTTCATGTTCTCCAAAAATCACAGTGATTCAACAATTAGTTTTTGAAAAATATCATAGTGAAAAATTACGACTTTTTTGTCTTTTAAAATGTCGCCAGTTTTTTCTGGTTAGTTTTTTCAAAAACTGACCTTTGAATCACTGTAATTTTTGGGAAACATGAAATTATTAAGCAGCTAGCTTTTCTAATCCAATAGTTAGTTTTTCAAAAGATGATCTGCATTTTCAAAAGATGATTTACATTTGGCTTTACAAAGGTCACCTTACGCAAAGTTGTGTAAAATGAACCTCATAATAGAAGCCCTAATACACACACACACATTTATATAGAATAATTTCTGTACGAGGACTTCCTTATATGAGGACTTGGCCATTTGGCTCACGTAAAATAGGTCTTTTGAAAAACTGACCGTTGGATTGAATATTCTTTCTATGTATGACAAGCATGCCAAAAATCACAGTGATCTGACGATTGGTTTTTGAAATACAATCTGTGAAAAATAAAATATTTATATGATGCTTAACGGTCAATATTTTAGAAACCGACCGTCAGATCACTATAATTTTTGGCATGCCTGTCATACAACGAAAGAATTTTCAATTTAACAGTCGTTTTTTTTTTTTTTTTTTTTTTTTTAAATCAAAATACTCATTTTACATTGGCCAAAAGACCAAGTCCTTGTGTAAGGAAGTCCTCACACGAAAATTAATTACTCTATATATAAATATACAGTCCTGATCTTTTCAACATATGCTTATATATTTTATGTAAGCATGAAGCCCATAGATAATTGTGAGCTTCATATTTTGAAAAACTGACCGTTGGATTAGATACTGTATTTATGGATGTCATGTGCGTATGCCAAAACTCATGATGATCCAATGTAATATTTTCAAAATACAACTATGAAAAACTGTAACTGCTGAAATTGTCATAGTTTTTATCCGTGACATTCCGAGAAACTAAGCGTTGGATCAGTATGTTTTTGGCAGACATGACATGCATAAGTATAGTATCTAATCTAACAGTCATTTTTTAAAAATATAAATCCCACAATTATCCATGAGCTTCATGCTTATATATATATACTGGTAATCATCCAGCGCGATGCGCGACAATTATAAAAACACAACCCTATGATTCAAATTCATCATTAATTTCATTCACTATCAAGTATCAACAGTCTTAATTCTAAAATCTCAAATACTACTGGCTAACCTTCCAAACACCCAATCTTTAAGAAAAAAAGAAAAATAAGAACACTTTTTGAATACAACCATATCACTTCCATTTTAAATCGACGATGATCTTATAGTCTAAAAAATATAGTATTCACTTATAATCTGAGCTAAATCTCCAAAGAAAGGTTTTTTTTTTTTTTTTCCCTTCTTACTATAAAATTCCAAGAACCACATATTCGACTTAAAAACCATATATTATTATAAAGATAGAGAAGAAGATACCAAGAAGTAGCATGTAGTGGAGAAACTGAAAAGAAAAAAAAAAGGCAACATTTATAGAAATAGAGAGAAAATAAAGAAGAAAAGATGATGAATACTTGGGTTGGTTGGCAAGAGAAGATACCAAAAAGCAGTAACGTACAGTTGGGATAATTTTTGGTATCAAAACTAAAAAAAAAAAAAAAAAAAACATATATAGATATAGAAAGAGAAGGAGTGAATAGGAAGAAAAAGCAGCAAGTCATAACTAAAAAAAATAACATCTTTATTATAGAGACAGAAAAGATGAACATACCTGTATGGTGGTCCATGTAAAGAAGAAGAATTGCTTTTTTTTTTTTTTTTAAAAAAGAGAGAAGAAGAAGAAAAAGAAAAAAACCCTAGCATTGATATGAAATTCATGCAGGAACGGTTGATGTGGAGAGAAAAATAGAAAAAATAATTTAATGAAAATAGAAACCATACAACAAATTATATATATATATATATATATATTTCCAATCAATGTGCACATACATTGGCTTTAATTAAAACTAGTATGATACCTTTAATTAATTGTGAGGTGTTTACTTTGAAAAAAAATTTACTGGGTTAGATACTTTTCTCGTGAATGTAATGCATGTCAAAAATCACAGCCATCCAATGTCAGTATCTTAAAATACAAATTGTGAACTCAGTGACATTTTTTAAAAACCGATCGTCGGATCACTATGATTTTTGGCATGCATATATGACGTACATAAGTATAATATTTACTCTAACTACCAGTTTTTCAAAATATACATCCCATTATTAATTACCTATTTACCTATACCATCAAAAATCAAAAATTACTCTTGCTGTCTCCTGTGTATGCTTGTCATTAATTTTGAGACTCCATGTGCTGCCCATTGAATATCAAGCACTATATATTTATTTATTTATCTAACTATGGTTTTTAGACAACCTCATATGGGGTATAAATTGAATTTTTGTGTGCCACGTCTTTGAGAATTGTGTAGGACCCATTTCCACACCCGCATGACTGGGTTGGGTAGTAGCTACTTGCACTGGAATGGGTATTAGTCACTTTGATTTGAGACGTAGTGGGGTTGTATCCATTAAATGTTGGGGGCCCCGACACCCATTTTAGTTCCTTTATAGATTGTGGTGGGCTGGGTCCATGGCTGTAAAGGAGTTGAGTTGAGTCTAATTTTGGATTACTCGAACTTGGCTTGGTTAAAAACATTAATTACTAAAACTCGAGTTGATCTTAATACGAGTCTAACTCAGCCGAGTTTTGATTTACTTGAGACTAACTCGTTTTTTGTAAAGGCTGTTCATGAGCTGTATATGAATAATTCGAACCCAGATATCTGGTACAACCACCAAGATCGATTACCTTCAGTTGTTTACAAATAACTTTGAAAACCAATACAAGAAAGCTAAAAAAAATGGCCTGTTTATACTATACAAATACTAGAAATAAAAATGGAAAGTCCAAGAAAAAAATGGCTTGTATATGCTAAGCCTATTCAAAACTTAATCACAGGCTAAACATAAGGTTGTTTGAGCCTAATCATGCGATTGTTCATGAACTCTTAAAAAGCATGCTTATGAGTTTAATCACATCGAACATTGGTTTGCTTGAAATCGGCTCATTTTGTGGTAGATAAATCTCAAAACGAATTTTTACTGAATTTGTTTGTGAATTGTTCGCAAATGGTTTGATTTGCTTTTAGTCCCAGTTGGAGCCCTAGAATCCAAGATGATAGTGGTTTTCGCATCAAAAAGTATTCAGTCCACGTCATTTGTGGTGGGCTGGGTCCATAAACCATAGTGATTGTAGCCTTAAAATCCAAACTGATAATTGCACATAGAGAAGGGCCCAGAGTATTTCATTTCTCATCCATGTCATTGTCTCCCATAGTCAGCAAAAGAAGCCCAACTTCAGAAAGCTGGATGGGCTTAGTCCAAGCCTAGCCAAAATTGAAGCAAGTTCAGACTATGTCCCAATCCTAAAGAATTACATGGGCCAGAAACCTAACAAAACTAAAAGGCCGAGGATGTATGGAAGTTGGAAGTCTAGAGCTCTAAACGAGCCCAGTTGAACCCTTAAAAGGTTGGGCCCAGACAATCAAGAAACAGGCTTTTCCTTGATGATGGGTCACTTCAACATTCCGAGTGTTCTGATGATAAACTGAGCCTAGAATTATAAACGGGCTTCGCGGAAGCCTGTCTTGAAAGGGCCCATTTGCTTGTATTCCTATTTAAGAAGGGAGTCTTTTTTGAAACCCCTCCAAGTATTAAGGCAATCCCAAAATTTTATTTTCCAAAAATACCCTTGTATAAATTTACCTTAAAGGACATGTTTGTTTTTAAAATACCAACTAACACCAACCAATTAGATATGTACACTCCACAATAAAAAAACATCATCTTTTTGAAACCTTTGGATGGTTTAGAAACTTTGAAGATCATAATGAACATCCAAGAGGATAATGGGAGTGAAAAAGTATGTGATTTTTATGTATTTTTGAGCTGTTACATTTTTATTTATTTTTTTCAAAATCGCAGTTTGTTCTTAGTGCCAAAATAGAACATTTTGGAGATGTTCTATGGAAGAACTCAGAACATTTGCAACATATTGGAAATGTTAAGAGTTTTTCCACATAGCATTTTGAAAATGTTTTGTTCTTGTTCTCATAACAAGCCTGTGATTTTGTTAAAAAAAAAAAAAAAAAAAAAACCGCTAAGAATTTTAGAATGAAAGAGAGGGGGAGGGGATGGGAGGGCACCTATCTTGATTCGGCACCGCCAGTGAAGGCTTGTTGAAGGAGAGATGTCGCCGAGGTGTCGTGGGGTGTGTCTATGCCCTAGGTTGTGTCGTTGTCTTTGAATAGGGATGGGAAGATGTGGGTAATGAGGTATACGTACAAATTTGTTGCGAGTGAAATGGGGTTAGGTATATTTTTGTAACTATGTGGGGTTTACTTAGTACTATTTGAGGTTTACTTATAATTGGATTGTCTTAGTACTTGAAGGGATTGCAATAACGGCTCCCATTAAATGAGTTCACAAAACAATTCTTGAAATTGAATAGGGAGGCAGAAAAGCTTGCTAATAGGCTTCTCTTTCCTCTCTCTACTATATTTGGTAGGGGAGAAAATATGGGAGCCCTTGTTAAGGTCAAAAGTTAAAAAGAAAAAAAATGCTGCCTTATTTAAAGTAAATTTTGAACTTTGAAGTTGGATAAATTTCTAATATTTTGTCTGGTAAACTAAGAAATTTTAACACATTGGACTCTTTTATTAAGTTTTGAGGATTTTATAAGCTTGACTTAAAAATTTAAGGGATTACTTGTTTAATTTTTATAATTCAGGATGTTATTGCTTTTAATTTTAAAGTTTAGGAGGGTTTTATATATATGTTGCCAGTGAGGTACCCAAACTCTGAGCTTGATTAGTGATATAGTTAAGGCTATCGTTACTCGCATTAGTATTTTTTTTTCTTTTTGTATCAAGCAACAAGAAAAACACACATGATATACTCACAGTGCTAAAAAGGCCAAAACCCAAACACATACTTCAAAAGAGTCTACCTTTGAGGGGGTAATGGGGTCATAAATATCTATTCACATTAAACGTAAAATTAAATTGAAAGTCGAAACCTCCGGAACGAGTGGCAGTCAAAATTTCCTGTTTTCTCATACTGAAGCACCAATATTAATTGTTTGAGGATATAAGATGTTAATTGTTTAATAATTTTTTAAAATTTATTTATTTAGTTCTTAAAATTTAAAAACTTTATAAAACTTATCTAAAATTATTTTGTGATCGACAAAATATACAGACATTAAAAGGGAATATCCCTAGAACGAAAGGGCATTCTACTAGGTGGTGTTTGCGATTTTTCAGAAAAAACCAAAACACAACAATCAAAAGAAAAAGAAAAAGAAAAAGAAAAGAAGATACCAAAGACATGGCTGAGAAACTTTGTGATTTTGGGCGAGAAAATAAAAGCCTCAAAGAGATCAAAAAGAGGAGAGATGGAGGATGATGTACTGTGCCCAGCAGCAAGCAATGGCTTCGCTGGCTCTGAATTCGTTACCTCTTCCACCTCCTTCCCACAACCCTCGCAGCACCAATAACAAACTCCATGAAACTTCTTCTCCTTTACATATCAATAATACTAAATCCTTAAAACCAATTGTCGTCTCTGGAAATCCCCCCACTTTTGTCTCTGCTCCTGGTCGCCGTATCGTCGCCGGTTCGTCTTCTTCATTTTTACTTCAATTATATATGTGTTTATATATATGTATTTGGTTCTTTGAAGTGAGCTTAGCAATACCCAGTTCGTCTTTTCCCCATTATACTGTTTGTTCTCTTAGTTTTATCTTTATTTTGATCTTTTTTTTTCTGGGTTTTATTTTACTTGAATTAATATTGTAATTGTTAGGTCATCAATATTTGCATCTATATTGTTGTACAGATTCTTATTTTTCATGTTGAATTCATGTTGAATTGTCCTCGAATTATGAAAATTCAAAGTGAATTACTGGAGTGCTCACAAACTGCTTGTGAAAATGTCCAGTTTGGTAGATATTATAATGTCCTGCAATTTCTTCTATTGGTTTACAAAACATCCCATCTATAATTTTTCTTTTGTTTGATCGATTATTTTATTTTAATTTTTTGCGTCCAAATATGTTATTCGTTCTTATACTTGTTAAATGTTTAGTTGGTGATCTGCATGGAGATCTTGACCAAGCGAGATGTGCACTTGAGATGGCTGGCGTCTTGAGTTCTGATGGGCAAGACTTATGGACTGGTGGAGAGACGGTATGTCTTTTACTTGCATAATGCAGAACAGTCAGTACAGATTGTAGTTGCAAAATCTCTTTTACACACACATATATAAAATTTCTTATCAGCACGTCTTGAAAAAATTTATGTGTGGGCGTCCTATGTGGCATGATCCCATTGAATGAACCTAGTTTCAGGGACATGCTCCTCGATCTAACTTAGTAAGATACTAAGAATTGTGTAAGATTTACGATTCTCTTGTGACAGATTACAATTCTATCATGATAGAACGTCAGACTAACCCAAGGCAGATTCGAAGTTCCTGAAGAGGGTAAAAACTGTCGACCGATCCTCAATTGACACGTGGACAAGAGTAAGCCCGATGTGATTATTGGGTATTCTATCCGATCTATTAAATGCAATCTGATCCTCATCACATGCCTCTATGAACGGATGTTTTAAGAATGCATTCTGTAGCAAACCAGACAAAAGCTATTTTTACTTACGTGCCATATGCGATGTTAGATGCGGGGGCTGTTGGCAATTGCACATTTTCCTTGGAAATTTGATTTGTGTAGAAGTGTTTAATTGGAAGATAGACATAAAGGTGTTGATCTTAAGGCCCACAATAGAAAATGG